>CANNZV010000897.1:0-203866 GCA_947561585.1 Caprella mutica
CATCAGGACACCCATAGTATCAACAGGACACACTTAGGATCAATAGGACACACTTAGGATCAATAGGACACACTTAGGATCAATAGGACACACTTAGGTTCAACTGTACACACTTAAGATCTGGAGGAAACTCTTAGGATCAACAAGACACACATAAGATCAACAGGACACACTTAGGATCAATAGGACACATTTAGGATCAATAGGACCCACTTAAGATCTACAGGAAACTCTTAAGATTAACAGGACACACATAAGATCTACAGGACACACTTTTGATCAACAAGACACACTTAAGATCCATAGGACACACATATGGATCAAGAGGACACACGTATAGCAACAATTAATGTATAAGAATAGAGAAGATAAATATGAATAGAGAACATACATAGAAACAAGGAGATAAAACACACTTGATTTTGTAACAGATATATAGAAAGTAAAAATATTCTAGAGAATTAATGTAGTAAGCAATAGCTAAGTTAGTAACAAATTTTCTAATTTTTGTCTCATATCTCAATACTAAATAGATTGTTAATTAATATTAATAAACTTTAGGATATATAGCTTAAATAGAAAGACGGTATCCAACATACAACCATTGGTCATAAAATTCATTGTCAGGTCCAGGTTTTTCCACCCTTCTCCTGATGATGAATAGAAATCTTTCTATTCGAAAGCTTGATATCTGAAAAAACCTTCAACGCAGAGTTTAAATAACCTCTATTATTAAATGTAAAGTTGTATAATACTGCAACACTTTTAATTATGCTTCATTGGCTCGGAAAAGAGGCATGTTCCCGATTGGCTTGCTACTACAATTATTGCTATAAAATAGATAGTAAACGTCTGACTTAGAAAATGTTTGTTGAAATGAGTGCTGATCTTGATGCTAAAGCGTTGTTGTTAAAAAAAATTAAAAGGAAAATATTTTACAAAAGGTCGTTTACTGAATGATTTTATTTCATTATTGAATAATTAGAAATGAATTGAAATTTAATTGAAATCGCCCAAAATTTTATTTAAATACCATTTAAATTGAAGAAAATATGGAAAAGGTGTACTTACGCTTCGACTAAGACCGTCAAAGTTATTCTTCCTTTTCTCTTTTTTCCTAAAATATCGAAAATGTTGTAGCATAGCGTAGTATACTTTTTATAGGTCCCTTCCAAGCTATTTATTTATATTGCTTACATAAATGAGGATTATGTTTCTAATCATTTTACTGTAAACCCCACTAAATTTGATAACATATTTCTAAATTCTATTTGGTTTTAAAGATTTTCAAAACCTTACGACCCCCGTTTTAAATCAGACTTGATAATTTGTAGTCAGAAGAAAAAAATGCATACCGTTTGTTTTGATTGTAAACCAGATAGGTACATATATTGAATTCACTATTAAATATTCCTGTAAAGGTATAACATTAGACAACCCTATTATAAAAAAGTTTTTACAATTCAGAAAACAATTTAAATCTAGAACGAAGGTCGAATATGCATTGTGTTTTTTTTTTGTATAAAATTCAAATTGAAAAAAAAGGTGTGTAATCTCTTTCTTCAGCGTCAGATTAATGTTTCGTACAATGGTTCCACACAGAATATTAAAAATCTAAAATAAAATTTATAAAAAGTTGATCAGGAATTGTTGTATTTAGGGGCAAAATAGAGGATCCATATTTGGTAGATTCAATGGATAATTGCAAGAGTGTGAATGTATATTTGAAAAGCTAGGAGCGAAATGAAAGATGTGAGGGAAGGTCAGGAGTAACAAAGTTTTTAATTCTCAAGATTTTATTTTGGGTCCAATCGACACCTGTAATTTAAATTATACACAGCATAAGTACCAATTCACAAAAGGTACGGGAATACTTGTTTATAATAAGAGATGCACTACTAGCAAAGGCTATAACACTACTGATTAAGAATTTAATATTTCTGGAGGTAACCTTACATGGTGTACACAGAAGTACGGATAACAAATTTTACGATGAAGAAAAACAATAAATAAATATAAAATGGAAATAAGAATAATGAATTATGAGAAATAAATTAATACGAGTTTTATAACGCGGAAAAAGAAAGTTAATAGACCAAGAAACTAAATTGTACGCACCTACCAAAACTACAGAAACTTCGTGTATTCAAGTAATACTACCAGACGTTGTCAAGCAACCAAACAGTGTACAAGAGCTATTAAATAAATATCCCTCTCTACTTACATCTAGTGCTACCTCTCCATCTGTTAAATCCAAGATCTATCATCACATTGAAACTGATGATAGGAAGCCATCATTTGCCAAAGTTCGCCAACTATCAGATGAAAAAAGGAATATAGCCTACAAAGAAATTTCAGAGCTCTTACGTGCAGGAATAATTAGACAGTTTCGATCACCATGGTCATCTCCATTGCATATGGTTCCAAAGAGTTCCCCAGGAGAATGTGTGGTGATTACCGAACTCTAAACGCTGGAACTAAACCAGATCAGTATGGTATCCCTAACACGAATAGCGTTTCACAAAGACTCCATAACATGAACGTATTTTCGAAAATTGACTTAGTGAAAGCCTACCACCAAATCCCCGTTTATCCTGCGGATATAGAGAAGACTGCTATTGCTACTCCATTCGGGTTATACGAGAACGTGTACATGCCATTCGGCTTGAGAAATGCAGGATGCACATTTCAGCGACACATGGACAATCTATTTCTCGATGTCAAATGTGTATTTGTTTATATGGACGACATATTGGTATTTTCTGAAAACGAAGAAGAACATCTGCGTAACTTGGAGATTGTATTCAGAATTCTAAGCGACAATCAGCTGAGAATATCTCTGGAAAAATGTACCTTCTTAAAGGAGAAGTTAGATTTTCTGGGATGCAGTGTGAGCAAAGATGGAATGAGACCAACTTCTAAAAAGATCTACGAGATCAACGATTTTCCTGAACCATCAGACTCTAAAACCTTACGACGTTTCTTAGGTATGATCGGATTTTACAGAAGATTAGTACCTAATTTTGCCTCTGTGGTTTTATCATTAACTGAACTAATCAAAGAAAATCCTAATTCCAAAGTTCTAAAAATGAGTGAAAACGAAGTGGAAGCTTTCACTTAAGTGAAAAAGATTTTAGGTGAAATTAGCGCGCTACCTCATTCTGTTTCGAACGTCACTAACTACCAGTTAGTAACTGATAGTTCGAATTACGCTGTTGGTGCAGCGCTATATCAAATGGTTAATGGAGAAGCTATACCAATCTGTTTCTTTTCAAAGAAACTATCTGATGCTCAGAAGAAAACCTCTACCTTCGATCGTGAACTATTGGCTGCTTATTTAGCAGTACTCCATTTTGAATTTCAGATAGAAGGAAGAGTAGTTACCCTGTTTACAGATCACAAACCATTAGCGTGTGCCTTTCATAAAACTACCATGATGAAATCTGATAAACAGCAGCGTTACCTATCTTTGATTACTGAATATATAGCTGACATTAACTATATAAAAGGCAAACATAATATTGTAGCGGACTGTCTTTCGCGTCCTACTAATGCTGTTATGATAGATTTATTTGACCTTCCTGCCATTTCTAACGAACAAATAATTGATAGCGAAATTTCTAAATATAGTGAACGTCTCGAATCTTTTTCTTATGATGGTAAAAATTCTATCATGTGCGATATGTCGACAAATTATCCTAGACCTTATGTTCCCATTGTGTGTCGTAAACCATGTTTTAATAATTTTCACTCCATATCGCATCCAGGTGTTAAGGCAACTTCAAGAATAGTTCGTGAAAGATACTTCTGGCCAAATATGGACAAAGCCTTGAGAGTTTGGACAAGAGAATGCCAATCTTGTCAACAAAGCAAAGTACAACGCCATACCAAAAGTGAAGTTCTGAAGTTCAACTTGCCTTTCGAAAGATTCGAGACTATACATTTGGATATAGTCGGCCCTTTGCCGCCAGTTAAATTAGCGTCTTCAGACACCTTCACATCTCCTTACCGCTATTTACTAACTTGCATTGACAGGGCAACGAGGTGGATTGAGGCAATACCTATGGAAAACATAACTGCTGCCTCCGTCGCTGTTGCTTTTGTCACGATGTGGGTTTCTCGTTTCGGAGTTCCTCTCTTCGTTGTCACTGATCGTGGAACACAATTCGAGAGTGAATTGTTTCAGGAATTGTCTAAATTGATAGGATTCAACCGTCTAAGAACTACGTCTTTCCACGCACAAGCAAACGGCATGATAGAAAGGCAACATCGAACTATTAAGACTGCCATCATGTCTCGCAAACAGGAATGGCTACAAGCTCTGCCAATCGTTCTAATGGAAATAAGAATAATGAATTATGAGAAATAAATTATTACGAGTTTTCTAACGCTACAGATGATATAATTTGGGGCACTGATATTGAAATGCTGTCTTCTTCCAGATTGGTGAAATGTGAAATATATTTGTGAAATCGAGCAAGTTGGCTTGATGAATGCGAAGTCATAGAACAAAACAATTACCACAATTTTCTTTACTTGTTGGAAATGACCACTTTGTCCTAGTATTAAAACCTGGAAGGTATAATTTAATTAGAGTCAGTTGTTTTCATAAGCAGAAGCTCATTGCTTTAGAAATGTTTATTTTCCAATCTTTCTGATCTTTTCAATTGTAATTTACTTGGTGGTCATGTAGAGTGATACGTAGCACCACTTTCATAAAGGATGATGAGGTATAATATGCATTTACAAATAATTGGAACATATCATTTGTTTTGCATTTTCTCTTTGAAAGATATACTCTAATTAAATTAAGTAAATAATCATTATAATTAATTAACTATAATAATAATATCATGTTGTACTCTGCCACCTCAGTCAACTCTGCTTCACATTCATGACCAATAGGTACACGGTCAGGTTGCACTACTGTTTAAAGCATTTCAGGTGAACCATTCACACTGCAGTGACGGTCAGCTCTCGCTCTAGTCACGCTACGGTCACGATCCAATCGAAAGATATTTTGACAGGAGCATGAGCTGACCGGCACTGCCACTGTGATTTACCAACGCTCCTGTCGTGATCCAGTTTATTACATCATACCTTAGCTACTTAAATAATCACTATACACTTTTAGATGAGGATACAACAAGAAGATATCTTTCACACATCCCATCTTTTAGCATAGGATGAACTCAGACTTTCTTATTTTTTTCTTATCCCCTTCATCGCCAGTTAAATGCAATGGTAATCACAGCAAAATCAGATGATACGGAAGGGACGGAAGCGAGAGCAGACCGTAACCAGACCGAACATGTGAAAGCATCAGGCTGAGACCTGACAGTGACTGGAGCGAAACTTGACAGTGACACACCAGAACCATGGTGTGCATTAGCTCTAAGTGCACCTCTACCGAGACTATGTAAGTTTAGACTACTTTTAATATACACATATTTTGATCTATAAACTAGCTTGCTCATCTAACCTGCCTGCTCACATTACAGAGTTACTAATTTATTTGACTTTAACAAACCAGTTGTTGTAACAACTGGTTTAGGTCGAACACCACGCACTCCGTACATTTCTAGCTTGAACAAGATTAAATCATGCTGAACGTTTCCGAATGCTTTGCTAAAATCCACGAAAATATTAACAGCATGTTTTCTATCATCAAAAGATTTATATATGTAATTGATAGTGCCTCCCCTTCTAAATCCATACTGATAGGTAGAAAGAAATGAGAGCTTATTCAAAAACTCATAAAACTATTAGCAATACATTTCTCTGTTATTTTTAGAATGAATGTAGTTTCCCCTTCAAAATAATTATGAAATAAAATCATTCTTTCGGTACATTCATAATATTAAATATGTAAATTATCTAGTATAGTTTAAACAAAGGAGGAAGTAAAAAATTACTCTGTCCTGTATCAACTGATTTGCATTTCTTATTTACCAATTTGTTAATTTCTATCAGGTTAATTGAGTAGGGTGATAGTTATCGAGTTAGTCATAACACTCAATTCAATGATCTGTTAAATGATATTTTTGTAGGTCGATTCTACCATTCATTACGAATAGAAGGTTGACCTAACTAGTAGCAGAGTTATTGAACCATATTCAACTAATAGAGGAAATTGTTATCGAATAGAAAATCTTCTGAATTAAGGTTCTATCATATTAATTACTTCAGTTATTTATGAGTGAGAAATGATCCATTTTTACCTTTTACTGCAAAAGATATCATTTATTGGCCATCGTACCAGTTAGAGTGTACAGGAATGAGTTAGAAGTTATTTATCACAATATTCGGAACAGTACGAAGGACTTTTTAAATGAATTTCATCTAAATAGAGTAGTTACCCTTACAATTTCGAGGTGCTTCTTATCAGTGAAAATAACAGTTGCGATAAGACTTATAATCTACCTATTCGCAAGCATGACCCCTAGCTATCCTAACCTCTATTTTGTCAATCAATATACATTCCAAAATTGAAGGCTTGTTCACACACATCAGTGTTCTGTCGGTGCGTGTCCTCTCAGTGATACAGGGTCAGTGAAAAAATATAAAGTTACATTAAAGAGAGTCGGTCGGAATAGTGGGCAGTCGGTGAGACAAGCGGGGAGTCAGTCGGAATAGTGAGCAGTCGATGGGACTAGTGGGGAGTCGGTCGGAATAGTGGGCAGTCGATGGGACTAGTGGGTAGTCGGTCGGAATTGTGAATAGTCGGTCGGACTAGTAGGGAGTCGGTTGGACTAGTGGGGATTCGGTCGGAATAGTGGGGTGTCGGTCGGACGGTGACCTGTATATTCCACCCCGGTAAGTTCAATCCCACTTTACGGTTTAGGGTTGATTAGTTATAGATATTATTAGTTTATTAATGTTTTATATAATACTAGGCAAATTGCATTTTCATTGTAACAAATAAAACCTTTTGTTAATACATCACAAGTTCTTTTTTTCACTACACATGTGATAGAACAGAAGAAGTAAAAGTTGTGTGAACACTCTTTATCAGTTGAGATATTTAGATTTTCCATCACAAGCTGATTTTCTCTACTATCGCCAACACAACAGTAATATTAAATGTAAGATGATGTCATATTGTACTTCTTGTTATTTTATTTTATTTATAATTTGGTATTTTTACTTTGATTAAAAGTGGTGCAGAATGTTTTAGTACCGAAGGGTTTTTTTACACCGGATGTATTTAACATGTTTTTTTTACCAGGAGGTTTTTGATAGAGAAATTGGGATTATTGGAAATGGTTTTAAGACTGGGTAGATTATTGCCGCTTTTTACATGGAGAAATTTTGACTACAGGATTTTTTGTTCTAGAATCCAAAACAGCAACTTATAAACAAAGAGTAAAAACATTGTATGAGTTGTCTCAGCCAGCCGAACCCCTCCACAGTCCACACCTCTTATAAACATGATTGTAAGAGCATATGCAGCAGTTTCATGTACATGTTTAGAAGGAATTAATGTTAACTCTCTCAACATGTAAATTTTGAAAAAACTGTCATATTATAAATATTTTTATTTTTGTCTACTAGGATACAATTTCAATTGACTTGTACTACCTCTAAATATTGTCCAAATGTTTCAGGATATCTTCTAAGTTAATCCTTTATGGCTAAGCAGTATTTAACAAATGACCATCTAAAAATATAATCTTTGACTTTTTTATTTTCACCCAAATGAGCATTGTCACAGGGGTGAAATTTACCGGGGTGGAATATACCGAGAACCCGGTAAGACTATTGAGGTGTCGGTTGGACCAGTTGGGAGTCGGTTGGACTAGTGAGGAGTCGGTCGGACTATTGGCGTGTTGGTCGGACTAGTGGCTTGTCGTTCGGACTAGTGGGGTGTCGGTCGGACTAGTGGGGTGTCGATCAGACTAGAAGGAATTCGGTCGGACTAGTGGGGGTCGGTTGGACTTGTTGGGAGTTGGTCGGACTAGTTGGGAATCGGTCGGACTAGTGGGGTGTGGGTCGGACTAGTGGGGTGTCGGTCGGACTAGTGAGGTGTTGGTCGGACTAGTGGGGTGTCGGTCGGACTAGTGGGGTGTCGGTCGGACTAGTGAGGTGTTGGTCGGACTAGTGGGGTGTCGGTCGGACTAGTGGGGTGTCGGTCGGACTAGTGGGGTGTGGGTTGGACTAGTGAGGTATTGGTCGGACTAGTGGGGTGTCGGTCGGACTAGTGGGGTGTCGGTCGGACTAGTGAGGTGTTGGTCGGACTAGTGGGGTGTCGGTCGGACTAGTGGGGTGTGGGTTGGACTAGTGAGGTATTGGTCGGACTAGTGGGGTGTCGGTCGGACTAGTGGGGTGTTGGTCGGACTAGTGAGGTGTTGGTCGGACTAGTGGGGTGTCGGTCGGACTAGTGGGGTGTCGGTCGGACTAGTGGGGTGTCGGTCGGACTAGTGAGGTGTTGGTCGGACTAGTGGGGTGTCGGTCGGACTAGTGGGGTGTCGGTCGGACTAGTGAGGTGTTGGTCGGACTAGTGGGGTGTCGGTCGGACTAGTGGGGTGTCGGCCGGACTAGTGAGGTGTTGGTCGTACTAGTGGGGTGTCGGTCGAACTAAAGGGGCGTCAGACCAATCAATAGTAACCAACCTCACAGATGTGTGTGAACAAGCTTTAAAGATGAAGAAAGAGTGTAGCTCTTCTTGTTTTCAAGAGTTCACTAAGACGATTAAACTAAAATGAAAATTATCCTTTACCTCTGGGTAAGAAGTCTCCGCCTTACATAGCTTTTCATATATGCCCCCAGTGATGCTCAGTTTCCTTTCTGTAACGGAAAAGGCGATATAATAGTTCATCCGGAGCAAACTCTCCTTGTATATTTTCGGTACACGGAAAACTGCCGGGCGGGAAACTGCAGAAGTGGAAAACTGCCAGTCACTTAATGGCAATTTATGTATTTTTTGACTTTCCTGAAATATTATTTGGTTAGAAACACTTTCTAAGAACAACTAAAGTATATTGATATTGGATTTAATGGAAAATCGTATTTCAACAAAGCTTCTTTATTAACCACAGTAAACTAAACATCAGTACACACAAAGAAATTATAATTACCATTTTAACTTATTTGTTAAATCACGTACATTTTAAAAACATGTAAATAAATCTATACATGATTTTATATATTTACAAGATTTATGATTTTATATCTTGTATAATATAAATTAAGTGACTGTTAAATCACTTATATGTATGTTCAATATTCATTACATTTACAATTTTTTTCTCCATATCATTAACACTTTCATTTTTATAATTTTCATGTATGGTTGTACCAAAATTCAGAATATTTTTATTCATCAGCAATTTTTTTTTTCAGCCGAAGTGTTAATAAACAATCATTGTTTCCATTCCTAACAGTTTAACTAGTTTACTAGTCTACTTAGGTCTGCCTTCCTTTCGTAATGAATGGATGCTAAGACCTTCCAAAATATTAGCATGGATGTGCTAATTATAATAAACATTGAAGCTTATCTGTTAAACATTTCATTGCACGCTACTGAATTAAATTTACCTAATAGAATTTAACAAAGTGTCTGTAAATTATGTCTATTAGTTAGTAAAACCCGTATATGTTTTTTTCTCTTGAATTTTATTAAAACTATAGAAGAAAATTCTGATTAAATTGATGAATGAATCAAATGTAAGGTCATGATCCTTTAGTATATTTTCAAGGGTAACCACACTGAATTTTGCCGCTGGAAGTTATCATGTTTACCAATTTTATAGTATTTTGAAGTTCTGAAGCTCTCTCTAAGATCTAATTAGTTAATCGAACTATCATGAGATCGAAGGAAATGACTTAAATATATACTTCATCACGGATATCAGAGTTTATAAAATAAAATAAGAGAAACATTTTTACCATCAAGATAGCTGACTATAATTTCAAATCAGATATTCATTTGTCGTATGGTGAAACCTCACTAAAATAGTTTTAAGTTTGAATTGGTAGGTTGAATAAAGTTTTCACCAACACAAAAAAGTATATTCAAGAAATATGGGCACTAAAATAGTTTGAAATGTAATTTTGATAGAATTAGAATTGAGTATTTTAATAGTAGAGTTACATGTGAGAGTGTATGAGTGAGTGGTCGACGGAAGATGGTAATCTACCAGCTTCCTAGTTAACGATAGCATTCTTTTAAAATTCTAGTAATTGACAGCCGTCTACACATTACCGTATCCAAGTTACGACTCGATACTATATCCTTCCAATTTAGGACTAACTAAAGCAAGGTTCATAGACTATAACAGGTTAAACGAATAGAAATAGAACGAAATGTTACTAAGAGCTGAGTCTACAAATTCTTTATATGAAAACCTATTCTTTAGATTAAAACATATGTAACCTATGTTACAAATAATTGACATTTTACATTGTTTATTTCTTATTTTATTATTGCAATGTTGGGTTTGTTCTTATTTTAGGCTTTTAGCTACAGTAATTAAAGCGGATTAAAATGTTAACCAGTGCCCATTAATCGACGGACAACGACGTGAATAGTAGTTAGCTTTTTGTTCTTTTAACAGTGGTAATAACCATTTCTTTTAAATATTTTTTATATCATTTGATAGATTATTAAATTCTAAAGAATTCTATTCTGACTCACGAGCAAGTTTAATCTACCGTTTAAGAGATGTTCAAGAAGGAAGACAGAAAATGTTGTTTTCTCAATGGCAATTTTTCCCCATTCGTTTAACCTGTTAGAGTCTATGAACCTTGAACTAAACAGTCTCTATGGAATTTCTCTTCAAAATGACTGCTCCAACTTGTGAAGATTGCTCGCATTTAATTCTCAAATAGAAGAAGAAAACAACGTGACGAAATTCTTAACGGACTGAGGAATTCTTGCAAATCCAACATGCAACAGATGTGAAAAGGCCGCAAGCCTTTTGGTAACATGTAAGAACTATGGAAATGTTAAAAAATATTCAGAAGTTAAGTTTTTGTTTAGATAGAATATTTATGAAATAAAGCCGTATAATCATCATTTAACTAACCTTATATAAAAGTTTTAAGAATCTTTAGAAGGCTGTCTTTAACTAGGAATTCACCATTACTTTTATAAATTCAAAAGAAATAGGTAGACTTACAAAGTTTTCTTCGCCACAAACTGTGTGATTTAAATGTCTAAACTAGTTTATGGAAGGTTATTTTGTTCAAAAAGTTTTTCACTGTAAGTCTCCTTAGAATGAATTAAAAACATTAGTCATAAAGTTGTGTAGTTACCATTAATTAAAAATGTACGCAATGATATTCAAATCATTCTTCTTATATATTGTATAGTTTTATATAGACTTTCTATTATAGTTCCGGCAAAGAGTAAGAGAAAATCACATGTCCCCTTATCAACTGATATGCATTACTTATTGCTAGTTTGTTAATTTCTATCAGGTTAATAGAGTAGGTAGATAGAAAATATTGTGTCAATTATCACCCTAAGGGGAGAAAGATATTTATTAAATTCAGTTATATTTTTGTTGGTCGATCCTACCATTCATTACGAATGGAAGGTAGACCTAAATAAACAATTAACACTGGTAATAGTGGAGACATCTATTATTCATTATCATATTCGGTCAAAAAGGAAATTGCTACGGAATATAAACTGAATTGAAAAACCATCAGTTGAACAATAGATTTATATGTCAAAACATCGTCCATTTTTATCCTTTATATCAGGCAAGGTATCGTATGTAGGCTATGGTAAAAATGAAATAAATAAGTTAAAAATGGTCTAACGGGTTATTCGAAATAATATGCAAGATTTTATAAATACTTTTTTTTCTGTTTGTTGGCCACGTTCGAAAATAATTAATATATAAATTACTATATCATGGATAGGCATTGTTATTTAATGATCTCTGAATTATGAGAACACTATTCCTTGATGAGGAAGATGGACGAAGATTAATTGTAATCTGAAGTGAATTTGGAGACACCTGGATACGGATGGAAAAATAATTAAATTTCTAAATTATTTAATTTTACAATGCCGACTTGTTCAAGGAAATTGTTGTTATCATTACTATATTGTTATTATTTCGTTTTCAAATGCGTCCTTGCAGGGAACAAAACTTTTCTAATTACAGTATTTATTATAACAAGTCTGTATTTTTTCTAACTAAATAATTTAATTTTAAAAGTCAGTAACTATGATACCATTATATATTTTTTCCATTTTTAAATGCGCCCAGCAAACAGAAAAGATCCAATAATTTACATCTAAATAGATTAGTTACCCTTAGAACTTTGAGGTGCTTCTTATCAGTGAAGATAACAGTTGCGATAAGAGGAACTGATAAAGAATAGGAGAGTGTCGTGGTACTCTGACACTCACATTACTCGGAAAGTGATTATAGCATTTTGCAACTTAAAGAATTCCTATTTGTGTATCATGTTGTTGTTTTCAAGTTCCGTTTTGAAATTTTAGGTAATATTCTCGGCTTAAACAAATTATTCCTCAGATATAAAGAATTGAAGCAATGGGTTAACTTTGCAGCAATAGGTTAAAACGTGAACCGACAATTGGGCTCAAAGAAATTGGGCCCAGGGCAATTGGGCTCACGGGCCACGACTATTGGGCACGAAACAATTATATTATTTAATAAAAAAAATTCAGAGTTTACTGTATTAACTCAATTAAAGACCCTTGCTACTGTAATAACTAGGTTTGTGATCTTATGCGTTTTGTATAAAAATATAGTGTTGAGCAAATTTAAAATATAGAATGTTCCTTGCATGTAAAAAGTATTCTCGGTATAAAAAAAATATTTTTTAATAGAACATATTCTTTTCATGAATAAATACTATTATTCTTTTAAACTACAATCTTTTTCTGTTCCGAGATAGGTCATGTAAGCAACAAATTTCCTAGTTACAGTAAATCGATATAGTGAACTCCTGTGAAGTAAATGAGTTAGGATTTAGGCAATAGAAAATAAGAATGCAGCTATTTTAAATGAAAAAATAATAGAAAATAAGGATTAAGATATTTCAGACATAACAGAATTATTGGAACATACAAATTGAATTAAAGTTAATGCGAATTATTTGAAGCCTGTTCAAAGTTCAGTATTGAAGATGCTTATGAATTATTATTACAAAATGTATTCTCATCTCATTTTATCCCTACAACTGTTCAATGTAAACTTTAACCTTTTAAATTTACCCATTTTTTACCAAATATTTGTCTTTGTCAGACGATGTACAATACACATTGGATCCATATGACATGATTAAAAATAATACGACTTATTTAAATACTTCAATGATTTTCATTACATTGAAACATGAGATTAGCATCCAAATGTGATTTAAGGGGCTTGCTAATACATACCTTATCAAGTATATGAATCGAATTAAAAAATATATAAACATATTTTAAACATAAATATAAACATTTCTTTATTGTGTCTTCTGCCCAATTTTTTTCTGGGCTTATTTTTTTTGGAAGCTCAATTGCCGTGGGCCGAATTATTCGGGGCCCAATAGTCATTGGGCCCAAATGTCACTGCTCAACTGTCGGGACCCAATAATTGTCCCGGGCCCAATTGTCAGTGCTCAACTGTCGGGGCCCAACTGTCGGTGCACCAGGTTAAAAGACCCCAATGTGATCAACAACGACCCTTGGGTCGATAAAAGTTCACCAGGGTCGAAAGGACTCATTTCTGACACAAAAGTGTCAAAAGGGGGTCGGTTAATACTAAGAAAGACCAATTCGACACTCAATAGTAATTATAAATATTATAATTGTAAAGTTGTATAATACTGCAACACTTTTAATTATGCTTCATTGGCTCGGAGAATAGGCATGTTCCCGATTGGCTTGCTACTACAATTATTGCTATACAAATAGATAGTAAACGTCTGACTTAGAAAATGAGTTTGTTGAAATGAGTGCTGATCTCGATGCTAAAGTGTTGTTGTTAAAAAAAATTAAAAGGAAAATATTATATAAAAGGTCGTTCACTGAATGATTTTATTTCATTATTGAATAATTAGAAATGAATTAAAATTTAATTGAAATCGCCCAAAATTTTATTTAAATACAATTTAAATTGAAGAAAATATGGAAAAGGTGTACTTACGCTTCGACTAAGACCGTCAAAGTTATTCTTCCTTTTCTCTTTTTTCCTAAAATATCGAAAATGTTGTAGCATAGCGTAGTATACTTTTTATAGGTCCCTTCCAAGCTATTTATTTTTATTGCTTACATAAATGAGGATTATGTTTCTAATCATTTTACTGTAAACCCCACTAAATTTGATAACATATTTCTAAATTCTATTTGGTTTTAAAGATTTTCAAAACCTTACGACCCCCGTTTTAAATCAGACTTGATAATTTGTAGTCAGAAGAAAAAAATGCATACCGTTTGTTTTGATTGTAAACCAGATAGGTACATATATTGAATTCACTATTAAATATTCCTGTAAAGGTATTACATTAGACAACCCTATTATAAAAAAGTTTTTACAATTCAGAAAACAATTTGAATCTTGAACGAAGGTCGAATATGCATTGTGTTTTTTTTTTGTATAAAATTCAAATTGAAAAAAAAGGTGTGTAATCTCTTTCTTCAGCGTCAGATTAATGTTTCGTACAATGGTTCCACACAGAATATTAAAAATCTAAAATAAAATTTATAAAAAGTTGATCAGGAATTGTTGTATTTAGGGGCAAAATAGAGGATCCATATTTGGTAGATTCAATGGATAATTGCAAGAGTGTGAATGTATATTTGAAAAGCTAGGAGCAAAATGAAAGATGTGAGGGAAGGTCAGGAGTAACAAAGTTTTTAATTCTCAAGATTTTATTTTGGGTCCGACCGACACCTGTAATTTAAATTATACACAGCATAAGTACCAATTCACAAAAGGTACGGGAATACTTGTTTATAATAAGAGATGCACTACTAGCAAAGGCTATAACACTACTGATTAAGAATTTAATATTTCTGGAGGTAACCTTACATGGTGTACACAGAAGTACGGATAACAAATTTTACGATGAAGAAAAACAATAAATAAATATAAAATGGAAATAAGAATAATGAATTATGAGAAATAAATTAATACGAGTTTTATAACGCGGAAAAAGAAAGTTAATAGACCAAGAAACTAAATTGTACGCACCTACCAAAACTACAGAAACTTCGTGTATTCAAGTAATACTACCAGACGTTGTCAAGCAACCAAACAGTGTACAAGAGCTATTAAATAAATATCCCTCTCTACTTACACCTAGTGCTACCTCTCCATCTGTTAAATCCAAGATCTATCATCACATTGAAACTGATGATAGGAAGCCATCATTTGCCAAAGTTCGCCAACTATCAGATGAAAAAAGGAATATAGCCTACAAAGAAATTTCAGAGCTCTTACGTGCAGGATTAATTAGACAGTCTCGATCACCATGGTCATCTCCATTGCATATGGTTCCAAAGAGTTCCCCAGGAGAATGTGTGGTGATTACCGAACTCTAAACGCTGGAACTAAACCAGATCAGTATGGTATCCCTAACACGAATAGCGTTTCACAAAGACTCCATAACATGAACGTATTTTCGAAAATTGACTTAGTGAAAGCCTACCACCAAATCCCCGTTTATCCTGCGGATATAGAGAAGACTGCTATTGCTACTCCATTCGGGTTATACGAGAACGTGTACATGCCATTCGGCTTGAGAAATGCAGGATGCACATTTCAGCGACACATGGACAATCTATTTCTCGATGTCAAATGTGTATTTGTTTATATGGACGACATATTGGTATTTTCTGAAAACGAAGAAGAACATCTGCGTAACTTGGAGATTGTATTCAGAATTCTAAGCGACAATCAGCTGAGAATATCTCTGGAAAAATGTACCTTCTTAAAGGAGAAGTTAGATTTTCTGGGATGCAGTGTGAGCAAAGATGGAATGAGACCAACTTCTAAAAAGATCTACGAGATCAACGATTTTCCTGAACCATCAGACTCTAAAACCTTACGACGTTTCTTAGGTATGATCGGATTTTACAGAAGATTAGTACCTAATTTTGCCTCTGTGGTTTTATCATTAAAGGTCCTCTCCAAGCAAAGTTTTTTATTACTCAAATCAACGAGGCTAATGTTTCTTATCATTTTAATGCAAATCCCATCAAATTTGATAGCATATTTTTAATTATATATGCTTTTAAAAATTATTATAATCCAAACTCTACAAAACCTACTTTACTTCCGACTTTCTAATTTTCAGTCTGAAGAAGAAGAATGTACACCATTTGTTTTGATTGTCAACTAGGTATTTGGTTTAATAAATCTATTTATTATTCGTTTAAAGGTTTAAATTTGGATAAACTTATTATAAAAACGTTAAATACTTGAAGAATCAATGAATATCTTCAAAGAAGTCCAAAAACTCATTGTTTGTTAAAAAATCTAAATTCGAAATCAAAACAAAGAGTGTACAATCTTTTCTCTCAGCGTCAGGTTGGAGATTCGCTCGATTGTTGCTCTCAGAGTATTAAAAAACTTCAAAAGCAAATAATAAAATAAATACTGAACCGAATTGTATGCGGTTTGCGGAATAATGATCGTAGACCTTAGTTCTATAATATTATGTAATAAACTCATTTTTTTCCCGGAGCCTGGAGAGGACCTTTAACTGAACTAATCAAAGAAAATCCTAATTCCAAAGTTCTAAAAATGAGTGAAAACGAAGTGGAAGCTTTCACTTAAGTGAAAAAGATTTTAGGTGAAATTAGCGCGCTACCTCATCCTGTTTCGAACGTCACTAACTACCAGTTAGTAACTGATAGTTCGAATTACGCTGTTGGTGCAGCGCTATATCAAATGGTTAATGGAGAAGCAATACCAATCTGTTTCTTTTCAAAGAAACTATCTGATGCTCAGAAGAAAACCTCTACCTTCGATCGTGAACTATTGGCTGCTTATTTAGCAGTACTCCATTTTGAATTTCAGATAGAAGGAAGAGTAGTTACCCTGTTTACAGATCACAAACCATTAGCGTGTGCCTTTCATAAAACTACCATGATGAAATCTGATAAACAGCAGCGTTACCTATCTTTGATTACTGAATATATAGCTGACATTAACTATATAAAAGGCAAATATAATATTGTAGCGGACTGTCTTTCGCGTCCTACTAATGCTGTTATGATAGATTTATTTGACCTTCCTGCCATTTCTAACGAACAAATAATTGATAGCGAAATTTCTAAATATAGTGAACGTCTCGAATCTTTTTCTTATGATGGTAAAAATTCTATCATGTGCGATATGTCGACAAATTATCCTAAACCTTATGTTCCCATTGTGTGTCGTAAACCATGTTTTAATAATTTTCACTCCATATCGCATCCAGGTGTTAGTACAACGCCATACCAAAAGTGAAGTTCTGAAGTTCAACTTGCCTTTCGAAAGATTCGAGACTATACATTTGGATATAGTCGGCCCTTTGCCGCCAGTTAAATTAGCGTCTTCAGACACCTTCACATCTCCTTACCGCTATTTACTAACTTGCATTGACAGGGCAACGAGGTGGATTGAGGCAATACCTATGGAAAACATAACTGCTGCCTCCGTCGCTGTTGCTTTTGTCACGATGTGGGTTTCTCGTTTCGGAGTTCCTCTCTTCGTTGTCACTGATCGTGGAACACAATTCGAGAGTGAATTGTTTCAGGAATTGTCTAAATTGATAGGATTCAACCGTCTAAGAACTACGTCTTTCCACGCACAAGCAAACGGCATGATAGAAAGGCAACATCGAACTATTAAGACTGCCATCATGTCTCGCAAACAGGAATGGCTACAAGCTCTGCCAATCGTTCTAATGGAAATAAGAATAATGAATTATGAGAAATAATTTATTACGAGTTTTCTAACGCTACAGATGATATAATTTGGGGCACTGATATTGAAATGCTTGCTTCTTCCAGATTGGTGAAATGTGAAATATATTTGTGAAATCGAGCAAGTTGGCTTGATGAATGCGAAGTCATAGAACAAAACAATTACCACAATTTTCTTTACTTGTTGGAAATGACCATTTTGTCCTAGTATTAAAACCTGGAAGGTATAATTTAATTAGAGTCAGTTGTTTTCATAAGCAGAAGCTCATTGCTTTAGAAATGTTTATTTTCCAATCTTTCTGATCTTTTCAATTGTAATTTACTTGGTGGTCATGTAGAGTGATACGTAGCACCACTTTCATAAAGGATGATGAGGTATAATATGCATTTACAAATAATTGGAACATATCATTTGTTTTGCATTTTCTCTTTGAAAGACATACTCTAATTAA
Organism: Caprella mutica; assembly: GCA_947561585.1. Classification (NCBI taxonomy): domain Eukaryota; kingdom Metazoa; phylum Arthropoda; class Malacostraca; order Amphipoda; family Caprellidae; genus Caprella; species Caprella mutica. The sequence continues at coordinate 18,337 of CANNZV010000897.1, forward strand.
ATTAAGTAAATAATCATTATAATTAATTAACTATAATAATAATATCATGTTGTACTCTGCCACCTCAGTCAACTCTGCTTCACATTCATGACCAATAGGTACACGGTCAGGTTGCACTACTGTTTAAAGCATTTCAGGTGAACCATTCACACTGCAGTGACGGTCAGCTCTCGCTCTAGTCACGCTACGGTCACGATCCAATCGAAAGATATTTTGACAGGAGCATGAGCTGACCGGCACTGCCACTGTGATTTACCAACGCTCCTGTCGTGATCCAGTTTATTACATCATACCTTAGCTACTTAATTAATCACTATACACTTTTAGATGAGGATACAACAAGAAGATATCTTTCACACATCCCATCTTTTAGCATAGGATGAACTCAGACTTTCTTATTTTTTTCTTATCCCCTTCATCGCCAGGTAAATGCAATGGTAATCACAGCAAAATCAGATGATACGGAAGGGACGGAAGCGAGAGCGGACCGTAACCAGACCGAACATGTGAAAGCATCAGGCTGAGACCTGACAGTGACTGGAGCGAAACTTGACAGTGACACACCAGAACCATGGTGTGCATTAGCTCTAAGTGCACCTCTACCGAGACTATGTAAGTTTAGACTACTTTTAATATACACATATTTTGATCTATAAACTAGCTTGCTCATCTAACCTGCCTGCTCACATTACAGAGTTACTAATTTATTTGACTTTAACAAACCAGTTGTTGTAACAACTGGTTTAGGTCGAACACCACGCACTCCGTACATTTCTAGCTTGAACAAGATTAAATCATGCTGAACGTTTCCGAATGCTTTGCTAAAATCCACGAAAATATTAACAGCATGTTTTCTATCATCAAAAGATTTATATATATATAATTGATAGTGCCTCCCCTTCTAAATCCATACTGATAGGTAGAAAGAATTGAGAGCTTATTCAAAAACTCATAAAACTATTAGCAATACATTTCTCTGTTATTTTTAGAATGAATGTAGTTTCCCCTTCAAAATAATTATGAAATAAAATCATTCTTTCGGTACATTCATAATATTAAATATGTAAATTATCTAGTATAGTTTAAACAAAGGAGGAAGTAAAAAATTACTCTGTCCTGTATCAACTGATTTGCATTTCTTATTTACCAATTTGTTAATTTCTATCAGGTTAATTGAGTAGGGTGATAGTTATCGAGTTAGTCATAACACTCAATTCAATGATCTGTTAAATGATATTTTTGTAGGTCGATTCTACCATTCATTACGAATAGAAGGTTGACCTAACTAGTAGCAGAGTTATTGAACCATATTCAACTAATAGAGGAAATTGTTATCGAATAGAAAATCTTCTGAATTAAGGTTCTATCATATTAATTACTTCAGTTATTTATGGGTGAGAAATGATCCATTTTGACCTTTTACTGCAAAAGATATCATTTATTGGCCATCGTACCAGTTAGAGTGTACAGGAATGAGTTAGAAGTTATTTATCACAATATTCGGAACAGTACGAAGGACTTTTTTAATGAATTTCATCTAAATAGAGTAGTTACCCTTACAATTTCGAGGTGCTTCTTATCAGTGAAAATAACAGTTGCGATAAGACTCATAATCTACCTATTCGCAAGCATGACCCCTAGCTATCCTAACCTCTATTTTGTCAATCAATATACATTCCAAAATTAAAGGCTTGTTCACACACATCAGTGTTCTGTCGGTGCGTGTCCTCTCAGTGATACAGGGTCAGTGAAAAAATATAAAGTTACATTAAAGAGAGTCGGTCGGAATAGTGGGCAGTCGGTGAGACAAGCGGGGAGTCAGTCGGAACAGTGAGCAGTCGATGGGACTAGTGGGGAGTCGGTCGGAATAGTGGGCAGTCGATGGGACTAGTGGGTAGTCGGTCGGAATAGTGAATAGTCGGTCGGACTAGTAGGGAGTCGGTTGGACTAGGGGGGATTCGGTCGGAATAGTGGGGTGTCGGTCGGACGGTGACCTGTATATTCCACCCCGTTAAGTTCAATCCCACTTTACGGTTTAGGGTTGATTAGTTATAGATATTATTAGTTTATTAATGTCTTATATAATACTAGGCAAACTGCATTTTCATTGTAACAAATAAAACCTTTTGTTAATACATCACAAGTTCTTTTTTTCACTACACATGTGATAGAACAGAAGAAGTAAAAGTTGTGTGAACACTCTTTATCAGTTGAGATATTTAGATTTTCCATCACAAGCTGATTTTCTCTACTATCGCCAACACAACAGTAATATTCAATGTAAGATGATGTCATATTGTACTTCTTGTTATTTTATTTTATTTATAATTTGGTATTTTTACTTTGATTAAAAGTGGTGTAGAATGTTTTAGTACCGAAGGGTTTTTTTACACCGGAGGTATTTAACATGTTTTTTTTTTTACCAGTAGGTTTTTGATAGAGAAATTGGGATTATTGGAAATGGTTTTAAAACTGGGTAGATTATTGCCGCTTTTTACATGGAGAAATTTTGACTACAGGATTTTTTGTCCTAGAATCCAAAACAGCAACTTATAAACAAAGAGTAAAAACATTGTATGAGTTGTCTCAGCCAGCCGAACCCCTCCACAGTCCACACCTCTTATAAACATGATTGTAAGAGCATATGCAGCAGTTTCATGTACATGTTTAAAAAGAATTAATGTTAACTTGCTCAACATGTAAATTTTGAAAAAACTGTCATATTATAAATATTTTTATTTTTGTCTACTAGGATACAATTTCAATTGACTTGTACTACCTCTAAATATTGTCCAAATGTTTCAGGATATCTTCTAAGTTAATCCTTTATGGCTAAGCAGTATTTTACAAATGACCATCTAAAAATATAATCTTTGACTTTTTATTTTCACCCAAATGAGCATTGTCACAGGGGTGAAATTTACCGGGGTGGAATATACCGAGAACCCGGTCAGACTATTGAGGTGATGTTGTTGTTGTTTAACCTCCCCAACATCCTCGCCGTGACGGAGATGCGGCCAGGGGCGCCCCGGGTTTCAGCCACCCGAGGCACTGTGTGGGAGTGTGTGGGCCTAAGGGAAACCCGCATCACTCAGGAAGTTAATAACTGCCTGAGGATGGGTCCAAAGGTTCTCCAGTGAGTGAATGTTGTGTGTAGTCCTGTGTTGGTGTAGTGACGGACATTGTGTGAGAATGTGAGAGATCGTGCCCTGGTCGGCTTGGCAGAAGTCGCACCGATCAGAGTCCGATCTCCCAATCCTGTGCATGTAGTAAGGAAGAGAAGGATGGTGGCCACATCTCAGACGTGATAGGGTGACCCTATCACGACGAGACATGGCCGACTCACTAGGGTCGATGGCAGGAGGCCTAGACCCAAGGAGTTTGTTAGGGAGGGAGGAAGCTAGAGCTCTTTGTGTGAAAGTGGTGTGTATGTGTTTGTGAAGAGAAGTGTTGTCGGGTGTGGGAGGGAGAGTGGTGTAGAGGTGTCTGTAGTGTGTGGAGGGGGTGATGTGTAGTGTGCGTGGTGTCCTCCTCTCAGTTTGCATGTAGTGTAGGGGATGTGAGGGGTCTAGTGTAGAAGTGTAAAAATGTGTGCCCCTCATGTCCATGTGTGAGGTGAGAGGTAGGACTCCTGTTTCTGTGTGTAGGTGGTGTGTGGGTGTTGTTTGTGTACAACCGGTGGCAATGCGGAGTGCGGTGTTTTGTGTTTTTTGGAGTGTCTGTAGGTGGGTGTTGGATATGTCAGGTGACCAGGCTGTGTGGGCGTAGGTGAGGATGGGTCTGATGAACTGTTTGTAGAGTGATGTTATGTCTTCCTTGGAGTGTCCGTAAGTTGTGTGAGTGAGTGCGCGGAGGACGTTCAGTCTTTGTTTGGCTCTGTTGTTAATGTCGGTTATGTGGTGTTTGAACGTCCAGCCGCGGTCGAGTGTAACTCCAAGGATTTTCGGCGTGTTGTTAATGGGAAGGGGAGTGCTGTTGAGTGTAATGTTTGGATGGGTTCTGTATTCAAGGGTGTAGGGTGTAACTAAGGTGACAGAAGATTTGTTTGCGGAGACCTTTAATCTGTTTGTTTCTAGCCAGTCTTCTAGTGAGTGGATGTATGTTTGTAAATTGTTGGCGGCGGTCTCGTGTTTGGGATGTTGTGAGATGATGGTGACATCATCTGCGTATGAAAGAGTGTAAACCGAGGTGTGTGTTGGCGTAGGGAGGTCGTGAAGGTATAGGTTGAAGAGTGTAGGTGAGAGTACGGAGCCCTGCGGTACCCCGTGTGTAGTGAAGTGTTCTGGAGGACTTCCGTTGTAAAGTGTTTTGCCAGAGCGGCCTGAGAGATAATTGGCAAGCCATTTTTTATATGAGTCGTGGATGTGTGTGTTGAGTATTTTGTTAATTAGTAGGTGTCTGGGTACCGTGTCGAAGGCTTTACTAATGTCTATGGCAGCTATAATTGTCCTATCCGCAGGTTTGTTGGAGTTCAAGCCTTCAAGTGTTGTCTGTGAGAGGTGGGTAAGAAGAGTAGATGTGGAGTGTTGGGATCTGAAGCCGTGTTGTGAGGGGGATAGTGGGATGTGTGGTGAAATGTTGTTTAGAACTATTGAGGTGTCGGTCGGACCAGTGGGGAATCGGTTGGACTAGTGGGGAGTTGGTCGGACTATTGGTGTGTTGGTCGGACAGGTGGCGTGTCGTTCGGACTAGTGGGGTGTCGGTTGGACTAGTGGGGTGTCGATCAGACTAGAAGGAATTCGGTCGGACTAGTGGTGGTCGGTTGGACTTGTTGGGAGTTGGTCGGACTAGTTGGGAGTCGGTGGGACTAGTGGGGTACCGGTCGGACTAGTGGGGTGTCGGTCGGACTAGTGAGGTGTTGGTCGTACTAGTGGGGTGTCGGTCGAACTAAAGGGGCGTCAGACCAATCAATAGTAACCAACCTCACAGATGTGTGTGAACAAGCTTCAAAGATGAAGAAAGAGTGTAGCTCTTCTTGTTTTCAAGAGTTCACTAAGACGATTAAACTAAAATGAAAAATATCCTTTACCTCTGGGTAAGAAGTCTCCGCCTTACATAGCTTTTCATATATGCCCCCAGTGATGCTCAGTTTCCTTTCTGTAACGGAAAAGGCGATAAAATAGTTCATCCAGAGCAAACTCTCCTTGTATATTTTCGGTACACGTAAAACTGCCGGGCGGGAAACTGCAGAAGCGGAAAACTGCCAGTCACTTATTTGCAATTTATGTATTTTTTGACTTTCCTGAAATATTATTTGTTTAGAAACACTTTCTAAGAACATTTTAATTTATAAAAAAGGCGTTAGCCCTTCGTTAAGGGGATAAGCGGACATTCAATTTTTTACATTTATAACTAAAGTATATTGATATTGGATTCAATGGAAAATCGTATTTCAACAAAGCTTCTTTATTAAACACAGTAAACTAAACATCAGTACACACAAAGAAATTATAATTACCATTTTAACTTATTTGTTAAATCACGTACATTTTAAAAACATGTAAATAAATCTATACATGATTTTACATATTTACAAGATTTATGATTTTATATCTTGTATAATATAAATTAAGTGAATGTTAAATCACTTATATGTATGTTCAATATTCATTACATTTTTATTCTCCATATCATTAACACTTTCATTTTTATAATTTTCATATATTGTTGTACCAAAATTCAGAATATTTTTATTCATCAGCAATTTTCTTTTTCAGCCGAAGTGTTTATAAACAATCATTGTTTCCATTCCTACCACTTTCAATTGTCTACTTAGGTCTTCCTTCCATTCGTTATGAATGGATGCTAAGACCTTCCAAAATATTAACATGGATGTGTTTATAACCATAAACATTGAAGCTTAAAACGATAACATTTGATTGCGTCCTACTGAATTTACCTAATAGAATTTAATAAAGTGTCTGTAAATTATGTCTATTAGTTGGTAAAACCCATATATGTGTTTTTCTCTTAAATTATAATAAAACTATGGAAGAAAATTCTGATTAAATTGATGAAATAATTAAATGTAAGGTCATGATCCTTCAGTATATTTTAAAGGGTAACCACACTGAATTTTTCCGCTGGAAGTTATCATGTTTACAAATTTTATAGTATTTTGAAGTTCTGAAGCTCTCTCTAAGATCCAAATAGTTAATCGAACTATCATGAGATCGAATGAAATGACTTAAATATATACTTCATCAAGGATATCAGAGTTTATAAAATAAAATAAGAGAAACAGTTTTACCATCAAGATAGCTGACTATAATTTCAAATCAGATATTCATTTGTCGTATGGTGAAACCACACTAAAATAGTTTTAAATTTGAATTGGTAGGTTGAATAAAGTTTTCACCAACACAAAAAAGTATATTCAAGAAATAACCGAACTAAAATAGTTTGAAATGTAATTTTGATAGAATTAGAATTGAGTATTTTAATAGTAGAGTTACATGTGAGAGTGTAGGAGTGAGTGGTCGACGGAAGATGGTAATCTACCAGCTTCCTAGTTAACAATAGCATTCTTTTAAAATTCTAGTAATTGACAGCCGTCTACACATTACCGTATCCAAGTTACGACTCGATACTATATCCTTCCAATTTAGGACTAACTAAAGCAAGGTTCATAGACTATAACAGGTTAAACGAATAGAAATAGTACGAAATGTTACTAAGATTATGTAGCTGAGTCTACAAATTCTTTATATGAAAACCTATTCTTTAGATTAAAACATATGAAACCTATGTTACAAATAATTGACATTTTACATTGTTTATTTCTTATTTTATTATTGCAATGTTAGGTTTGTTCTTATTTTAGGCTTTTAGCTACAGTAATTAAAGCGGATTAAAATGTTAACCAGTGCCCATTAATCAACGGACAACGACGTGAATAGTAGTTAGCTTTTGTTCTTTCAACAGTGGTAATAACCATTTCTTTTAAATATTTTTTATATCATTTGATAGATTATTAAATTCTAAAGAATTCTATTCTGACTCACGCCCGAGTTTAATCTACCGTTGAAGAGATATTCAAGAAGAAAGACAGAAATTGTTCCTTCAATTGCTAATTGTCGTAGTGAATAGCAGTTAGTTTTTGTTGGTTTTGCATTGATGATATCCATTTCATTGAAATATTTTTTACACCATTCGATAGATTATTAAATTCTAAAGAATTCTATTCTGACTCACGAGCAAGTTTAATCTACCGTTTAAGAGATGTTCAAGAAGGAAGACAGAAAATGTTGTTTTCTCAATGGCAATTTTTTCCCCATTCGTTTAACCTGTTATAGTCTATGAACCTTGAACTAAACAGTCTCTATGGAATTTCTCTTCAAAATGACAGCTCCAACTTGTGAAGATTGCTCGCATTTAATTCTCAAATAGAAGAAGAAAACAACGTGACGAAATTCTTAACGGACTGAGGAATTCTTGCAAATCCAACATGCAACAGATGTGAAAAGGCCGCAAGCCTTTTGGTAACATGTAAGAACTATGGAAATGTTAAAAAATATTCAGAAGTTAAGTTTTTGTTTAGATAGAATATTTATGAAATAAAGCCGTATTATCATCATTTAACTAACCTTATATAAAAGTTTTAAGAATCTTTAGAAGGCTGTCTTTAACTAGGAATTCACCATTACTTTTATAAATTCAAAAGAAATAGGTAGACTTACAAAGTTTTCTTCGCCACAAACTGTGTGATTTATATGTCTAAACCAGTTTATGGAAGGTTATTTTGTTCAAAAAGTTTTTCACTGTAAGTCTCCTTAGAATGAATTAAAACATTAGTCATAAAGTTGTGTAGTTACCATTAATTAAAAATGTACGCAATGATATTCAAATCATTCTTCTTATATATTTTATAGTTTTATATAGACTTTCTATTATAGTTCCGGCAAAGAGTAAGAGAAAATCACATGTCCCCTTATCAACTGATATGCATTACTTATTGCTAGTTTGTTAATTTCTATCAGGTTAATAGAGTAGGTAGATAGAAAATATTGTGTCAATTATCACCCTAAGGGGAGAAAGAAAGTTCATTAAATTCAGTTATATTTTTGTTGGTCGATCCTACCATTCATTACGAATGGAAGGTAGACCTAAATAAACAATTAAAACTGGTAATAGTGGAGACATCTATTATTCATTAGCATATTCGGTCAAAAAAGGAAATTGCTACGGAATAATAAACTAAATTGTTTAACATCAGTTAAACAGTTTATTTAGGTATATGTCAAAACATCGTCCATTTTTATACTTTATCGGACAAGGTATCGTCTGTATGCTATGGTACCGGTAAGAGTGTACATAAATGAGTTAAAAATGGTTTAACAGGTTATTCGAAATATTATGCAGGACTTTATAAATAATTTAGTTTTTTTCTATTTGCTGGGCACATTTGAAAATAATTAATATATAAATTACTATATCATGGATAGGCATTGTTATTTAATGATCTCTGAATTATGAGAACACTATTCCTTGATGAGGAAGATGGACGAAGATTAATTGTAATCTGAAGTGAATTTGGAGACACCTGGATACGGATGGAAAAACACTTAAATTTCTAAATTATTTAATTTTACAATGCCGACTTGTTCAAGGAAATTGTTATTATCATTATATTGTTATTATTTCGATTGAAGGAAATAGAGGACTCCTTGGTTGCTGCATTATGTAGGATGAAGAACTCAACAAGAAGTAGTTTGAATTTTCCCAAGCTTTCAGAAATCTTCATGATTTCCGTCTTCAGGGGTAACATTTATTGAGAAACAAGTGACTTATAATCTACCTACTCGTAATCATGATACATATCCTAATTTATATTTTTTTTTAACATTTCAATTTTAAATTCTGACAATCTTATTAACTATGGGCACTATTTACTAAGGAACTTCATATGCACTATTTAAAGTGTTATCCTATCCATGCGTATAGTACGATTCTAATTTTCTCCTATTAAAAGTATGCTAACATTGTTACAATATCCTAACATTATCAAAATCTAAACTATGGCCTGTATCTCTATTATGCTAATATATCTATGATTATTGTACTCTCTTAACTACATTAGATTTAAGTTCCTTAATCCTATCTCCTAACATTCTACCTGTTTCTCCAACATATTTACTATCACAATCCTAACAATCTATCTAATATACTACATTGATTTTACTCTCCTTATCTAATCTATCCTTAATTCTTATAACCTAGTTTCCTATAGTATTATTAGATCTATTGCTTAACATAATATCAAATGGTTTCAAAATCCTTTATATTCTTTCGCTTGTTCCTTTTATGTATGGGGCTACAATATATCGTCTGTTGCTGTCCTCTTCTTCTATTCTTGCTGACTGTTATTGGTTTTGCATGTCAAATTTCTTCTTATTTATCACTTTATTAATTTCTTTTCTTGGATAATTATTTGATACTAGATCTCTCCTTATTTTCTCCAGTTCATTTTCCAATTATGAGTTACTACAAATTTTGATGGCTCTTGTTACTAATGAATTGATGACACTTATTTTTTTTAAGTCTTTGAATTGTAGCTATTATAGTCCAAATATTTCCCCGTATTTACGGTTTTCTATAGACCGTGAAATCTAATTATCCGTTTTCTTGTTTCATTATTTTAATATCCAAAAATGCCAATTCTTATCCTTCTTCTATTTCCTGCGTGAATTGTATGTGTTCGTTGACACTGTTAATGAATCTGAATAATAATTCTTTTTTGTTTTCTGGAATTATTACTATGCAATCGTCCACGTAGCGTTTCCACAATGAAATACCACATGGAGGATTAGTCAAAATTTGGTTTTCGATAAATTACATTACCATTTCTGCAATAACAACTGACACTGGTGAACCCATTGGAGTTCCTTTTATCTATTTATATACTTCATTATTGTACTGGAAGAAATTAGAATCTATGCAAATTTTGACTAAATTAAGTATGTCCTGTGTCTCAAGCTTAGTTCTAGTATGAATTTCATCGTCTGAATCTATTGCTTCTGCCACACAATCTAATGCAAAATCTTGCAAAATGCAGGTAAACAGACTCTTGACATCATAAGACACTAAAATATTATCTTAGGGGACAATCAAATTTTCCAGCACTTATTTAGCTTAGTAGGAATTTTTCAACTTCTGAGGGGGTTACACTAAATACCGAATTATACCGAATTACACCGAATTATACCGAATTACACCGAATTATACCGAATTACACCGAATTATACCGAATTACACTATACTCAATACCGAATTACACCGAATTATACCGAATTACACCGAATTATACCGAATTACACTATACTCAATACCGAATTACACCGAATTATACCGAATTACACCGAATTATACCGAATTACACTATACTCAATACCGAATTATACCGAATTACACCGAATTATACCGAATTACACTGAATTATACCGAATTACACTATACTCAATACCGAATTATACCAAATTATACCGAATTACACCGAATTATACCGAATTACACTATACTCAATACCGAATTATACCGAATTATACCGAATTATACCGAATTACACTGAATTATACCGAATTACACTATACTCAATACCGAATTACACCGAATTATACCGAATTACACCGAATTATACCGAATTACACTATACTCAATACCGAATTATACCGAATTACACCGAATTATACCGAATTACACTGAATTATACCGAATTACACTATACTCAATACCGAATTACACCGAATTATACCGAATTACACCGAATTATACCGAATTACACTATACTCAATACCGAATTACACCGAATTATACCGAATTACACCGAATTATACCGAATTACACTATACTCAATACCGAATTACACCGAATTATACCGAATTACACCGAATTATACCGAATTACACTATACTCAATACCGAATTATACCGAATTACACCGAATTATACCGAATTACACTGAATTATACCGAATTACACTATACTCAATACCGAATTATACCGAATTACACCGAATTATACCGAATTATACCGAATTATACCGAATTACACCGAATTATACCGAATTACACTATACTCAATACCGAATTACACCGAATTATACCGAATTATACCGAATTATACCGAATTACATTATACTCAATAACGAATTATACCGATTTACACTATATTACACAATATTCAATACCGAATTACACCTGATTGCACCAAATTATACCGAATTTCACTACACTGAATACCGAATTACACATGATTATACCGAATTACACAGAATTATACTGAATTACATTCTGTATAATTCGAATTACACAGTTATACCTAATTATACCGAATGACACCAAATTATACCGAATTACACATACTTATACCGAATAACACTACACTGAGTACCGAATTACACCGAATTTTATCCTTGATCATTGGTCAGGATTTTTCGATATTAATTTAAAGTTATTACACTGCAATGATTATGGGCAATTAGGCTTCACAGCATTATCATTATCAAAATGTATGGTTACTATCTATTAGTCCGACACTTTTGTAGTTTATTACTGATTTAACATCAAATTTATATGTCGTCCTGCCCGGTTATTAAACAACTAGCGGATACAAAAAAAACTACATTAAATGATGAAATCGATTGAGAGACAGCTTTTAATAATATTAGAATAAATTAGATAGAAATACATATAACATTAGAAAAATGAAATTAAGGAAAATTACTGAATTGTTCATATAAGTTATGTATATATATTATATGTATATATGTAGTCTAGTACCTATACCTATTTAATTATAATTTTTATTTCAATCGAAAAATATAACGAGAAATAATAATACAGAAAGATGTAACTGTCAGACTGACTATTGGGGTGTCGAACTTTTGAGACGTCCCCAAAATGTATTTAGTCATACCATTTTAATTTCTATAGAATTTTATTTGAAAAATATAGCCCTTTCACTACGAATTAGACATATATGTTCCAGCATTTTAATATGTAACTTTTAATTGACAAAATTAAAAATACATGAAATATTTACACCAAAATGCTTCAATTGAGCTCTGTCAAGGGGCTCTATCTTGAAACTGTCTGTGGTGAATGGAAAATGAAGAGGGCCCGAACTGTTGTAATTAGGATTATGCATTAATTATGCATTGTCTTTTTTTTCATTTTTACCATGTTCATCATTTTGAAAAACTTACTACTTGCAGTTTTAGAGGATAACGCTAGAGTAATGCTCTTCAACTATACGAGGTTTTAGATTTTGTGTTAGGTTTCATTTAGTACCACCTCTTCATTTTCCTCTTCCATCCGTGTGAGTGCAGCCACCAGTGCTTGTGTCCCGTTTCGTCACATTCCTTGGTAAGTGACGGCATTCACGGAGTAGCTCTTCTGAATCCATGAGCTTTGTCACCGACGGTGGTTGGTGACTTTGTTCATGGAGCCATTTTCCTTTCTGACTGCTTCCTCCAGTTCCTTGTATTTAATTTACTTTTGACGTCAACGATATGGTAGAAACAGACGTTTAACCCCTACTAAAATTTGCTAAACTTTATGAACCTATAATTAATATTGGTAAAAAATTAAAATTAATAAATATTTATACGTAATTATTAATAAATCATAGTGAATTTAGTATCAATAAATTACATTTTTAAACTCTACACAACAATTTCACTTTTCAAAATAAGGACCTCTTTTCTTGTACTTTTATATATATATTTTTTCTTTGTCTAACGCACCTGTTTCAGATTTTCAGCTCAAATATATCCCTTATCCTTATTTATAATAGTAGTATAGTGAATATTAATTTTCCAACCGATAGTAAATCTAAATTATTTGTTCCAATAAATCTTGTGTCAGCTGAAGACTTTGAGGTCAAAGGTCAAGATTAAGAGAGTGAATGCTATATTTTTCAATTAAAAAGTTAAATTTAAATAAATTTTGTACACATAAGAAGATTGCCTAGCTTATTTAAACGAATAACCTGTAATATTGTTAGATTTCGGGAGCGAGGTTGAAGATCAAGGTCAAGGCCATTTGTAGCTCAAGAACTCGAAAAGTTTTCAACCAAATTGTCTGAAATTTGATGGGACGATTGGTCAATGTCCAGAAACCATCTGGTAGAATTTTGGAAGCGATCCGGTCAAAGGTCAAGGTCATTTATAACTCAATAACTCAAAAACTATTGAACCATATTGCATGAAACTTGGTGTGACGATTGGTCATTATCCAGTTACCAGTTTATTAGACTTTGGGAGAGAACGGGTCAGTGCGGCGTTGAAGGTATGTGCTCTAACGAGTGCACGTAATCTAGTTTAGCTTATTGTATCCAGTAGTTTGTTGAAATACACACTGCTTGTTTAATTACAAGGCAGGGGGGTTCGGAGGTGGCATGCCCTGGTCTCACCCCCCCCCCCTGCTCATATACCTACACATATATTTTAATAACTCCTTTAAGAAAATTCATAAGGTTGAATAAATTAGGTTACTTTCCCTTGCTATAATGTCTAGTAATTAATATTATACAGTATCTTAAAATTAAGAAAACAAATTAGGGCTTTTAACCGGGGGGAAGGGGGCTTACTATTTAGTAGCTAACTAATACTGCATAACTTACCAAGGTTAGTTAGTTCGTTTCCCTATATAGAAGAGAGGGGCTTATATCTTGGGGAGGGGGGTTGTGTCGAAAGTACGGTCAAGAGCCCCCCCCCCCCCTGTCACGAGCCTCCTCCCCTGATTTTTAATCCTTATTTACCTATATTATTTAATCCTTATTGACACTTTTGTAGTTCATTACTGATTAACATAAAATATATGTATATAGGGGGGGCATGCCGCCCCCCCCCCCAACCCCTCTGCCGGGTCATTAAACAATCATGAAGTATGCAGTACAACAAACAAGCGAATACAACAAACTACATATTACACAGAGAAAAAAGTTTACTCATATTTAATGGGTCAACAATTTATGCTTTGAATCAATTTATTACGTGAGTTGGTTTGACTATATTCATGTTTTCACGTGTGTCAAAACAACTATGACGTGTGTGTTACCAAACATAGTTAATTCAAATCATTTTATGGATTGAATCAACTTACTATGAAAGTTGGAGTTACATTTTGGGAGTTTGAACATATGTTAAAACAACTAGGATATAGTGTGTTGAAGTAACTCACAAAGATTGTCAATTCAATGTATCTGGTGTATGAATTAACTTACTATGAGAGTTGGCGCTACTTTTTTGTAAGTTTAGGAGTGAGTTAAAACAACTATGACATAGTGTGATAATGTAACCCACAAAGACTGTTAATCCTATGTATCTGGTGTATAAATTAACTTACTATGAGAGTTAGTGCTACTTTTTTTTAAAGTTTAGATGTGAGTTCAATCAAATGAGTAAGTGGCAACTTATGCTTTCCTCAAAGCTAATTTATTCGCATAACACTTTACAGTTCAAATCTTGTTTCAAGTGTGTTACGTGTTGGATGTGAACGCTCCTCAATACCATTTTAGTTTAAGTGCAAACAATAGCGTTATATCATTAAATAGTATTATCGCTGCCGATCGATTATTAATTAATTCCATTAATAAATTGATAAATGTCTGCCTAAATATTCTCAAATATTGGTGATTGATAGTTTGGTGGCTTTATATAGGTAGTTATTTGAAGAGCTGATTATCAGTATATAACTTTTATAATAATAAATTTTGATTACTGCCTTCCAGTTTGTAAACTGATATCCAAACTAATTTTCCTAAATTATTATGTTAACTTATTTAAGCATCATACCTATCTAGCTGTTTTTTTTTTCAGTGTCAATATCTTCTACATGGGGTACGGTCAAGAGCCCCCCCGGTCAAAAGCCCTCCCGGTCATGAGCCCCCCCGGTCACGAGCCCCCCCGGTCATGAGCCCCCCTAGGTCATGAGCCCCCCCCGGTCACGAGCCCCCCCCCCCCCTCCCTGGTTTTTTAATTCTTATTTACCTAGTTAAACAAATGAAGAATTACTTAGATAGAAATAACTGAGAGTTACTAATGTAGTTTGTTGTATCCGCTAGTTTGTTGTACTGCACACTTCATGATTGTTTAATGATCTGGCAGGGGGGTTCGGGGGCGCCACGCCCCCCGATATACATATATTTTATGTCTATTCAGTAATAAACTACAAAAGTGTGAATAAGGATTAAATAGTATAGGTAAATAAGGATTTAAAAACAGGGGGGCTCATGACCGGGGGCGCTCTTGACCGGGGGGGGGGGGCTTATGACCTAGGGGGGCTCATGACCGAGGGGGCTTATGACCCACACCCCTTTTACATAGGCTAGGCAGTTACTGCGCTGTCCTCAGAATAGGGTAAGTTCCAAATTATCAGGCGATTTCAAATTTTCGGTCACGTATGAAATATAGTGTATAGCTACCTAATAGCTAATTAAAATAAAAGTTAATTTAATATAGTTTTTCTTACGCGACCGAAAATGTGGAGCCGTCCGATATTTCGAAACTTATCCTAGTATCTTAAGTAAAGTGGTCTGATAATCTATATATTTTAAAACTAGTTGGTGTACTTATAGATAGGGTTACACAGCCAAATTCGGTTCTTTAATTTCTAATTGTGACCCTATTGAGAGAGTCTCAAAATCATTCTGAAATTAGTTTAGCTATATACTGAATTGTTGAACATCATAATTTAAGCTCAATTTATGATAGGTTCTATTCATTTCACGAGTGCCTTGAAGTCATGATGGTTATTAATGTTTCTGAGATAAGAGACCGCAGTTAGTTAAAGTGCCGCAATTTACCTACTTGACCCTAGTTTTCTATGACTGGGAGAACTCCATCCAGGGAGGTAGTCGGAGGAGAACACCGTCCAGGTATTTAGCAGGGAGAACTCCAACCAGAGGTGAGCCTTTTGATATATTATACTTTCTTGGTATTTAATTAAAGTCTACATTATGAGTGTATAATGAACAAAATTATGAGGATTAGCTAGAAAAATCCATTGCATTTATTAGAGCTAAATTTATACTGCATCTGAAGATTTATAATTAGTTTAACATTTTATATAAATAATTTACCTATATGAAAGAATTCTCAGTTAATAATTCTTTTCATTATTAATTAATTCCATTAATAAATTGATAAATGTCTGCCTAAATATTCTCAAATATTGCTGATTGATAGTTTGGTGGCTTTATATAGGTAGTTATTTGAAGAGCTGATTATCAGTATATAACTTTTATAATAATAAATTTTGATTACTGCCTTCCAGTTTGTAAACTGATATCCAAACTAATTTTCCTAAATTATTCTATATTTTCTGAATCTACTTTCAGATCTTGATGAAGTAGATCAACGTCATCAACTATCGGAGTCCTCTTCAATTCCTTTGAATGATTCAGGAACAATTATGCTAGGTCAAAGTAAGTATTTGAAAATATTAGATGATTTCTAAATATGTATTTGCAATATGATTAGCTCTTACTTTTTTATATGCTTTTAGGGATTCCAGACATGAAAAGAATATCGAAGCTGTCGCTATCTCATCACAAAAGGAAAAAGAGTAGGTGATGTTATTGATAATGTATATGAACGATACTGTGAATTTCTATTCAATATATATTAATTTACGAATATCTTATTTCAGGAATTGGCAACCTACAGTCGTGAAAGAAAGTGACGAGAATTCAAATTAAACTTCTAAATAATAAATCTAAAACTTAAATGTTTATATTTCGTTTTCAATTTGACCTTGGTAATTCTATTAGCATATTTCTATATTGGTGCCTATGAGTAAGATGAATTGCACTAAAATATGGTTTAGAAGATAAAGGCTTTATCATTAATTTATTATTCATTAAGTTATAGTACAATTGCAGCATATCAAAGATTTATCAACTTTTGTAATCTAGCCTGGTTAATTAATTCATCTAGCCTACCTATTTATCACTACGTAAAGTTATTTATGTCATCTAACTACTTATTTATAAACTGACCTGATGAAGTTACTTATTCAATCTAATCTATTAATTTACAACTAATAACCATATATCAATTCATCGGATCGAAAACATTTCAAAAAACAGGGATAGGTCTAGGTGATCAATTATTTTTTAAAATCGAAATAGTATGCATATCACGGAAGCAAAAGTAGAAAATAAATGAACATGTTAGATTTGGTCCTAGAAAATAAATAGTCTAATCTAATTGATACCGGGACCTAACTCGAGATTATAATTTAATAGAGTAAATATAGTGACTGAAAAAGTCTTGTAAAAAGTCTGGCTACTGCTAACCAGACTGATATTTCAACCTACACTATAATAGTTGATATACATTTACTTAGTTTACAAGTAGTTGATATAACCAACACGAGAAGATGATATAACCTACACGAGTAGTTGATATAACCAACATGAGTAGTTGATATAACCTAACCGAGTAGTTGATATAACCTACACGAGTAGTTGATATCACCAATACGAGTAGTTAATGTAACCTACACGAGTAGTTGGTATAACCTACACGAGTAGTTGGTATAACCTACACGAGTAGTTGGTATAACCTACACGAGTAGTTGGTATAACCTACACAAGCAGTGGGTATAACCTATACGAGTAGTTGATATAACCAACACGAGTAGTTGATATAACCTAACCGAGTAGTTCATATATAACCTACATGAGTAGTTGATATCACCTATACGAGTAGTTAATGTAACCTACACGAGTAGTTGGTATAACCTACACAAGCAGTTGGTATAACCTACACAAGCAGTTGGTATAACCTACACGAGTAGTTGGTATAACCTACACGAGTAGTTGGTATAACACATAGGAGTGATTGGAGAAACATACACAAGTAGTTGATGTAACCTTGTTCTGTAGTTGTTTTAACCATTACATATAATTGGTTCAACCATCACGAGCAGTTTTGACTATCACAGGTAGTTGTTGTGACCATCGGGAATTAAAAATAATCAACTCACATATGTGTTGTTTTAACCAACGTCAATTTAACTCATATTAAATAGTACCTGCAACTCACCACGTAGGTAGGCGCACAGATAAACCATAAAATTTAGTCAAAACAAATCAAATATGATTTGATTCAACTAATCCTTTCTCTGTGTGTATCAACTCTCAGTTATTTCTATCTAATAGTTCTTCATTTGTTTAACTAGGTGAATAAGGATTAAAAAAAACAGGGAGGGGGGCTCGTGACCGGGGGGGGGGGGACTTATGACCGGGGGGGGGGACTAATGACTGGGGGGGCTCTTGACCGAGGGGCTCTTGACCGTACCCCCATTTAGTCACTGTCCAATCGCGGTGTAAGACGTCAGGTGTAATTCGGTATTCAATGGCATGTAATTCGATATAATCTGGCGTAATTCGGTATTCAGTGGAATGTAATTCGGTATAGTCAGGCGAAATTCGGTATGATCAGGCATATTTCAGTATAATCAGGCGTAATTCGGTATAATCAGGTGTAATTCGGTATTCAGTAGAATATAATTCGGTATAATCAGGCGTAATTCAGTATTGATTATTGTGTAATATAGTGTAATTCGGTATAAATAGGTGTAGTGCGGTGTAATTCGGTATTGAGTATAGTGTAATTCGGTATAATTCGGTATTGAGTATAGTGTAATTCGGTATAATTCGGTGTAATTCGATATAATTCGGTGTAATTCGGTATAATTCGGTGTAATTCGGTATAATTCGGTGTAATTCGGTATAATTCGGTGTAATTCGATATAATTCGGTGTAATTCGGTATAATTCGGTATAATTCGGTAAAATTCGGTGTAATTCGGTATAATTCGGTGTAATTCGGTATAATTCGGTATTGAGTATAGTGTAATTCGGTATAATTTAGTGTAATTCGGTATAATTCGGTGTAATTCGGTATAATTCGGTGTTATTCGGTATAATTCGGTATTGAGTATAGTGTAATTCGGTATAATTCGGTGTAATTCGGTATTGAGTATAGTGTAATTCGGTATAATTCGGTGTAATTCGGTATAATTCGGTGTAATTCGGTATAATTCGGTATTGAGTATAGTGTAATTCGGTATAATTTAGTGTAATTCGGTATAATTCGGTGTAATTCGGTATAATTCGGTATTGAGTATAGTGTAATTCGGTATAATTCGGTGTAATTCGGTATTGAGTATAGTGTAATTCGGTATAATTCAGTGTAATTCGGTATAATTCGGTGTAATTCGGTATAATTCGGTATTGAGTATAGTGTAATTCGGTATAATTCGGTGTAATTCGGTATAATTCGGTGTAATTCGGTATTGAGTATAGTGTAATTCGGTATAATTCGGTGTAATTCGGTATAATTCGGTATTGAGTATAGTGTAATTCGGTATAATTCAGTGTAATTCGGTATAATTCGGTGTAATTCGGTATAATTCGGTATTGAGTATAGTGTAATTCGGTATAATTCGGTGTAATTCGGTATAATTCGGTATAATTCGGTATTGAGTATAGTGTAATTCGGTATAATTCGGTGTAATTCGGTATTGAGTATAGAGTAATTCGGTATAATTCGGTGTAATTCGGTATAATTCGGTATTGAATATAGTGTAATTCGGTATAATTCGGTGTAATTCGGTATAATTCGGTGTAATTCGGTATTGAGTATAGTGTAATTCGGTATAATTCGGTATAATTCGGTGTAATTCGGTATAATTCGGTATTGAGTATAGTGTAATTCGGTATAATTCAGTGTATTTCGGTATAATTCGGTATAATTCGGTATAATTCGGTATTGAGTATAGTGTAATTCGGTATAATTCGGTATAATTCGGTATTGAGTATAGTGTAATTCGGTATAATTCGGTATTGAGTATAGTGTAATTCGGTATAATTCGGTGTAATTCGGTATAATTCGGTGTAATTCGGTATAATTCGGTGTAATTCGGTATAATTCGGTGTAATTCGGTATAATTCGGTGTAATTCGGTATAATTCGGTATTTAGTGTAACCGTTCTGAGGTGCTTTGTCAGATATTGGAGTTAATAATTTTGAGATGAATTTAGCAAGTTCATATGTAGGACTATCTATGACTGACACAATTGGTCGAATTGGATTATCTTCTTTATGAGTTTATATGTTAGCATAGAATCTAGGAGTAATAGCCTTATTACTGTAAAGTTTCTTGTATGTTTCTTCATCTAATTTCTTGTTATCTTTTAATTTCTTGAGTTAATAGTTGAGTTTGTTTTTCAAAGTATTTATCGGGTTAGTTGGCAATTTTGAATAGGTACACGTTTAACTCAAATGAGTAATCACTTTTTCATGATATTCAGTCTAATTGGTTATTACTAAGGCATTACCTTTATCAGCTTTTGTTATCTTGACAGTTCGGTCATTTTTTATTGATTTCAATGTATCCTTTTCTCTAGTAGTCAAGTTCTACTATTTTGAATTGCACTTAGCTATCTGAATGGCATTGACTACATTTTACTTGACTTATGGTTTGTCTCGGTATGAAATATCACGGCAATTATCAATAGCTCCATCTACAGAAGCAGTGAGGGTCAGAATATCCTACTTTGAGTGTCCTGTGTTGATATTGGCTCCTTTTGATAATACATTTATTTAGTCTTGAGATACTTATTTACTTGATAGATTTATTACGGCAGATCTATTCTAACGAACATAGTTGTTAGTTCTAGTGATGTTTAAATTTTCTAATAAATCATATTTACCTATCAGACGAATCTTTTCTTAAGACATTTTCCTAGTGTGTTTATCATTTGCTGTTTCTTGAAGACGGAAATCATGAAGATTTCTGAAAGCTTGGGAAAATTCAAACTACTTCTTGTTGAGTTTTCATCCTACATAATGTTATTATTTCGTTTTCAAATGCGTCCTTGCAAGGAACAAAACTTTTCTAATTACAGTATTTATTATAACAAGTCTGTATTTTTTCTAACTAAATAATTTAATTTTAAAAGTCAGTAACTATAATACCATTATATATTTTTTCCATTTTTTAAATGCGCCCAGCAAACAGAAAAGATCCAATAATTTACATCTAAATAGATTAGTTACCCTTAGAACTTCGAGGTGCTTCTTATCAGTGAAGATAACAGTTGCGTAAGAGGAACTGATAAGGAATAGGAGAATGTCGTAATACTCAGACACTCACATTACTCGGAAAGTGAATATAGCATTTTGCAACTTTAAAAATTCCTATTTGTCTATCATGTAGTTGTTTTCAAGTTCCGTTTTGAAATTTTAGGTAATATTCCCGGTTTAAACAAATTATTCCTCTGATATAAAGAATTGCAGCTTAATGGGTTAACTTTGCAGCAATAGGGTATAAAAGACCCAAAAGTGGTCAACAACGACCCTTTGGTCGATAAACGTTCACCAGGGTCGAAAAGACTCATTTCTGACACAAAAGTGTTAAAAGGGGGTCGGTTAATACTAAGAAAGACTAATTTGACACTCAATAGTAATTATAAATATTATAATTGTAAAGTTGTATAATACTGCAACACTTTTAATTACGCTTCATTGGCTCGGAGAATACACATGTTCCCGATTGGCTTGCTACTACAATTATTGCTATACAAATAGATAGTAAACGTCTGACTTAGAAAATGAGTTTGTTGAAATGAGTGCTGATCTCGATGCTAAAGCGTTGTTGTTAAAAAAAATTAAAAGGAAAATATTATATAAAAGGTCGTTTACTGAATGATATAATTTCATTATTGAATAATTAGAAATGAATTTAAATTTAATTGAAATCGCCCAAAATTCTATTTAAATACAATTTAAATTGAAGAAAATATGGAAAAGGTGTACTTACGCTTCGACTAAGACCGTCAAAGTTATTCTTCCTTTTCTCTTTTTTCCTAAAATATCGAAAATGTTGTAGTATAGCGTAGTATACTTTTTATAGGTCCCTTCCAAGCTATTTATTTATATTGCTTACACAAATGAGGCTTATGTTTCTAATCATTTTACTGTAAACCCCACTAAATTTGATAACATATTTCTAAATTCTATTTGGTTTTAAAGATTTTCAAAACCTTACGACCCCCGTTTTAAATCAGACTTGATAATTTGAGTCAGAAGAAAAAAGTGCACACCGTTTGTTTTGATTGTAAACCAGATAGGTACATATATTGAATTCACTATTAAATATTCCTGTAAAGGTATAACATTAGACAACCCTATTATAAAAAAAAGTTTTTACAATTCAGAAAACAATTTGAATCTTGAACGAAGGTCAAATATGCATTGTTTTTTTTTATAAAATTCAAATTATAAAAAAAGGTGTGTAATCTCTTTCTTCAGCGTCAGATTACTGTCTCGTACAATGGTTTCACACAGAATATTAAAAATCTAAAATGAAATTTATGAAAAGTCGATCAGGAACTGTTGTATTTAGGGGCAAAATAGAGGATCCATATTTGGTAGATTCAATGGATAATTGCAATAGTGTGAATGTACATTTGAAAAGCTAGGAGCGAAATGGAAGATGATACAATTTGGGGCACTGATATCGAAATGCTTGCTTTTTCCAGATTGGTGAAATGTGTAATATATTTGTGAAATATATTTGTGAAACCCACAATCAACTCTCCAACCCAGATATGCACAAATCTTAATTAAGCACGCGTCTCACGAAAGTATAATATAGCGGTCACGCTTCGCTCCCGCTCCACTCACGGTCAGGTTGCATTACTGTTTAATGCATTTCAGGTGAACCATTCACACTGCAGTGACGGTCAGGTCTCGCTCTAGTCACGCTACGGTCACGATCCAATCGAAAGATATTTTGACAGGAGCATGAGCTGACCGGCACTGCCAGTGTGATTTACCAACGCTCCAGTTGTGATCCAGTTTATTACTTGCTTGCTTTTTCTTGAATATTATAGATTCATATTATACATCTTACCTTAGCGATTTAATAACTCAATATACATACACTTTTAGATGAGGATACAACGAGAAGAGATCCTTCACATATCCCATCTTTTAGCATAGGATGAACTCAGAATCGCTTATTTTTTCGTTTTTTTTTTTCTTATCCTCTTCATCGCCAGTTAAATGCAATGGTAATCACAGCAAAATCAGTTGATACGGAAGGGACGGAAGCGAGAGCGGACCGTAACCAGACCGAACATGTGAAAGCATCAGGGACAGGCTGAGACCTGACAGTGACTGGAGCGAGACTTGACAGTGACACACCGGAACCATGGTGTGCATTAGCTCTAAGTGCACCTCTACCGAGACTATGTAAGTTTAGACTACTTTTAATATACACATATTTTGATCTATAAACTAGCTTGCTCATCTAACCTGCCTGCTCACTTTACAGAGTTACTAATTTATTTGACTTTAACAAACCAGTTGTTGTAACAACTGGTTTAGGTCGAACACCACGCACTCCGTACATTTCTAGCTTGAACAAGATTAAATCATGCTGAACGTTTCCGAAAGCTTTGCTAAAATCAACGAAAATATTAACAGCATGTTTTCTATCATCAAAAGATTTATATATATATAATTGATAGTGCCTCCCCTTCTAAATCCATACTGATAGGTAGTAAGAATTGAGAACTTATTCAAAAACTCATAAAACTATTAGCAATACATTTCTCTGTTATCTTTAGAATGAATTGCAGTTTCCCCTTCAAAATTAATTATGAAATAAAATCATTCTTCCGGTACATTCATTATATTAAATATAAATTATCTAGTATAGTTTAAACAAAGGAGGAAGGAAAAAATTACTCTGTCTCTTGTCAACTGATTTGCATTTCTTATTTAATAATTTGTTAATTTCTATCAGGTTAATTGAGTAGGTTGATAGTTATTGAGTTTGAGTGTGATTGATCGCTTATTTCCATTATGGCTTGAATGATATTTTTGTAGGTCGATTCTACCGTTCATTACGAATAGAATGTTGACCTAACTAGTAGCAGAGTTATTGAACCATATCAACTAATTTAATAGAGGAAATTGTTATCGAATAGAAAATATTCTGAATTAAGGTTCAATCATATTAATTACTTCAGTCATTTATGAGTGAGAAATGATCCATTTTTACCTTTTACTGCAAAAGATATAGTTTATTGGCCATCGTACCAGTTAGAGTGTACATGAATGAGTTAGAAGTTATTTAACACAATATTCGAAACAGTATGAAGGACTTTTTAAATGAATTTCATCTAAATAGAGTAGTTACCCTTACAATTTCGAGGTGCTTCTTATCAGTGAAAATAACAGTTGCGATAAGAGGAACTGATAAGGAATAGGAGAGTGTCGTGGTACCCAGACACTCACATTACTCGGAAAGTTAATATAGCATTTTGCAACTTCTAAAAATTCTTATTGGTTTATCATGTCCTGCGTTAGCGCACACTTTCAGAGTAGGTAGCTACTGTGAGTGTCAGAGTTGTGCGACACTCTCTGCATTTGTTTTAATAAAAACATTAAATGTGCCAAGTTCTATTTTGAAAAGTTAGGTAATATATTGAATAACAAGTAAATTTTTCTTCAGTGATAGGCATCTAATTTAGAAACAATATGTTTACATATTTATGTTTATTTAAGTACTCCCAGGGATTACATTATTTATTTAAGGCGCATAGTCACTGAAATTTGAAGAAGATTTCAAATACTATTAATGATATAATTAAAAATGTTCTGATTTTTTCCATTTCTAATTGATTCAGGAATGGCAGTAACGCTGCTAATTACACTGCGCAAGGGATTAAAAATTACAAAGTACAGTCAGAGCCATGATACAATAACTACATGGTATGCTCGCAAAAGAGACGAAATTGAGTTTCTTCTGCACAGCCCCCACCTAGAGGATAGTATTGTGTACCTATTAAATTTTTGTTACTCTTATAGCAAATTTCTTTTTGAAAGTATCAATTATCATAGTTTATTTTTATTTATATAGGTAATATTAAGCAATCATAAAAATGGTAAATAAGATTTAATAAACATAACTATTAATAAATAAACATTATTTAATTGAATTAGTTTTCCTTTGGTTCAAAATTAG
This sequence comes from Caprella mutica, assembly GCA_947561585.1. Taxonomy (NCBI): domain Eukaryota; kingdom Metazoa; phylum Arthropoda; class Malacostraca; order Amphipoda; family Caprellidae; genus Caprella; species Caprella mutica. The sequence goes on from CANNZV010000897.1 coordinate 43,383, forward strand.
TGTTTTCTATAATAAATAGTCTCAGAATGTTTTTTAAGTTATTAGACATGAGGGGTGACTCAAGAAAATATAAGACATGAATTAAAGTTTATTCTAATAAAATTAATAACACCGTTTATGGTTTTTAGATCACATAAATATAACTTTAGTGGTCCTTTTCCTTGAAATAGCATGGTTATCATACCATGCTAGGGGTCACGCACGTAAATTGAGAGAGTCTCAATTAACATCCTGAATCGAAATACATTAAAATGTTGCATAACTATCAAAAGAAGTACAGTGCATGCTATAATTTATCAATTTAAGTTTTAAAAGAGTGTTTTGAAGCTATGATGTTCTGTTGTTAGAGGCCGAAGTTAGTAACCAGTGAACAATGCGGCATCGAATTGACATCATCTGGATACAAGGCTTTTCTCGAAACGAATTCGAAAATAGAGCTAGAATCCGCTCTCTGACATCGTTTTGGCTTCGATTCGAAGATGCCGTTCACCACTAGACGGCATCGACAATACGTGTATTTCGAGATGAAAAGTCACAAATTATGCGTCGAAAAGACGTTAATAAAGAGAAGGAAATCTTTGCTACTACCATAGGGAATCTGTATCGAACCGACGTCCGATTATATATCTAATATATTTCGAAACGATATCCACTCGATAAACGATAAGCAAATAAATTCAAAAATTAAAATTGAATCATTTACTTAATTAGGTTGAGTTCATATCAATTTAAATAATGTTACATACAAATTAAATAGGAAGAAATAAAGTGACTTATCCGGGTATCGAACCTGCATCAATGCAGATATCCTGCGGTCAGGTATATCCCAACGAACATATGAATGTCGATTCGATGCCGTTTGCTGTCGAATTCGTAGCGCTAACGGTGGGTATCGACTTAGCAACCATTTCGACTCATAGTAGATATCGGAATGTCTGTTTCTAAATGATATCTGGATTTACACTTTGGGTAGAAACACAAAAACCGATACATGGTTCTAACAGCATCATCTTGACGTCGGCATGTCTGTTTCCAAACTATATCTGAATTTATACTTCGACCAGAAGTGCGAAAACAGATACGTAGTTTTAAAAAAATCGTTTCAAATTTGGAAATTCATTATCTTATCTTCCTGTTTTATAATACGTATAGAAATGTAGGAATTATTTCTATTCAATTGGATTGTACCTTTCTATATAACGTACGTAGTGCTCCCTTTAAACTATACCCAATAATTAATACGCTTATAGGGGACTACGGCAGTTGTAAAGGTATGATCGGGCATTGGTACGCTAGTGCGATTGTTCAATTGATCAACGTAAAGTAAACGATATTGGAACATCGGTTGTTGAACAGTGTTCCTTCAGTACCGTGAAAATGAAACGGATAACCAATCAAGTGATTTTTCGATGGTCAGTGCATTTATTGTTATGAATCTATTCTAAACTGCTTATTGTAAATAAGCCCCGGGGGGTTCCTGAAGCTGTCTTTGGTGAATAGAAGAGAAGTGGGGTGGCGTCCCTTGGGAACCAAAACTGTTGTAATTTGAATTATGTATTGTCTATTTTATGTTTACCATCTGTATAGTGTTTTTAACTCTCGCAGTTTTAGAGGATAGCGCTAGGGTTATGCTCCACAATTACGTACGAGTTCTTAGATTTTGTGTTAGGTAGGCTCGTAGACTTCATTTACTATTACCTCTTCAATTCTCTCTTCCATCCTTGAGTGCAGCCACCGGTGCTTGTGACTATATTTGTCACATTCCTCGGTAAGTGACAGCATTCACTGAGTAGCTTTTCAGCATTCATGAGCGTCGTGACTTCGTCCATGGAACCACTTTCCTTTCTCACTGCTTCTTCTAGTCCCTTGTATTTCATTTCCTTTTGATGTTAGCGACATGGCCTTTGGTTCCGAAGCAGACGTTAAACCTCTACTAAACGTAAATAATTAAAAGTTGATGGGCTAGTTAACATGTTTCATTTTAGAGTAAATTCTGTGTTATCAGACGGTTCCATATTTTTCGAATATGTAAGAAAAAAACATAATAATTATCATTATTCAATTCTTACTAAAATTGGTATCCATGATACCAGTACGTAAAATACAAGATTAGAAATAAAATTTATTACATAAATAATTTTTCCACATAAAATTAGGAGCTCTATATCCGATAACTTGAGCTTTCACCCAGTGCCAAAAGCTGTGCAAATGAGACGATTAAAATTCAGTGATTCACATTATAGATAATTAAACTTAAAGTGGTAATCGGACTCAATAAATCTATATTTAATCATTATTTAACTTTTACTTCAATTGTTTTCGTACCTTCAGCTATTTTGTTACTAATTAAATAGTAGTTAAATAATAATTATTATATTTTCCTTTCTCACGTGTTCGAAAATATAGACCCTATTAATAACTTGGAACATATACCATACTGCTAAAAATATTACACAGAGCACAAAATTCCTGTTTGTTCAATGAAACACAATAATTATAAGAATCTAATTATCTATTAATTTCTTCTAAGTCGTGGCCTCAAAACATTTTCTTTAATTTGAACTCAGAAGGAACGAAAATTTTAAGGAGTTACAATTATATAAAAAATTTACCAACTCTTTACTATTTGTAATAAGAATAAGTTAATTGTGAATTTGGTTAAAAAAGCGGTGCTTGCCTGTATTGATCTATTCACTTTAAAATATCTTTAAGTAACTCCGGGTCGTTTAATATCAAAATTTTTTTTAGTCTAATACATCCACGGTAGCAATGTGACAGAGGTACAGGCACGAGGACGGAGGGGCCCACGATCGATACCAGGACACATCACTTCATTTCTTCCCATTTAATTTACACATAACAATATGTAACAATAATCAAATTGATATGCATATAAATGTACAGTACGTTATATCAATGAAGTAAGAGTTTTCAATTTTAATTTATTTATTTATTGGATGCAAGTGGATATCGTTTCGAAACATATTAGATATATAATTAGTCGTCTGTTCGATGGAGAATCCCTATGTATGTTGGATGTCGTAATTTATCTTTCTATTCAACGCTGTTAAAACGGTATCGCTTCGATGCCAAATATACTTGATATGATGCGGTTTAGCGGTGCAAACGGATATCGGATTGATGTCTACTTGATGTCACCATGTCTAATTTGTTACTGGTATTCGATGTCGGAAGAGAGGTTATACAGAGTCGTTTAGACATCGAATAGATACATTCATGTTTGCTGGGATGTACCTTGGCACTGTGCCACCGTGGATGCATTTTACCAAAAAAAATATTGATATTAACTGACTTGGAGATACTTTGAGATAGTTTAAAGTGAATATTACTATATAGACAAACACCGCTTTTATAACCAAAATCACAACTTATTCTTATTACAAATTGTACATAATAAGATGGTCAAATTTTTATAAAATTGAAAATCCTTAAAATTTCATTCTCTATGAGTTCAAATTAAAGAAAATGTTTTGATGCAATGACTTAGCTAAATAAAGATGAAAGCTCTGTGATGATATTTCAATGAATAAATTAAAATTTGACCATAGATTAACTCTCACTCAGTACATAAAGGTGAGTAATTAGTTCACTCGAGTAATGAAGGACCTGAGTTATGAAATGCACCGCGGAGTTATGAAGTATTTTCAAATTTGTTTCAATTATAGAAAACGATATACGTCATGAATTTCGTCCTATTTCTCACTCAAAGACCGTAATTTTCTCCCAGATTTTAATCATAGAAAAGAATCAGTGTCCCTGAGCTATGCAGTGGCTCTCAGTTATGAAGAAACAGCAAATTTAATAACTCAGGAGTTTCACTGTATTTTTATAAGGCTAAAACAGACGGCAGAAAATATGAGACACATAACAGCTTTTCCATAACTTTTTACACGCATCGAATACACATCGATTTTATATCTAGATTTATGCATCATTTTCATAGAAAAATAACTATTCATCGATTTCGTTGCTATTTTTCGATGTATTAAATTATATATTGAATCGAAATCTAAAATAGGAGATTTATGATGTCGATTTCAGTGTTTTTTCATGTATCAATTAGATTAAAATTAAGTAATAAGTTTAGATATCCGCTGTCCCAGCTTTGAATTTGACATAAGATATCGAATCGATAGACCGTTGTTTATAGGGTAAGTGTGCCGCAATTTAGTGGTAAAGTTTTAGCCTGCCATAGCTACCCAGCAAACATGAATGTATCTATTCGATGTCTAAACGACTCTGTAAAACCTCTCTTCCGACATCGAATACTAGTAACAGATTAGACATGGTGACATCAAGTAGATATCAATCCGATATCCGTTTGCACCGCTAAACCGCATCATATCAAGTATATTTGGCATCGAAGCGATACCGTTATAACAGCGTTGAATAGAGAGAGGAATTACGACATACAACATACATAGGGATTCTGCATCGAACAGACGCCTAATTATATATCTAATATGCTTCGAAACGATATCCACTTGCATTCAATAAATAAATAAATAAAAATTGAAAAATCTTATTTCATTGATATAACGTACTGTACGTTTAGGCGCATATCAATTAGATTCATGTTACATAGTGTTATATATAAATTAAATGGGAAGAAATGAAGTGACGTGTCCGGGAATCGTTCGTGGGTCAAACCGTCGCTGTGCCTGTAGCTCTGTCACTTTGCCACCGAGGATGCATTTGATTAAAAAAAAATTTTCATATTAAATGACCCGGAGATACTTAAAGAAATTTTAAAAGTGAATAAAACAATACAGGCAAGCACCGCTTTTATAACCAAAATCACAACTTATTCTTACTACAAATAGTAAAGAGTTGGTTAAATTTTTATATAATTGTAACTCCTTAAATATTTCGTTCTCTATGAGTTCAAATTAAAGAAAATGTTTTGAGGCCACGACTTATAATAAAGATGAAAGCTCTGTGATGAAAGTTCAAAGTAATGAATGCATTAATTAAAATTTGACCATAGATTAACTCTCACTCAGTAAATATAGGTCAACTACTATTTAATTAGTAACATAATAGCTGAAGGTATGATATCAATTGAAATAAAAGTTAAATAATGATTATTATATAGATTTATTGAGTCCGATTACCACTTTAAGTTTATTATCTATAATGTGAATCACTGAATTTTAATCGTCTCATTTGCAGCTTTAGGCACTAGGTGGAAGCTCAAGTTATCGGATATGGGTTTCCGCATTTTACGTAGAAAAATTATTTATGTATTGATTTTTATTTCTAAACTTGTATTTTACGTACTGGTATCATGGATACCAATTTAAGTAAGAGTTTAATAATGATAATTATTATATTTATTTCTTACATATTCGAAAATGTGGAACCGTCCGATAACACAGAATTTACTCTAAAATGGAACATGTTAAATAGCCCATCAACTTTTAAGTATTGACGTTTAGTAGAGGTTTAAGGTCTGCTTCGGAACCAAAATCCATGTCGCTGACGTCAAAAGGAAATGAAATACAAGGGACTGGAAGAAGCAGTCAGAAAGGAAAGTGGCCACATGGACAAAGTCACGACGCTCATGGATGCTAAAAAGCTACTCCGTGAATGCTTTCACTTACCGAAGAATGTGACAAAAATAATCACAAGCACCGGTGGCTGCACTCAAGGATGGAAGGGAGAAGTGAAGAGGTAATAGTAAATGAAGCCTACGAGTCTACCTAACACAAAATCTAAGACCTCGTAGTAGAAGAGCATAACCCTAGCGCTATCCTCTAAAACTGCATGGAGAGTTAAAAACATGATAAACATGAAATAGACGACCGTGATCCAAATTACAACAGTTTGGGACCCAAGGCACGCCACCCCTTCTCTTCCATTCACCAAAGACAGCTTCAGGAACCCCTCGGTGCTTATTCACAATAAGCAGTTTAGAATAGATTCATAACAATAAATGCACTGACCATCGAAAAATCACTTGATTGGTTACCCATTTCATTTTCACAGTACTGGAGGAACACTGTTCAATAACCAATGTTCCAGTATCGCTTACTTTACGTTGATTCAGTGTACAATAGCACTAGTGTGCTAATGTCCCATCGTACCTTTTCAACTGTCGTTTAAAGGGAGCATTACGTACGTTATATAGAAAGGTACAATCCAATTGAATAGAAATAATTTCTACATTTCTATACATATTATAAAACAGGGAGATAGGAGAATGAATTTCCAAATTCGAAACGATTCTTTTAAAACTACGTATCTGTTTTCGTACATCTGGTCGAAGTATAAATTCAGATATCGTTTGGAAACAGACATGCCGACGTCAAGATGATGCTGTTAAAACCATGTATCGGTTTTCGTGTTTCTACCCGAAGTGTAAATTCAGATTTCATTTAGAAACAGACATTCCGATATCTACTATGAGTCGAAATGGTTGCTAAGTCGATACCCGCCGTTAGCGCTACGAATTCGACAGCAAACGGCATCGAATCGACATTCATATGTTTGTTGGGTAATACAAGGCTAATTTAAATAGATATGATGAGGACGCTGTACAATTGACTAGCCACATCAGTGTGTGTGAGGATTCTGCCCGACTATGCACAAGTGGATCCAGAGTTGAAGACCAGTCTCCAGATGCGAAGATATACATTGTACTATCACGGAAAAGTGTATCCGTCAGCTGTTGTAGTATGCTATTATAGCAGTTTTGACCTTTCTTATTTTTTGCATGTGGCATTTTAAAGAGTATTCCTCCGCGTTCAAAAATCCCCCAATAAGGAGGAGCCTATTGCTGGGGTAAAATGCTAGGGTAATTGGGTGAAATGGGGGATTAGATATGTGTATCTAGAGGAGGGGGTGATTTATATCGATTTCTGACAAGTGATTAGATATTATTTTTGTATTATTTAAATTAAAGTATAAACATATTGTTTCATTAATATCATCCATGCAATGTTCCTTTTGTAATGAATACATGTATTTTTTTATAATTTGAAATTCATATTTATAATTTTGAAATTTTCCATTCAATTAACCTTGGTATATATTTCGTACGATTTACTCTTGTATGTTTTTATGCAATTTACTTTCGACCAATTGTCGTTCTAATATTGAAACTAATAAGTAATAACTATTTGAATTTGAGGTTAAAGTATATTTCTAGCTTTAGCTTTATCAAATCTCATTAATTCCAAAAATATTATTTATGACAACCATTCACACAAGTTAAACTAATCCTCTTCAGATATGATTTCAAATAACTTCGTTTCTTTTACACCTTTAAATTATTTGTTCTCCTATAGGCTATATTATTAAAACTACAATACACGTTTTCAACTTTGTGGTAAATGTCTATAGTTTTACTTTTAGTTTTGTCAAATCTTATTCCACGAATATTTTATATTATAATCATTCACACAAGAGCATTTAATCGTCTAAAGATATGATTTTTAATGGCTTCGTTTTTTTCACATTTAAATAATTTACTTTACGAGCTATAACCTGTCTCTGTTATAATCCGGAGATTTTCGGCATTCAGAATTTCAATAAATTAATAGTGGTGACTAAGACAAGTTTCTCTTCTTTTTCGGAGTCCTTTATGTGTATAATCTTTCTTAATTCATTCAATATATTGGCTAAATGAGGAAGTTATTAAAATTTGTGTTTTTAAAATGATAATAATTCATCTTACGTCTTAATTTAATGACAACAATCAGTAAGTTGCTGACAAGCGTTTTTCTCTATTTTCATCAACTTATAAATAAGTAATTACTAATTACCTATACGGCTATACCGATACTTTCTATCTTTTATTGAAGTTATTTAATTGAAAAATTCTTTTAGGTTAAAGAATAAAATAAAACTATGACTAAGTTGTAACTTAATCTATTTAGTTTGGATTTTAAATGCAGTATTTTTAAGGGTTTTTTTATCATCATGTGAACTGATTCTTTTCAGTTTAAATTTTTATATATTAAATGCTTGCACGATCAATTGACAAGCAGTGATATAGTGAACTAAAAATAACTGAAGTGATCATAATTTTTCTTCTCAATAAATGTCACATCGCCCACGTTGACAATAAAAAGTTACAAAGTTCTATGAGATGAATCAAAAGAAAGTTCTCCAAGAACAGAACTAATGTAGCCTACTGCAGTTTTGATGCTTAATTGGTGACATCGGAGTGAAACTGGGATTCATGACAACTGTCAACTAAGGCTTTCAACTTGCAATTTCTATCTCTTATCATACAATATTTATATTATACTTTCAAAATAAGATAAATAAAGGATCAATAATAGAAAATGGATAATTATTTTATATTTATAAAAAATAGTGTTTTACAAAAGTTGAAGATAACAATTAAATTAGGTAAAAATTTAAAAGCTACTACACGACTAAATACACTTGCAGGTTATTTCAAAAGTAAAAACTACCCGATACAATTTTTACTAAAATAAAGGATTTCTAAGTAGTACTAGTTTACATGAAGTACCAATCTTAGAATAATTTTTAAAAGCTTAGGGTTGAATGATTAACATGAACTTACTATATACAATTTATTCTATATTTACCTAAGATTAAAGTTTTTCAAACGCATAACAATAAATAAAATACACAAATTAGTTCGGTCTTTTATGCACTTCCTTTTCACGGAGAAATGTCTTTGAAAATCTAAAAGTAATAAGCATGAATAAATGGATATCACAGGGAATGAGACCAGACTTCCTGGGAATGATGAGAACTCATCTGATAGTGATTAGTACTGTCCTGATGGGAACTGTCCTGATTAGAACTGCAGTGGTGCGAAGTTATTTGAATCTGAAAATGTTTACAAACAAATTGATTAAAAAATCTCTGATATTGACTTAGAATTACGCTACAAACAATTATTAACAAGATAAAACAAATTGAATAGATTTTATTTTAATCTCATACTATAATATTTTTTTTATTATACTAGGGGTTTAACGTCGTGCTTCAGTCATATCGTGACTATTTCGCTGACGTAAAAGGAAATTAAATACAAGGGACTAGAAGAAGCAGTCAGAAAGGAAAGTGGCTCCATGAACAAAGGCACTTACCACCGTTGGTGACAATGCTCATGGATGCAGAAAAGCTACTCCGCGAATGCAGTCACTTACCAAGGAATGTGACGAAACGGGACGCAAGCACCGGTGGCTGCCCTCACGGATGGAAAAGGAAAATGAAGAGGTGATAGTAAATGAAGCATACGAGCCTACCTAACACAAAAATCTAAGACATCGTAGTTGAAGAGCATAACCCTAGCGTTATCCTCCAAAATCCTGAACAACGTGTATTCGAAGCACATTTGGTTATGTTAAAAGTATCCACATTCGAGTGGCAAGGAAGAAACAAGATTTGATAGAAAATAAGATTATTGGAAAGTAGAACACAGATAGATTAAAATCCTTACTGTGATCAGAGTGTGTTTCGAATTTTAAAAATCAAACTTACAAAATATTTACCCAAAGGACTAAAAAGAGTGACACCTCGATCAAATATTTTAATTTTTTCTTTATGTTGATGAATTAAGAGGTTAGACCGCAAACGATGGAGAGAAAAGGATAATTTAAAATGAGTTAAGAAAAGACCACAAAGCTATTTTTGGAAATTGCAAGATAAGGTTGAATAGATGTTTAGCATTAGAAACGTGGTTTTATATAAACACTACATTTATCTTCCATTACTCGAGACTAACTGTTAGATAAAGTCTCTAATTCCAATCCGTAGAATACTTACTACAATTAATGCTACAACTAATTGGAAAAAAGTCGAATTATGTTAAACGAAACTAAAGAACTCTACAAAAGAAATAATTGAATTTTACTAATTTCTTGTAATTGAATATTGGTCATTTTTTTAAATAAGATTATAGCTTTATGGAAACAGAAATTGTACTGAAAAAGGGTAATACATATTTTTCTCAAAAATGGAAGGAAGTATTTAATTTTATTCGATTTGTTGTCAAAGGAGATGTAAAGAACGAAACTGTAAAATAAAAAAAATGAAAGTCAATAAGTAGAAAATAATGAACAATGTCACTAAACTACTAAATTTTATTTAAATGTTCATATATGAATGTCACAAGGACTAATGAAATATTGTAGAAACTCTTATTTTAGCGGCAAGATACATGTTGAAGTAATCTAGGATATTGTATAAATTAAGCCATTCGCATTATCAGTAAATTTTAAGAGTTTAAACGTTTTTTTAGTTTAATGATTTAATGAGTCAAGAATTCCAAACTAGACTATAAACAAAAAGCTACAGTTAAAAAAATTAGTTGATACAACTATAATGAACTAATTTCTTTAGAACCACCATTTTCAGAATTCAGTATTTCAGAAACTACAGAAACCATAAGTTGTGTATTCACAATTACCAATTGTAAAGTATTTGGACGAAATAATTTACAATTGCCAATCAATTTAATTGAAAGTTTTTAGGCCATATCGCTGATATTGAAAAAAAATTGAATATATATGGGGCTTGAAGTAACAGTTAGAAAGGAAAGTGACTCCATGAAAGAATTAACTACCACCAGTGGGAGACAACGCTCATGGATGCAAAAAAAAAAATCCATGACTGCAGTCACTTACCAAGGAATGTGACGGAAAGAGTCACCAACACCGGTGGCAGCACTCACAGTTGGAAAAGGAAAATGAAGAGGTGATAATAAATGAAGCCTACCGGACAAAAAAAAAACCACATACGAGTTATCCTCAGAAACTACAATTAGCCACAAAAATGATAAGCCTGAAGCTGTTGTGCCTTCTCTTATATTCACCTGAACAGATTAAGGATACAGGCACTGGGGGCTTTGTAATTAGCCTACTATATTATATCTAAAAAAATTTCATACATTTTTTAAATTATATATTTATGAAACATAACTGATACGAATAACTTTGCTAATTCTATCAGTTATCACTGAACTAATAGAAATTTGTCCTTACCAATTAAGAAAAGGGAGATTTGCACTGCTGTCGTTTGTTTCTTCCGCTTTCTTGTGAGGAGAAGTGATCTGGTCATAGGTAGTGGTCTTAAGAGTTCCTCCTAGCGAATGCTCGCTCTACCCATTGAACTGGAAACAAATTTTAATAATATAAATTAGTATATAAGTTATTGTTATTGAATAGGTTTGATGCGAATATAATGGTTTCGAGATTTCGTTAATCGGAAAATAAATAGAAAAGACCTAAATATAGATCTAGCAGTTAGATTGGAAAGAGACGCCGTGAATGGAATGTTACGGAATGAGAATCTAGTAATCGTGGAAGTAAGAGGAAAATGAACAAACAGGGTGCAAAAACATATTGCAAATTATATTAGTAAACAATCTAAGACTACGTTGTTATCCCTATCTAGTGCTATTCTACAAAACAGAGAATTTCAATGAAACAAAAAGGAAAAAAAACTTGGTCATCATCCAATTTGCAACTGTTCGTATCGAAAAATTCTCTGCCTCTTTCTTGAATTCATGACTGTTACATAGTGTCATTCGTTGAAAACTCTCATAAATGCAACATGAATATCTTACATATTTACTAATATGAATTTAAGATATTATTTTTAGTATAAAGTTATTAATAAATAATCTCTGTTAATTTAAGTAGGGGTTTAACGTTTTCTTTGGAACCAAAGGCCATATCGCTGACCATGAAATTAAATACCTACCACCGTCGGTGACAACGCTCATGAATACAGAAGAGCTACTCCGATAATGCATTCACTTAAAAAAAAAAAGAATATAAAACAACCCAATTTAAGGTCCGGAAGCTGCACTCACGGATGGAAGATTAAAATGAAAAGGGGATAGTAAATTAAGCCTATCAAACCCAAAAGTCGAAGACCACGTAGTTTGAAAGCATAAACCTAGTGCTATCCTCTAAAACTGCAAGTGGCGTAAAAAGATAAACATAATAAGAATGAAAAAAGACAATCAATAATCCAAATTACAACAGTTCGAGGCCAAAGGGAACCCCCTTCTATTAAATCCACCACAAACAGCTTCATGATAGGGTCACGCAGGTAAATTGCGGCCCACTAACTAACTGCGGCCTCTAACAACTGAAACATCATAGCTTCAAAACACACGTCAGAACTTAAATTAATAAGTTATAGCATTCACTGTGCTTCTTTTGATAGCTATGCAAGATTTTAATGTAATTTTGATTCAAAATGTTGTAGAGATCTCTTGAGAGGGCTGCAATAAAAAATTAAAGGGCCGCAATTTACCTGCGTGACCCTAGAGCTCATGCAGGCTTATAAATTCTTTGCTACCCAGAAAGAAAGAAATTTCTTAAGAGTTACCTGCTCAAAATAAAAACGAGAATTTTTTAGTAGAATTAGAAGATGAAAATTATGGGAAAAATAAATTAGGTGAATATACGTTTACATTTACCGTTTAACACTAACCTTGAGCATCCAGCTGTTCCGAAAATTATTCGTAGGTTTTCCCTTTTTTTATAGTGCATAAATATGGTTATATCTATTGGTATTGTGAGACTAAAACCTGAAAAATATTTAAATTTAAAGGTATTTATAAATACAGAAAGAACAGTTTAAACAAAAAGTATATACTACAGTCTACATTATAGAACTATTGACGTAAACCGGCGGCTATTTACGAATGGAAGAATCATTTGCATTATAGAACATTTAATAAAGTATATACCTACCTAAACTCTAGAAGTCTAGAGGCTAAAATAAAAAGTAAAATGTGGTTATAAGCTACAGCTCTAGGTGGTTTTTTTCTTTCTATTCCATGTCTACAGATCGTATTCAAAGGAATTTAGGCACAATAATATAAAGTAGAATTCCGTATTTTTTTTAAAATTTAATAGTTTAATTACTGTGCAGGCACTGCTTTATGACTCCAGTACAGAGTAATGCAAAGAAGTGCATAAAATCTAATTTTGCTATTTCGTAAACTGTTCCAAATCTCGACATTTTGCAGGTTTGGATACCTATAAAAAATGGTTCCACTCACTAACAATAGAAAACAAATTCTGAAGTTCAGTATTATTTCAAAGTTCAGAAGTAAAGATAAAAATTTTTTGAAAGCACACATTTTGGTAATAAATTGCAAATTCCATCAGCGATTTCAAGAAAATCTGTGAAATATTGATAAATTTATAATTCGAAATGATCTCAAGAACAGAAACACTTGATATTGAGCTGGACTTCGTCTCAGCTATCAGCAAAAAATCAACTGGTAAAAATATTTAGAGTTCATATCCAAGAAGAAAACAACTAGCTCAGAAATCTGATCAGTCTTTCGAATATCTCAATTTCAAGGATTAAGCTACCTAAAAATGGTAGCATTAACAATTTTTCACAGAGTTAAAAAATATAGCTTAAAATTTTGAATCTAGAACTTAGAAAATAAAAGAAGCGAAAAAAATTAATTTACAATTGTGTAAGTAAAAGATATAGTTCCATATGAGCATGACAATAAAAAATAGAGTCCTCAGCTAGAAAGACTGAAGAATAACTTATCCAGGCTAAGTGAAATTAGTATCTAAAGAAAAACTAATTTTCGATGTGACTAAAACACAAGTTTTTAAATAGAGAGAGTGAAATTTGATGACCTTTCACCATGACGGCTGAAGACGAAATGTCCCGCACTGTATTAAAAAGAATCGAAATTTCTTACATGTGGGGGTAAAATGAGAATTTGGGGTAGCGTACGATAATCCGTGGTACAGTGGGAACTAGATTATTCATGCGCGCCTCAGCAATTGGACGGATACACTTTTCCGCGATAGTACATCACTGCATCAGGGCAAAGAAATATCTGTCGATACTCGAAATAAAGTTATTTTATGTGGAGTTCCGTAGCAGTGACGAGCCTTATACATAAGTTGGTACAGAATTTATTAACAGTCACCGCCAAAGAACTCCGTACATACATCTTACAAATATTGGAAATCCTAATATATTAGATAAAAGCATTAAATTTTAATTATTGAGTTGGACAATTGAATTGACTAAAGCAAGTTTTAAGAGTTAATCATTGTACAGTAACTTACTGCTACGTATGGTAATATATTAGTAATTTTATATATTGGCCAAAGTGAATTTTTTTTGATTCTATAACCGTTTTGGTTTAATATCATGCAGATAATGTATGACTGCATAATATATCCGATATTGCTTATAATTGTAGTAACCATTGATTCAATTTTCTAAAGATAAAAATGTGAAATCTTTGTTTACCTCTGGCAACACTAAACTTTATTTATTATTGATCTGACTGCCATAGGAACTAGTACCTCTGAATAGAGGTAAGTAAAATTTAGTGGTAATTTGAGTAACAGTGCTAATTAATAAGTTCATAAACTTTGTAACTAACTTTAGGATTTTGTTTCTAGGTACTTAATGAAGATTACTTATTTGAATAGTATTACTACCCTCCACAATACTATACTGGTGACCCGATAGTTAAAAACACTCAGCAAAGATGTCTGATGACGAAGATAAAAAACCTGAACATTCTATGGTGAATAAACATGAGGAGATTCACATGACTACTTTCAAAATTTCACCATTTAGTGAGACGTCGGTTCAAGGTTGGTTTAGAGGTATTGAATCTCAATTCAAACTTCATAGTCACTAGCGAACGAACCAGGTTTCTACATGTGGCCAGTGCTTTGCCTTCAAACCTACTTGAAAATTTATCTGCTGAAGTTATGGATGGAGAAAATTACTCCATCTTAAAAACTACAATAATTGAGATTTTTGAAAAGACTAAACCTGAGCTTTTTCAACAACTGATAAAGGAGACGTCGATGACAGGTAGACCCTCATTATATCTCCAAAAATTGAGAAGTCTAGCAAGTAAAGTTGGTGTAGGAGATGATCTGATTAGATATCAGTTCATTCAAGCATTACCAAGGAACATAGCACCAGCTTTAGCCACACAAAAAAATTCTTCACTCCTTGAACTCGGTAATTTGGTAGATGAATTAATGCCAATTATCAGTAGTGAAGCTCAATCTACTATAAACACCTTACAGTACGAGAAAAAGAACATCAACAACAGCAGCAGTTCAAATCTTCCATATGGTTTAAAACCATACAGAACAGGTTAGAAACCAAAAATATGTAAAGCTCATCTTTATTACGCTGAAGACGCCAGAACATGTAAACCATGGTGTAAATTCCCCTAAGGTAATAAGAAACCAAGAGTTCTTCCATCATCGCGAAGTTCTTCACCGGCTCGTTCACATGAAAATCAGTCGGAAAACTAAAATGGCAGGTTTCAAAAGTCAGCACAGACCTGCCTCTTCTAAAAGTTACCGCTAAAATGGGAGCCTGTGAACTAAAATTTCTCATCGACACGGGAGCAACGATATCAATTCTTCCATTAAAATACACTTCAGGATTGCAAATCCAACAAACTGCTGTCAACTTATCATCTGCAAGTGGACAGCCGATTAAAACTTACGGTGAGGCTATGGCTAGTGTTTCCATTAAAAACCTTAGGCGAACATTTCAGTGGAATTTTGTAATTGCTGACACAACTTGCCCTATATTCGGTAACGATTTTCTTTCGCATTATGAATTAATAGTTGACTGTTCTCAACGCCGAATTATTGACAAAAATACAAACCTTGTTTGTAATACTATTTCTAAATGTTCTCCTAATGAAGTAGTACATATCGTTACGAACGATTTATCGTCTCAATTGCCTCAAGTTCAGAAGATACTACAAAAGTACGGAGATACATTGTCACCTCAAATTACGAAGAAGTGTGTTCCTGAGAACACTGTAAAACACTCTATTGACACAGGAAATGCTAAACCAACATTTTGTAAAACGAGACAACTATCAACTATGAAGTACGAAGCAGCAAAATCGGAATTTCAACGTCTTCTCTACGCTGGAATCGTACAGCCATCAAATTCACCATGGAGCTCACCAATCCACATGGTACCAAAGGAAGACGGAAGCTTCAGGATATGTGGTGATTATAGATCTTTAAATGCTAATACAATTATTGATAGGTACCCAATTCGTCAAGTTCATTCAGTAAATTATCAATTGCATGGCAAGCGTGTATTTTCTAAGTTAGATCTAATTAACGCTTACAATCAAATACCTATGAATAACTCTGATATTAGCAAAACCGCGGTAACGACTCCATTCGGTAAATATGAATATAAATATATGCCATTTGGGCTTAAAAATGCTGCCGCTACGTTACAACGATATATGGACCAATTGTTTCTAGATTGCGACTTTGTATTTGTATACCTAGACGATATTTTGATTTTCTCTAATAATGAAGTAGAACATTCTGAACATTTAAATACCGTTTTCCGAATTTTAAGCTAAAGTAACTTAAAAGTTTCTTTAAAGAAGTGTCAATTTTTCGATAAATCTTTAAACTTTTTAGGATATAATATTAGTGAACGAGGATCAAAAATTACAGAGAGTAAGATGAACGAAATTAGAGATTTTCCATTGCCAAATAGTTCACAATCATTGCGTCGATTTTTGGGCATGGTAGGTTTCTACCGTAGACTTGTTCCTAATTTTGCTTCAATAGTTTATCCTCTAACGGAATATATTAGAATAATACCCTAATTGCAAATCGTCAATTTTTTCAGACGATGAGAAAAATGCATTTGATAAAGTTAAAGTCTGAAAACCATTATCTTTTCAAAGTAATAAATGCACTAACTTTCAATTAGTAACTGATAGCTCTAGTTACGCTGTAGGTGCAGCGATGCATCAAATTATAGACAGTGAACCGACACCTGTAGGTTTCTATTCGAGAAAGTTATCACAGACTCAATGTAGACTATCAACTTTCGAAAGGGAATTATTAGCGTGTTATTTGTCGGTTATTCACTTTAAACCTCAAATTGAAGGACGCTTTGTAACAGTTTTCACTGATCATAAGCCGTTGGTTTCAGCCTTTTCGAAACAAGCTCCTTTAACTTCCGATAAACAACAGCGCTATCTTTCCCTAATTACCGAACTAGTTAATGATATTCAATACATACGCGGTAGTCACAATATCGTAGCAGACTGCCTTTCTCGGCCGACCAACGCAGTCATTATTGACGCATGTGACTTACCTGCTATCGCTAACCAACAGATTGACGACGAAGAAATATTATCATTAAAAGACTCTCTAAAACCCTATGAAATTGATAAGCAAAGATCTATTCTTTGTGATGATTCTCTTAAGTTATCCTAGACCTTTTATTCCGAAACAGTCACGCGAGTTAATTTTTAAATCTCTGCATGATTTATCTCATGCAGGAATTAAAACTTCGCAAAAATTAATTAAAAGTCTGTACTATTGGCCAAATATGGATAGAGACATAAAGTATTACGTTAAAATGTGTGAATCTTGTCAGCAATCCAAAATTAATAAGCATACTAAATCTAAAATCGAACATTTCCATTTACCTTCGGATAGGTTTGAATCAATCCACATTGACATTGTAGGTCCTTTACCCGTTGTGCGACCTCATAATGAAATCTATACCAGTAATAATAAATATCTTTTAACCTGTATAGATCGCGCAACCAGGTGGGTAGAAGCTATACCTATGTCTGATATAACTGCTCAAACAGTTGCTGTATCTTTTCTGAATAGTTGGATTACTAGGTTCGGAGTACCACTGCACGTAATTACGGACAGGGGTACGCAATTCGAGTCTGAGTTATTCAAAGAGTTATCTCATTTGGTAGGTTTTCATAGACTCAGAACAACTGCATATAGACCTCAGTGCAACGGAATGGTAGAAAGGTGCCATAGAACTTTAAAAACTGCTATCATTTCTCGTAAGGAAAATTGGTTAGATGCTTTACCTATTGTATTATTAGGTATTCGAAATTCTCCTAACGAGTCAGGTTTTTCACCTGCTCAGGCTGTAACAGGTACATCTATTTTATTGCCCCAACTTATGATTAATGATGTTTATAAATGTAATACAAATAGTGAATTTATTGTAAAACTATCTAAGGAAATGCAAAAATTTAATCTAAACATGTCAGACGGTCATCATCACTCTAAAGTTAGGGCATATATTCCTAAGGATTTAATGTCTTGTACACATGTTTGGTTAAGAGTTGACAGGGTTAGACGTCCTTTGGAGGCTCCTTACTCAGGCCCTTACTTGGTGGTTAAGAGAGGAGACAAAACATTTACTATAGCTAATGCCTGTAAAGCTAACCAAACTGTATCTATTGATAGGTTAAAACCTGCTTATGTACCTATTATTAAGGAATCTGATGTTTATGTTAAATCTTGTAAACCTAATGTAACTAAAGATGTAGGGAGTAGAGAAACTGAAGATACTGTAACCGAGGTTCCTAGATTTTCCAGTAGAGGTAGATTGTTAAAATTTAAGGATAAGAATATTGTTAAATATTATTAATTGTAATAGGATTTATCTCCGATACTGGGCGCGGAAGTATTGTAGTAACCATTGATTCAATTTTCTAAAGATAAAAATGTGAAATCTTTGTTTACCTCTGGCAACACTAAACTTTATTTATTATTGATCTGACTGCCATAGGAACTAGTACCTCTGAATAGAGGTAAGTAAAATTTAGTGGTAATTTGAGTAACAGTGCTAATTAATATGTTCATAAACTTTGTAACTAACTTTAAGATTTTGTTTCTAGGTACTAAATGAAGATTACTTATTTGAATAGTATTACTACCCTCCACAATACTATATAATAAAATAAATTAATACCAAACACAATAAAGTAGATTTAAATAAAACAAAAACATACCCTCTTATAAGAGTTTCCTTTTTATGAAATAATATATTAATTTATATTTACATTGGATGAAGGTTTTAGGGAGCCTAGTGTCCCGTAAAATACTACATCGCTTATTAGTTTCTTGGCGACACACATATTTGTTGGGTCCATCTTCCTTATATCTTTTGCAATGCTCCTGACGAAGTGATCAATTTCATCCAGCTTCTCCTCCTCGGGATTAATATTAGATAACTTGTCCACTGCTACTTTCAACAATTGTTGCGAATCTTCTTCATGCCCTCTTTTCTTTTTGCGTGTTCCCGAATTAGTTGATGAGGAAGATGAGGGTCTGGGGAATTCATCCTGCGCTAGAAAACTATCTTCTTTCTCGAGTGGATCGATCTCCTCCATCCCTTCAACAGAAATCCCTCCTTCCTGCAATAAGTCGAGTAATTCGCCTGAGACCTGGAATAATAAAATCAATATTAGTCATAAGTCAAATATTAGGGGACATTCTATATAATACACTAAATATATATATGTGTGTGTGTGTGTGTGTGTGTGTGTGTGTGTGTGTGTATTTATTTATATATTGTTTAATTTCAGTTCCCTGCAACGAGGGAGGAGTGGATGCACATTGCAGATGATTTCTACAGAAAATGGAATTTCCCGAATTGCCTTGGAGCCATCGACGGGAAGCATATCACGATTAGACCTCCTGGAGGCGATGGCTCTTATTATTTCAATTATAAGGGCACCCACAGCATAATTCTGCTTGCTGTAGTGGATGCAGACTACAAGTTTGTGTACGTCGACGTTGGTCGAAATGGAAGGGGGTCGGACGGAGGAGTGTGGGACACATGCTCCTTGAACAAAAAATTGATTAGGTCTGCGGCTAATATTCCTGTGGATAAAAACCTCCCAAACAGCATCAAGAAGCTCCCTCATGTATTTGTTGGAGACGATGCATTCCCTCTGAAGCAATATCTCATGAAACTATTCCCATTCCAGCATCAAAACAACCAGCAGCGTATATTCTCCTATCGGTTATCTCTAGCAAGAAGAGTCGTGGAAAACGCTTTTGGTATTTTGGCGAGTAGATTCCGTGTGCTATTGAATCCAATTCATCTTTCTCCCAGTAAAGTGGAAAAGTTCGTACTTGCTGCAACTGTTTTACATAATTTTCTGCGGGTTCACAAGCAAGCAGCAGACATTGCACTAGATAGGGAAAATACATTTGCTGGAGAAGTGATTGCGGGAGCGTGGAGAAGGGAGCCCACTATGCTAGAGCTTCAGCGAACGGGAAGAAGGACAACAGAAGCTGCAAGGAATATACGGGAAAGTTTCTGTGAATATTTCAACAACGAAGGAAGGGTTCCATGGCAAGAACGCATGGTTGGCATTGAGGAACCAATGTAAATACAGTGATATGAAGAAAGTGTTTGGGGCAGAACCAAAATTTGAATTTATTGCCAATTATAAATGAAATGTGAATTGGAAATATAGTATGATATTATTGATATTTAGTTGCTAACTTCAATGTAATTTGTATATGTAAGTGCTCTTTGTTATGGAATAATAACAGTTCTGTCTAAAGACTTGTTTCACCTCACTGTATATACCTTAGCACATAGTATATGATTAAGTATAATGTGTTGAAATATTTATTTTAATTCACCATAATTTAGTTGGTATCCATGATACCTGCAGGTATCATGGATATCAACTAAAATAAAAATTATATAAGAATTATAATATAGTGTTTTCTTATATGATCGAAGATGTGAAACTGACCGATAATCCGTAATTTACCCTAATACATTGGATAAAGCAGCCACTATTTATATGCCAAAAAATAATAGATTCATACCTGTAAAGTTCATACACGAATTTATTATCAAGCTCATATTTAAATAATTGAATACTTTTCAGTTGTATTAAACTGCTACGAATACTTTCAGCTCAATTATTTTAATACATCACTACGTTGATAGTTTCTTTACGATTCAATTATAAATGACATTCTATTCTAAAATTGTTAAGCATTGCAATATGAAAAATGTGTAACCAAAATGCAAACAACATACCTCCTCATTTTCATCGTCCAAATTAGATCGAGATACTCTCTGTACCTCGCCTTCATCAAGGAAATGGAGAAGGTCATAACACCAAAGTTTGGGTGTATAGACATCGTCCACTCCAGCTCCTGATTTTTTGGAATCCATATGTGTTTTTTTTCTTTCCTATATTGGGAGCGTAGAGTGTTCAATTTTTTTTTTCAATGCATCAATATTAGCATGGCAATATGAAGCATTCTTCATAGCATCTAATATGTTACTAAATGCTAACGCTCTCAGCGTTTTATCTTTATACTCTTTTGATTTGATTCTCCAGAGGCATGGCTGGGCTTCAACTAGGCCAATGAAATAAGTCGTGGACTGTCTAGTCCACTCCATAAAATTAAGTGTTGCAAACATCCTTTCTCTATGGAAGCACAATCGCTACTGACAGACAGTGGCACTTTGTGTTGAGCGTTCGCTCTCAGAGCAAAAGCTTGGTCACCACCAAGTTTTGCCAAAAAGGGTGGGGCAAGTAGCAAAAGGCCCTTAAGGGGCCTTTACACGGTAAGTGCTCAGTGCCACTTTGTGGTGACACTGCTCTATGCCACGCCCACTTTGCTAGTTGCCCCACCCTTTTTGGCAAAACTTGGTGGTGACCAAGCTATCGCTCTGAGAGCGAACGCTCACCACAAAGTGCCACTGTCTGTCAGTAGCGATTGCCAGACAATCAACAACCCCTTTCATTGGCCTAGTTGAAGAGCACCCATGCCTATGGAAAATAAAATCTAAAGATTATAAAGATAAAACACTAACAGCGCTACTGTTTAATAGCATATTAGATGCTAACCACGATACTAAAGTGTCGGTGCCCACCAAAGCACATTCTGCTCGTGTAAAGGCACTGAGCTACTTGGTGGGCAGTGTGGTGAAAAAAGTGTGGTGAATAGTGGCACTGACCAGTGCTCGTGTAAAGGCCCCTTAATACACCGGCCACTCGAAGATGCTGACTAAGCGAAACAGATCTGACGCACGAGACAATTGACAGAGATATTTAAAAGCAACAGCCTCCTCCCATTATTACTCAAAAGATACATATTTTAGCTAAGAAAATAAAAAAAAAGCATATTTTTATCAAATAGATGTCCTTATGTTTCGGGGGAGATTTTTAGTAATTCAAGTAGTAACCTAGCCACTGTTCCAGGCAGCCCAGTCCTCATGAAAAATATTAATATTTTATTTTTTTAATCGATTTGGAAGCTGTCTTTTATTTACTTTTACTTTTCAACATAATTGATAAATGGCAAGATACTCATATTATAGGCCCTTTTTCTAATATTACAGAGTATCTCCAAAAAAACGGAACACAAATTTAAGTAAGTATATTTCAAAAACTATTATAGGTACTTACGTACGTGTTTCTTTCAGGTATCTTATTTATTCTTGAACCCTTCTCGATCCACAGATATATTTTCATTAAGTTTTATTAATTTTTGTGAATGTTATAGATTTTATTGATGGTTGGTGAAAATGGCTTTGTGCAAATGGTCAAAAAAACAAAAATGGAGTAAGTTCAAATATTAAAAATATTTTATCATGCAACAACCCCAACAACCCTGGGTTTTAAAAAATTCAAATAACCATTCCTCTTATAAAATATTGACAATCTGGTGCAATGTGAATAACTACAAAAAGAAAGGCACAAACTAACTAATTTATAAGTTTTAACAATTAAGGATCAGCAGGTTGCAAGAGGACAGTACGATCTGAAACAGGAAACTTCTTGAAACAGTTTTTGCACGCCTTAGATTTTTGAAGGATATTTAATAATGGAGTACCGTGTAGTGGCTAGGAATGAACTTTTCAGTGTATCGTGTCGTGGCTAGGAAATATTTTTATGGATTACCGTATAGTGGCTAAGAAGGAAACTTTCAATGAGCCTTGTAGTAGCTAGGAAGAATCTTTTCGGTGTACCGTGTAGTGGCAATATGAAGAATATTTATAGAATGTAAGAATACAGTGTAGTAGCTAGGAAGAATATCTATGGAGTGCCATGTAGTGGCTACAAAGGATCTTCATGGAATACCGTGTAGTGGCTATAGGAATAGGGAGGATCTTTATGGAGTACTATGTAGTAGCTAGGAAGAATCTCCATGGACTACCGTGTAGTGGCTAGGAAGAAAACACTTAGTGTACAGTGTCTTTAAGACCTCTATTTATTGAAGCAGTCTCGTTTTATTTAAATTTAATATGCACACATTGCTAATTTTCTATTTTTCTGCTATATATTTTTAAGATTATCTGGTACTGTGAAAACATTTCTTAATACCTATACTTTTCGCTAACAGATATTTGCAGATATCGGTTATAAAGGCACAATACAATTTCAGTATTCGATTGCTCAAATATCCTCGTACCCGGTATTGTCATTACCATATAGATATAATGGGTCTAGGTCAATTGATCCCCGTTCATTTGATTCCCAGTCATATTTTCCATTTATACACCCACTATTCATTTATTATATGTGAATATATTAATTATTTAATATATAATAGAAATATGCACCTTGCAGTCGATGAAGTTTTTTAAAGAAACTAAGTGATAAGGTTAAAAACAGCTATCAAGAAATTAAATATTTTTTATTCAAATAAGTAACAGTACTGTATACATGTTTTCAAATTTACATTATAAAATATTCAATGGTAAAATCAAATGTACAGGTATACCCCACACTTGCTATAACTAGCACATATGAGTAATCAAATAAATCAGGAGCATGTCTCGTAATTATTTCTCCTGGTGTATGAGCTGATTTAGGAATAACTTTTGACAATTTTATCGGTAGTTTTTAGTTAAGCTTCTTTGCCGTAACTATTACAATTATTATCATCATGCAGGTGGGAAATCAAAAATTATTTTATGGTAAAATAACCTAAGTACATTATTTACCATAAAATTATTTTCAATCTATCCCACCAACATGATCATAATGTTTGTAATAGTTATGGGGAAAACTGCTTAACTGAAAGTTAGGTATATTCACTTATAGCTTGCGAAGTGAATATACCTAACTTTAGCTTGCAAGAGTTGGTTAATATTTCCTATCACCTGTAAGATGTTTTCTTACTAGTTGTAAGTGTAAATTATTTGTAAATAAAAATAATAATTTGTTGCAATAATAATTCCTAGCTGTTTCAGTTCTGTTATTTTTTTCATTATATTTAAAATTTATTATATAAATAGTAGATGTCAAATCGTTTCACAAGTTTTATTTATTGTTTAAATAGTAAATTGCAATCTTTAAGATCGTAATAAATTATTGTATGCTAAATATATGAGCAAACAAAAAATATGACTGGGAAGGAATCAAAAGACCTGGAACCAAATGTCCATGGATCAAATGGTATGGGGATCAAATGACCGGGGATCAATTGACCGGCCACCAGATATAATGGATCTCCTGTAGATAAGGCACCCCTGTCCGCTTTGGGGTGCCTTATCTACCGGAGGGAAATTATGGAATGCCTTAGCTACAGGAGATGCTGGAATTAAATCGATTTAATAAATAATTGAGTCGCTAAATCAATATTTGAATTCAAAATATTACTCATTACAGTATTTGGAAAAGAAATTCTTGAAATATATTCAATTGCATTTTGAAGATCATTTATTTCGTAATGAAATTTATTAAATTTGATTAATTTTTCTCGTTTTTGCGTTTTTCTTCGCTGAAGTAAAAAATAAATGTTTTTTTCCATCAGCGATAAAAAAAACGCAAGTGTAAACACATTTTAAGAAGAGCTTTTTTCCTGCGCTATTATGAATGCAAGTGTGAAGCGGGCCTTAACCATGCAATGAACAAGCGAAAAACGAATATTCCTAGTGAAAACTTCAATGAGATCAAAATGTCGCTGAAGTTGTTCTATTTCAAAATAGTTTCCAAGGAATGTCTACCATTATAATTTTTATTCCTTTTATTCAATGGCTTTTAGTAAATAAAATCACAGAGTTAGCTCTAAGAATAGTTAACCTTCGCGCAATGACCAAAAAAAATCACCCTCACTCTTTGCTTACCTGATCTCAAACTATGTCCATCAGTTCAAAAATGTTTTCACCTGTTAATAGTACAATAAGAGGCGGAGAAAAAGAGACCAAGTTACAGTTTTTTCATCCATTGGCTAATGATTAACAAGTATTTGAAAAAGCGGAAACATTTTTGTGGCCAATACTGTATATATAAAGAAAAATATAATTTAGATTATTTAATTTGAAGAAAAAGAGTGAATTAATTAAGACACCTCATTCAATATCAAAATTTTATGAGATGCTATATGGAGAAAAAAATTGATTACAAAATTGAAGGAGAAACCTTTTTTTGTGGAGTTTAACTCTAATTCGGCAGAACCAACAGGTTTATCGATGGAAATTCAATTACAATCCAATATTTTGTGATGTTAGTGGTGAATCTTTAGAGTTTATGAATTTCAATTGAAATTGAATCGAAAACTATCATGATGTTTGATCACCAATCATCTTCAAATTTTATTGGCTATGTGCTTTGAATATTTAACGGATTCCTGAAAATAATTGAATAACTATGAATATGTAAAAATACATTTTCTAAATTTAGTAACTTATTAATAATCTAAGATAATTTTTAACGGGAACATTTCCTAACATCTCAAAATTTAATGTTTTTATTAAAACGATATTCGAGGGGAAGTACCTATCGCCCACCCAGACACTCTCAGTACTCGGAAAGTTGGTGTTACACATGAAATGATAGATCAATAAGAATTTTTTATAGAGTTTGCATAAAAGGCATTGTTCACTTTCCGAGTAATGTGAGTGTCCGGCTATCACGACGCTCTCCCATTCCTTATCAGTTCCTGTTATCGCAACTGTTATCTTCACTCATAAAAAATATCTCGAAGATCTATGGGTAACTACTCTATTTAGCTTAAATTTAATTATTAGGTCCTGTCTTTCGAATATTCCAGTTAAATAACTTTGAACTCATTCATATACACTCTAACGTCTAACCGGTACGATAGCTTACATGCGACATCTTGTTCTATGAAGGGTAGAACTTATAAATAAAATAATTTTTTAAGTGACTGATAGTTAATATGAATATACCTAAATGCAGAAGAATATTATTCAATAGCAAGTTCCTTTTTCATCTGAATGTGTTATTAAACAATCAATGACTTTGGTACAACCAGTTTTGATTGTCTAGTTAGGTCTACCTTCCATCCGTAATAAATGGTTGGATCGACCCACAAAAATAACATACAAGCTATAGTTGAACTTGGAGATAGTCTCTCAATCATCCCCACACTAATTCAACCTACTCAATCAACCTGATAGAAATAAACAAATTAGCAATAAGTAATGCTTATCAGTTGATAAGATGAATAGTGATTCTTCTTCTTCGTTTGTTCGAAACAATACTGTAAAATTTGGTTCTAGGTAAATTGCTCGAAAACAATTGCTCGAAAGACAATTGCTCGAAAACAATTGCTCGAAAAACAATTGCTCGAATGAACAATTGATCGAAAGAACAATTGCTCGAAAAACAATTGCTCGAAAAACAATTGCTCGAACGAACAATTGCTCGAATGAACAATTGCTCGAATTTTCAAATTGCTCGAATGAACAAAATTGCTCGAATTATAAAATTACACAGTTTTCGATTTTATAAAAGTCAGTTATTCATGAAGTGGAGCTGCACCTAACAATCCTTGTTTCTTTTTAGTAAATGCTCATTAATCATTCTATAAATGATATTAATTATTACTCATTGTGCATAATCTTTTTTTTTAGACCGTTTGTGTCATCTAGTATGTAACATGTGAATAATTGGAATCATGTGGTGAATCACTACTATTCATGGTTTTTTTTATCATAAAACCCGAATTTTTTCTTGTATAGTTATTAAGACTCTGCCATAACTTTGAGTTATTTCACCTATTGAGGTACCACATACAGATAGGCTAGTAATAAATAAATTTGCAGGTTTTATGAAAAACATGAATAGTACTGATTCACCACATGATTCCAATTCACATGTTACATACGAGATGGCCCAAACGGTTAAAAAAAAAAGATTATGCAGAATGAGTAATAATTAAAATCATTTATATAATGATTAATGATCAATTACTGAAAAGAAACAAGGATTGTTAGGTGCAGCTCCACTTCATGAATAACTGACTTTTATAAAATCTAAGACTGTGTAATTTTATAATTCGAGCAATTTTGTTCATTCGAGCAATTTGTTAATTCGAGCAATTGTTCATTCGAGCAATTGTTCGTTCGAGCAATTGTTTTTCGAGCAATTGTCTTTCGAGCAATTGTTCTTTCGAGCAATTGTTCATTCGAGCAATTGTTTTTCGAGCAATTTTTTTCGAGCAATTGTCTTTCGAGCAATTGTTTTCGAGCAATTTACCGGCTACCGTAAAATTTATAGGATGGATAAATTGAATGATCTGATTGTATAATTAAATTTTAAACAATAATAACACTGAATGTTCAAAGAATCTTCTATGCAAGTTTTATTCGGAAGATCAGAAATATTTAGAATATTTAAAAGTGAACAATAAAATGAGTTTGAAATGATATTACGTGATATGATAATTAATTGCAGACTACACAAAATATAATAAGAGAAAAAGTTCCTATGAAGACAGCTGATTATTGGTTTTGCAATTCTGTGTGATGTGGTTAGTGCTGCTTTGAATGATTCAAACGAATTGGCACCAAAGACAAATTAGACTGTGACTTTATTTACTACTTATAGGTTGGTTGATTTCTGTGATGATTGTGTGATTAAAATTGATAAATGTTACAGTTGCATACCATCACAGTGTTAAGTTTTCGGAGCTTACTCTTGTAAATAAATTTAAATTCAAGGTTTAAATTTAATTTGTTTGTAGTAAATTGTCTATGATTGTCGTAATTGTTTTTTTTATCTCTTGAAAAAATATGAGCTCTCCCGAGTATGATATTTTTTAAGTCAAGATCAATGTATAAATCTATACAAAAAAAAACTGGGTGGTACGATTGGTCATTATCCAGTTTCCAGATTATTAGATTTTAGGAGCGAACGGGTCAAAGGATAAGGTCAACGTCATTTATAACTCAAATATTATTTGATGGTCAAGGTCTTTTATAAGCAGCCGCGAAGGTATGCACTCTACTGAGTACACGTAATCTGGTTATTGTATTTTATATAATGAGAACATGGAGTGTTGGAAAGAAACGTTAGGTTTATTGAGATACACACATCATCTCTCTATCAGAGACATGTGAACACTCTTTTATTCATGTCGATTATGATCGGTTAATATAGTTCATCACCGTTAACTTTGTGTTCTTATGTTGATTTTACTTTAAATTGTACACATCTAATTTTCTTAATCGTACTTGTTTCACGAAAGTAGACTTGATAAGCAGAGCTTCTTCTATCAAAACCATCAAGCATGTATTCTGTCAAAATACTTGTTTCATGTCACTTTATCCATTATCTAATAGTATTTTATATATACGTATTATAGTTCTTAATAAACGAAAAGCCCGGATGTTGCTATACATTTCTAAATTAAGCCTAGAAACCCAAGTGGGTTCGAAAACCTCCAGATCTGTGTCGAAAAAACCATCAGTGGGAGGGGTTTTCGAGTCAATTTCAAGATTGGAGCTTACAGGTCCTCTTCTATTCATATGAATATTGCTAAGACCTTCAAAAATATTAAGACTGAACTGCTGAAGAAAATGACAAGTGCAAAAGTAACTAATAATTTGAATTTGTTCTACTGAATTTACCTAATAGAATTTAACAAACTATGTGTAAATTTTGTCTATTAGTTGATGAAATACGTATATGTTTTTCTCCTAAATTTATATAAAACTGTAGTGAAAAATTCCATTTCAATTAATAGAATGAATTAAAAAGAAATGACTTAGTAATTTGATATATTTGCAGGGGTAACTACACTTAACTTAATTACACTTAAATAGTGAATCAAAACTAAAATGAGTTCTAAATTGTTAGAATTAGGTTAAATTATAGTGGGTTAACAACGTTAAGACATAGAGTTTATTTAAAGAGTAATATGTTATACAGAGAGAAGTCTATTGGAGAGATGAGTGGTACACATCTCTCACTGAGTAAAGTAAAGAATCGACTGACTAAAGAATTGACCTGCGGTGGTATTTAACACTCACCGGAACTTGTAATGGACTTTAAACCATAAGTCCGTTTCTCATAAAAGTAATACATTGTTTGTTAAACAATAGGTAATTAATATAGCTGAGCTAGTCTCACAGGAAGTTGACATTAAACATATAAGAGTGTGTAATACAATTAAACTAAAAGTTCAACACTCCTCCTCACACGACATTATATATTTTTCATGCCTATTAATTCAACTAATTTGGTAAATCTATCAGTAGGCAACGGTTTAGTGAATATGTCAGCAAGCATAGTTTCACTGGGGCAATACACAAGTTTAATTATGTTTGAAGCAACAAGATCTCTAATGTAATTAAATTTAATATCAATGTGTTTCGATCTAGGATGATTTTTAGCATTTTTAGCAATACAAATAGCTGACTGATTATCCTCAAACAAAACTATAGGATTCTTATTAGGTACTTTAAGATCTAATAGTAATTTATTTAGAAATACAGCTTCTTGGGAGGCACCAGAGAGTGAAACATATTCAGCTTCAGCCGTTGATAAAGCAACACATGACTGTTTCACAGAGCGCCAAGAAATAATGGAATTATTTAACATAAAGCATTGGCCAGAAGTACTTTTCCTATCAACTCTGTTACCTGCCCAGTCGGCATGAGAATAACCTATCAACTCAGAATCTTCATTACCATATGTAATGCCAAGATCAGGTGTGCCCTTTAGGTATCTAAATATTCTCTTAATTGCAGACCAGTGCTTAGTGTTTGGATTGGAACAAAATTTAGAGACATTTCTAACTGCATAAGTTATGTCCGGTCTAGTTTTCGTAGATAGATACAGTAAAGCACCTACAGCTGACTGATATTTAGTTTTATCTACTAGTTCACAATCATCACTAGTTGGTTCCAAATGAGAATTAACATCAGCAGGAGTTAATACTGGTTTACAATTATTGAATTCAAATCTATCTAATAACTCGTTGACAAATGAAGATTGATTTAATGCTATTTTATTTTCGTCTTGTACGACTTTTATGCCTAAGAAGTAGGATAGTTTTCCTAAGTCTTTTATCTCAAATTTAGCACTTAAATCAGTCTTGATTTTAGTCAGGTCATCATAGTTCTTACATGCTACAATAATATCATCTACATACACAGAAATGAAGCATGGAGAGTTATTGATTACATGATATAAATGTATACTTCATTACAGATAGCAGACTTTGTAAAAATTAAAATAAGAGAAACAGTTTACTATGACAATAGCTGACTATAATTTCAAATCAAATATCCCTTCATCGCATGGCTAAACCACACTATAATAGTTTGGCATTTGAATTGGTAGGTTAATTAGAGTTTTTACCAACACAAAAGGGTTTATTCACGAGATAATGTAAGCTTCTGAGAATTAGAATTGTGTATTTATACTATTTTAGTAGTAGAGTTACATGTGAGATTGTAAGAGTGAGTGGCCGACCAGCTTCCTAGTTAACGATAGCCTTCTATACCTACCGTATCCAAGATATAACACGATAATATATTTTTCCAATGTAGGGCTAACTATAAAGTCTCTATGAAATTTTCTCTTCAAAATGACTGCTCCAACTTGTGAAGATTGCTCGCATTAAATTCCCCAATAAAAGAAGAAAACGTTATGAAATTCTTAACGGACTGTGAAATTCTTGCAAATCCTACATGCAAACGATGTGAAAAAACATGTAGGAACTATGTAAATGTTATAAAAACTTTATATAAGATTTATAAAATTCTATAGAATGATGTCTTTAACTAGGAATTTACCATTACTTTTATAAATTCGAAGGAAATAGGTATAGACTTACAAAGTTTTCTTCAACCTAGAGAAAGATTTAGATAACGCTTCTAAATTTTTTATTTCACCACAGACTGTGTGATTTTTATCTCTAACCAGTGTATGGAAGGTTATTTTTCAACAATTTTTTCACTGTAATTCTCATTAGAATGATTTAAAAACATTAATAATATAATTGTGTAGTTACCATTAAAAATATAATTATATAATCAAATCATTCTTCTTATACATTGTATACATAACACATTGACTTTCTATTATAGTTCCAACAAAAGAGTAGGAACGAATCACCTGTCTCCTTATCAACTGATATGCATTACTTATTGCTAGTTTGTTAATTTCTATCAGGTTAATAGAGTAGGTAGATAGAAAATATTGTGTCAATTATCACCCTAAGGGGAGAAAGATAGTTGTTAAATTAGTTATATTTTAGTTGGTCGATCCTACCATTCATTACGAATGGAAGGTAGACCTAAGTTGACAATTAAAACTGATATTAGCAGAAATATTGATTGTTCAATATCATATTCAGCTGAAAAAGAAAGATTTTATTTAATAAAAATCTACAGAATTTAGTTACAATCATATTTATTACTAGCAGTTGTTTATGAGTGAGAAAGCGTCCATCTTGACCCTTTATCGGACAAGGTATCGTATGTAGGCTTTCGTACCGGTTAGAGTGTGCAAGAATGAGCTAAAAGTTATTTAACAGGAATATTCGAAATAGTATGAAGCATCTAATAATTAAATTTCAAATAAATAGAACAGTTACCCACAGAACTTCGTTATGTTTCTTATCAGTGAAGATAACAGTTACGATTAAAGAAACTGATAAGAAATATGAGAACATCGTGGTACCAGACACTCACTTTACTCAGAAAGTGAACATTGTCTTATATGGAATTTTTTACAAAATACGTATTGACACCCATTTTCCGAGTACTGTGATACTCTCCTAATCTATTTTAAAATATAACTATTTAATATAACTATTAAACCTTAAAAGACTGACTGGGCAGTTTGAGCTAGACCAGAATTAATAAGAGTAATAAAATATTTTTACATACTTAGATTCAACTAAATTTTCGTGACTTTTTTCATTAAACAGTTTAGTAGATGGTCATATTCTAATTTTTTTCAGTTGCCATCAAGAACATTATGCCATGTTTGAAAGGAGATATTATTCTTCAATTTACTGAGCATTCATGCTCTTTCTCTACTCCATACCTAGAAACCTAGGCAAAGTATGCCTCTAGATGTGGAAACGTACAAGCGCCTAGTCACCTAGTGTGTGCCCCCAATTCTACCCCCATGCACTGACCAGTAAACCGTTCGCCGTTCAAACAGATTAAATTCAATTTTATCACTGTTCCTATCAATCGTTGGTAAATAAAATTTTACACAGTGTATTTATATGATAAAAGATATTAACTGACAAAAATATAAACAGGGTGTCCCAGAGAGAAAACTATACCCAATTTTCAAAGGCTGTAATTCTATAATTATTATACATACAAAATATTTGAAAATTATTTTTTATTTGTATTTCCAGAAAGTTATTTTTATATGAATTGTATCACAGTAAAAAGATAAAGGGAGTAACCAAATTGTGTGTTATAATGTTTCAGGTCATGGAGCGTGACGTCACATATTTTTAACCAATCAGCGGCTCGAGATTTCACGTGATTATGAGGAGTGAACAAGAAAATTGGACTAGTTTCTAGATATAGCGGAGAAGTAGTTGCAGCTTCTTAATACTTAAAAGTAGTGTGTGCATATTTTTGAAGATAAGTCATTCACGCTTCTGCCTATTTTAATATCTTCGGAACGTTATTTAATTTACATTCAATATATTCAAAGTAGTTAAAAAAACTCTATGCAGTTTGTGATTTTTTTTTTTAGTGAATGGCCTAAGTTTTTCCCGCCACTGCATGACGTCACGCTCCACAATCTCATCTGCATCGCTGTTGGTCGGTTTAATTTGACATTTTTCGCATATGGACATGGGATTGGGCTAATCCTTTAAATTTCTAAACTGAGTTTGTATAGCTTCCTGTAGATTAATTTTTTTTTTCTTAAATAAGAAATAAGAAAAAAAAGCAGCTTGATCATTTGAAAATACATTTTGTAATTTGAATGGAAGGTGTCATGTTTATGCATTTTCATAATAAAGCTAATTTAATTTATTATTTACTGAAACCCCCCAAAAAAACTCTGAAAAAGCTGTCAATGTGTCGCAATTAAATAGCAAGGCAATAGTTACATAGTATTATTGAACACTAACGGTAATTATTATATTCCCCTTAATTATATCTTCTAGGGTAATCAAGGACCATTCTAGGGTAAAATACATGTCAATCTAGGGTAAAAAGATTTACGATCGTGGAAGGCCTGATGAGCTGTCTAATATATAGTATTTTTGTATATATTCGATTTGCGAAGTTTCTGACGTGTTTCTAATTAATATCTGTTTCGATCATGCAATATATTGTGTAGTAGAAATAACACGCCTGGATCTTCTCAAATCACCTACTGCTTGTGCCCTAGTTTTCCGCAGTTGCCATCAGCTGATGAGAAGTTTTGCTGAGCAGTCCGCTTCATGGAAAAGTAAAGTTAGCATCACCTGTCTATCTGATTCTATAAGTTATGTATAGAAATGCTTCCTACTTTTCTTTAAAAGTGCTAGAACTTATTATACCAATATATTCAGATAAATAAAGGATCATATTTTGAAGTGAGCTGTGGACTCTCTCTTGAAGTGGTGGACTTCGATTCTCAACTGAAGTCTCTTTTCCTCCACATCAATTCCCCTGAGATGACTGGCTGAGATAAGGGAGTCTGGGAGGCGAGACTGCGGGCACAGTGGCGATGATTTCTGGGCGACATGTTTCCTATCTGTTTATCGTAAGTTTCTTACTGCCGTATTGCTATGGTCGAACAGATAGAAAATTGAATGAGCCTAGATTGCTTCTTATCTCTATCCATTAATCTTTATCACGCCAGGAACCAATTATTCATTACATATAACATCCGTAACTTATAACTTTAATTCCTTATAACTTTAATTCCTTATAACTTTAATTCCTTATAACTTTAACTTCAATTCCTTATAGCGTTAATTCCTTATAGCGTTAATTCATTATAGCGTTAATTACTTATAGCGTTAATTACTTAAACGTTCATTACTATTATCCTATTCCTATAAACTATAAACCTATTTTGTGTGTTCGGCTAATAATTTCATTACGGTAATACAGGGCAGCGCATAAGTAAGGCACCCTTTTAAAAAATTAATAATAAATAAATTATAAAAGATACAGGGATGGAGGGCGTAAGTTTGGAAGCAATTTTTCAAACATTAATATAATTCTTAAAAATAAGTTGCTAAGTAGGTGATAGCGTTTGAACTATAGTAGAGACACTACATTATGACGTAGCAGTGTTATTTTTTACAAAAATTTAGTCAATTCAAAAATGTCAGACAAAAGAGAAGCCATTATTGCTCTACACCGTGCCGGGAAGTCAGATTCCGTCATTTCAAAGACTCTCTCAATAGTGAGATTGACTGTTTGGAAGTGGTGAAGCGTTTTAATGAGAGAGGAGACTTGACTGATCATCCAAGAAGTGGTAGACCACGCTCAGAACGCACCAAACAACTGCTAAAATGTGCCCGAGAGAAGATCAGGAGGAACCCGAAAAGGTCAGTACGATTGTTAGCCAAAACAGCTAATGTGAGTCCCAGAACAATGAGAAGAGTTGTCAAAGAAGACCTAAAGATGTCCTCTTTCACCCTCCAAAAGAGACAGACTCTGTCAGAAGCTGTAAAGAAAAAGAGATTGGAGAGAAGCAAAGCACTTCTGAGAGAATTGAAGTCTGGCACGGCTGGTGAAATTGTTTGGTCTGACGAAAAAACTTTCACAGTGGAAATGGCTCACAACCGGAGGAATGACAGAATAATTGGTAAAAGTGCAAAAGACATCCCATACAACCAAAAAACTGTCCACGGAACAATGAAACCTGCTTCAGTAATGGTCTGGGCCGCCGTTTCAGAAACTTGGAGATCTCCTTTAATTTTTGTGGAACAAGGCGCCAAAATCAATACTAAATGTTATATTGACAATATTTTGATGCCAATGTTGGAGTCAGCTAAGGATCACTTCGGTAATGACACTCTATGGACATTTCAGCAAGACGCGCGACTTTACATACTGCAAATGTCACTCAAAACTGGTGCCATGACCATCTTCCACGGTTTTGGTCCAAAGAAATGTGGCCTCCCTGCTCCCCAGATGTTAATCCTATGGACTTTTCGGTATGGTCCATTCTTGAATCAAAGGCCTGTGGTAAATTTCATCGCAGTGTGGATGATTTAAAGCGTTCGCTCCAGAGATCTTGGAAGGAAATTTCACAAGAACAGTTGCGTGTCGCAGTAGGAGGAGTTCGGAGGAGATTTGAGGCTGTTCTTAAAAACAAGGGGGGACATTTTGAATATATTTATGATTTTTGAATTCTTAAAACCCTTATGTAATAATACATAACTGTAAATTATTAAATATATTTTTCGTTGGATTATAATATGCACTTTCATTTGCTTCCAAACTTTCGCCCCACCCTGTATAATGATGGGGATAATTGCAAATAATAGAGGAACTCTTAAGGCTGGTGTCCACTTGAGAGCAGAGAGTGAAATAAATGTCGAGAGTTGGGGCCTCTCCAGTGTACACACTCCTGAGAGTGCTCTCGGAGAGTCCTGAGATTTATGTCAGAAAGCATCTCTCACAGTAGTGGCACAGTACAGAGAAGATATAGTATCCCAGAGCTATAGGGGGGATATTACGCGTGTCCCGGTAGGCTGTGACGTCACATGTCAACAATGGTGCGTACGTTTGTACGTACAGTACAAACACAAAAGATGGCTGCAACACACCCAACTTTTTTTAAATAACGTTTTCGGTGATATTTTTTTTAATTCCACATTACCGCATGCTATTATCCAATCTTTATAGTCATACGGACGGAAATTAAAAAATGACTGTTGATGAAATTGCTACTGGTCTTTTTACACCCAAAATAGTAACAAATTTTTAGTCTTGAAGAAGACGATTTATTCAAGATAATTAGATCATTAGTCAGCTCGGTCGAGTTGGCCGCCATCTTAATTCTCTATTCCACGTGACCCACAGTAATTCTGTTTACTATGACGTGACCTCTTGCTTACATACATGACGTCACAGCCTACCCAAAATAAATTTGAATAATCCATGTAACTGGGGTACTATACTATTATGTTTACTATGGTAGTGGACACAGTTCATCCTGATGTCTGAGATTTCTGTATGATCCTGTTGCGTACTTGAGAGCTGAAAGTAAAATAAATGTCGAGAGTAGTTTTCTCGCACGTGGACACGCTACTGAGAGTACTCTCTGGAACTTCTGAGATTTATGTCTGAGAGCATCTCTGACATAAATTAGGCAGTAGTGGAAACAGTGCACCCTAATGTCTGAGATTACTGTCACGCTCTTTCAGTTTGTTGAAATAGCTGAGAGCGACAGGGCGTAGCTCCTCAGCTCATGATGAGCGCTTGCAAGAAAGAATGGACCAGCGAGGAAGTAACGGAACTGATAGGTGTCTACGAAAGTCATCCTGCATTGTGGGATGTTTCTTGTAAGGAGTATAGGAACAAAGAACTGAAAAATGATATCTTAATACAATTTGCTGTACAATTCCAGTGCACCTCTCAAGAGATAGGAAGGAAACTACACTATTTACGGAATCAGGTAAGCTTCTTCTTAATTTCATTCATTGTCAGGGGTTGCAACACTAATACATTAGGCATATTGTATTGTTATCATACATATAAAGTTCAGTTGTGCATTCATAGCTATGTAATCACTACCTGTAATTTATACACTACCTATATAAATATATATATATCTTTAGTAGATATCTTGTTTTATGTTTTCGCTTGTGAGACGTCACTATTTATTTTATTTACGAATTATTGTACTGTTGTATAATATTTTGGTAACGATTGCTAATATTCGCATCATTTTTCCCATTTTTTTAATAGACGTATTTTTCAATACCGATTCTAACTATTTAATAAGTTTTCGGCGGTCACCTATAGCTTTCGATTTATTTAGTACTTAGGTGCCTAACAAACTTGGGGGATCCGTCGAAAAAAAAAACCCTCCCAGCACATAAAAACTACAAGTGACCGTCAAAAACCGATTACATATTTGGAGTCGGCATTGAAAAATAATTTTATTAAAAAAAATCAGAACATATAATGAAGCGAATATTATTAATCAATGCCAATATTTCATACGTCAACAGGTTGCACAAGAACTAAGGAAAATGAAAAAGAAGAAAAGCGGTGCCGGTACTGAAGAGAACTACTCTAGCAACTGGAAATACTTCTCTGCATTGAAATTTATAATCCCATCATTTTCTGCTACTTCCACGGTTTCAAATTTGGTAAGATAAAAGTTCATTCTTTAACCACATTTATTTCATATCTTTGACAATACAAATACAGTTCCAAATACATTTATATGCTAATGTTATTACTTACTGTTCTATTAGTTATGTGTATTCCATGTAAAATTATACATGTACTAATATTATGTCATCCTAAACTACTGTGTACGATCATTGACAATGCGCTCATATTGCCTATGAACTTTGCCACTACTAGTCATAAAATAGTCTGTGAGCTCTTTTCTTATGTCTTTGGCCACATTTGAATAGTTGTGATCAGTTGCGGGCTGCAATGGGAGAAAAGCATTTCGCACACCGATTTCTTGACGCCACTCCCCAGGCGTGACTATATGAGTTGTGGGATCTTCATGGTCTAGTAAACCTGGTGGGGCATAGGTTGACTCTGCTTCTTTTGTAGCAAGAAGGAAATTATGAAGTGTGCATATAGATAGGACAATGCGTGTGACTTTATCTGGGTGCAAGTTTAACTCGAAACTTATTTGCTATGAGCCCAAATGCGTTCTCTACAACACGTCGACCTCTGCTAAGCCTGTAATTGTAGATTCTGTGTGGTGCAGGTAGATCACGAAATGGATAGGGTTTCATCATATGGGGCGCCATAGCAAATGCGTCATCCCCCACAAAAAAGTATGGAATGGAGGTATTTCTTCCTGGGAGCGGTTCAGCCTGAGGAAATTGTAGATCATCAGTCTGCATGGCTGCATACAATGAACATCGTTGAAACACTCCACCATCAGAAATCCATCCGTTGTTTATTTACATGTTGTATCCTGTCTACAGATACTAAGTGTATATTGTGGTAATAAATCTTTAAAATTTACCTTCAAAATGGTGCGCTACACGAAAGAACGACGAGCAAAAACTGTTGAACTCTACTTTTCGTCTATGGTTCAATTGGTACACGGAAAACTGCCAGGCGGAAAACTGTCAGGCGGAAGACTGCCAAGCGGAAAACTGCCAGGCGGAAAACTGCCAGGCGGAAAGCTGCCAGTCATTTACTGGCAATTCAAAGACTTTAGTCAATAATAACATTTTAATTTATAATTAAACGATAAAGAGTTAAGGAACATTCATTTTTACTTAGTATACAAAACAAAAGTAATAGTTAAATGTAGACAATTTATTAGAAAAATTATAAATGATAAAGATGTATATGAAATATTATATAGAAATTAAAAACTAAAATCTTTCTTAGAAAAGGTTTAAAATACTAAGAGAAGAAACAAAGAAATATTAGTATTAGGGACAGAGTACAATTTCTTTGTTTACACAACGCATCTTTAAATTATCAGTTCATAACGCGCTAACTGTCTAATTTTTTTTTATAATTTGAGAATGGAACAAGCCTTCAAGCTTAATATACGCTTGTAATCATTATAAATCAACTTCGATATATGTTTGTGAAATATTTAGAATTTGCAACACAACATCTATGATTATTGAACTGCTATTACCTACCAATAGTACCTAACCCTCTGACAATTTCACATTAATTAATAATACTTGTTACATATAAAGGAATATTGTAAAAATGAAAGAGTTGTGCTATTGACATGGAGAATAAAAGTGTAAATATAATATATATTGAACATACATATATGTTGATTTAACATACGCTTAATTTTTGTATATTTTAAAATTAATTAATTATAAGAATATCTAATTAGCTATTAATCACAAATCAGTACGCGGGGTTTAACGTTTGCTTTTGAACCGAAGGTTATATTGCTGACATTAATATAGGAAATTAAAAACAAGGGACTATATACGTAACTTAATATGTTTTTTTTAAATATACGTGACATAGCAAATAAGTATAAAATGGTAATTGTTACTTCCATATGTGTACTGAAGTTTGGTTTACTGTGTGTTTAATAAGGTAGCTTTGTTGAAATATAATTTTCATTTGGATATTAAGTAGTTCAATAACTATATTGTTATTACTGTAAAAATGAATATCCCCTTAACCTCTTAACAAAAACAAAGGGCTGACGCCGTTTTTTTAATTAAAATGTTCTTTAAATGTGTTTATAACTAAATAATAAAAGTAAAAAATACATAAATTCCCATTAAGTGACTGGCAGTTTCCCGCCTGGCAGTTTTCCGTTTGGCAGTTTTCCGCTTGGCAGTTTTCCGCCTGGCAGTTTTCCGGACACCGGTTCAATTATTGCAGTGCAGAAAAGATACAGGAAAATTTTCAATGATGGAAGAAGTTCTGGTAAAAATTGCATAAAAGCAATGGTCTCTAAATTCAAAGAAACCGGATCAACAGTAGACAAACGGTATTTTGAAAGACCGCGAACCGTTAGAACTGATGTTTCAATTCAGGCTGTTTCAGAAAGAGTTGCTGACAGGCTCACAACTTCATCGAGGAAACGGTCTACTCAACTGACGATGTCTCGCAGGTCTCTACAACGAATTCTGAAAGAAGATTTGAAATATCATCCTTTTAAAATTCAACTGACGCAAGAGCTTTACCTTACGGAATACCAAAAGCGGTTGGATTTTGCTCAAAAAGTTCTGCAACTTGCAGATGATGAAAATTTTATAAGGAACCTAATCATGACTGATGAAGCTTATTTTCACCTTAATGGCGAAGTCAATAAACAAAACTGCAGAATCTGGGCATCTGAAAATCCAAGAGAAATCCACTCCATCCACTTAAAGTAACAGTGTGGTGTGGATTGACGTCATCAAGAATCATTGGCCCATATTTTTTTGAAGATGTTGACGGAAGTACAATGACTGTGAATGGAAACAGATATAGACAAATGTTGCAAGACTATTTTTTTCGTGAGGCGGAAGATATGAGCACAGAAAATATTTGGTTCCAACAAGATGGAGCTACAGCTTATACTGCAAGGGAAACTATGGACTTGCTAAGGCTGAATTTTCCACAACGAGTAATTTTGCGTTTTGGTGACGTACCGTGGCCACCAAGATATCCAGATCTGAGCCCACTTGACTTTTTTCTTTGGGGATATCTAGAAGGAAAAGTATACATTGACAAACATAATACTATACAGGAATTGAAACTGAAAATTATTCAAGAAATCAGCAGGATAACTCCAGAGATGTTAAGTGCAGTAATGAATATCTTCATTAAGAGAGTACATTTATGTTCCACCAACAATGGTAATCATTCGAAGGATATTATTTTCAATGATTAGTTGTAAAATAAACTTTAAGAGTTCCTCTATCGTTTGCAATTATCCCCATCACTATATCTTTTATAGTTTATCTATTATTATTTTTTAAAAGGGTGCCTTTCTTATGCGCCACCCTGTAGTTACCTTACTTCTATTTCAGAAACCGGTAACTCGATCAGCACAGCCGAGCTTACGCACGCATGTGATCACTCACTCTACTGAAGAAAACTAGATTACAGTGCTTAATTAATATAACTTTTATTTTTCCTCAATACTGGCATTGAACAATATTAAGATAAATAAGATCCTTCAGATTTATTTACCATTTTCAAATATCATTCATGAGCGCTCTTTATCAGTAGATGTTTTTGTTTTTCAATCACAAGCTGATTATCAATATTAACTGCTAGATGATGTTGAAAATTTGAAAATTTAAATTTTTAATAATTTATTTTCTGTTTATCGCATGTAATATGATATAAAAACATTTTTTTTTCAGTATAGGAAACGATGTCTAAAGTTTTCTGTTGATATTGCAGCAATTTCTTCCCGAATTCACATCTTCAATTTCTCCAAATTTTGTGGTCGCCTTTTGACATCACCACAGGAGAAAGTTACAAATTCTCAAATCTGGAAAAATTTTATTAATCCCCAAAAAATTCTGAAATCAAACGCTGAACACGATATGCAATATTTACATGTTTATTCATCCATCCTCAACTCACTTCTTCTTCACACACAGTCCAAATAGTTTCTACACTATCCTTGCCCACACTAAACCACTTCCAAACAACTGATCTTTCACACTAACACCACCCATTTTAAATTCTCTTCTCACACATTTATACTAGTAGTCACACACGAAAAAAGTGCTGCGTATTGTGTATACCAAGGTATATTAACTACTAGGTAGAGTATTGTGCAGGTTCATATCAAGATGATTACAGTTTTGTTGTGAAAGACGCTGGCTGGTGTGCGGCCGTGTGCCCCATGATAATTATTTTTACATAGAAACAAGGTCTGTTATTCATTCTTTTTAGAATAAAATGCCTTTCAACTTGTTTTTTTGGACTAAACTGGCTGTATTCAGCATTGTGAAAACTTTTCATATATTTTTTAGTAAGGTTTAATAGGGAAAAACGTATTGTTTTCTTCAAAGGACGTTTATGTAAGAGCTGTCGATCCTGTCTCTTCTTATCCTGTCTATTTCTTCCTAATTCCTACATTTTTAGAAAACCTAAATAATTTAATCAGAACAATTACACTTTTTTCATTGCATCCGCACACAGCACAAACAACCACGGCAAAAATTCTTATATACCAATGACTAATTAAGTCGCTGTATCTATTATTGCAGGGGCACACGGCCGTGTGTTCGTATGTGCGTATTTGTTTATGCGCAGAGGAGTCTAAAATTTGTATCAAGGCGTAGCATACCTTGTTAAGTTAATGTACCTTGGTGTATACCATGTGGCATTTACACATTTAAATCTTGTTTATACCATACATAGTTTTCGGAAATAGATACCATGTTGTTTTACATGGGAATGTGGTAAATTAAGTGTGGTTAACATACAAAGATATTATACTACGATAAAGTACACTACTCTCGACAATTTTTTTTTTCTCTGCCACCTGGTTTCGAAAGCGGGAAATAGAATTGAAATATAGTAAGGACAATCTAAGTATGTGTTATTTGCGTGACGTCATAGCAGTAACACTCTAGAATCATATTTAACACTTTGCTCATTTGCAATCAAATCCGCTATTGCGTCACATTTTTTTGATGTATTAGCCAGTGCGCAGCTTGGCAGCGTCAAGAAAGGAGATGAGTGTGTTGTCATATATTATTACAGTAATTTGAAACAAAAAACTCCTGGTACAATACGCAAATAGAAGAAACTTGTTGAAGTATATTGAGTATTGTACCACATGTGTACCATGAGTTTTAAGCTTATCTCGCGATGACTAGTGTATTCTTATAAATTTTATTGCCTTTCGTGTTATAAACTAGTATATAAGCCATTAATTCTGTGTCCATTGATTTCAACATCATGGAAGCTGGGTTGTTTTACGGAAAACAACGAAAAACAAGTAAAATATGGTTCATTTTCCCTCGCAAGATCATCACTGATCTTTTTCCTGAGAAAGATGATGAAAATGAATTTGAAAGGGATTTTTCGGGTGAGGAATTTTCGCAAGACCTTTAGTACTAGAATCTAGTGATTCTGATGATGATTTTGGTGAGGAGACATCAAATACGATATCTGCGAATCCTATTTCATCTCAAGATGATGCGCCACAAAATCTGGATGAAGAAAATGAATGGCAATCAGTGACTGCAAGAGATCGTTTATTCTCCTTCTTAGGAAATGAACGATTGATGGTTTATTTTGTAAAATATTGTTCAGTTTGTATTTATATCGTATACACTATTCTGTTTTGTTCTCTCTAGTAATGTTCATATATCATTAATTTTGAGGAAAATATATTTTTATACTCAAGGAATTGTTCAAATGTTTCGTTTTTTGATTGAATTTTTTCCTAATATAGAGGATGATTATATTCGTACTATATTGGAAATGACTAAATTAGATATTTAGTTTCGTTTTTCCTGAATTTTTGACTATTTTTGTAATTTTAGGAAAAAATACATTTTTAATTTAGAAGATGTTCTAAGAGGACAATGTATTTGTTTTGATAGATAAACCTTACATTTTTTGAATCATCTAAAAGCTATTTATGTATTTCTAACCCTGGAATAATCTAATGAACCTAAGTTTTCATGATTTTTCCATTTGTTCAGATGTATGTAAATTTGCTGACTTGGGCCACATGTGTACCAATACGCAATTGGGGATAGTACCTCATGGTACACATATGGTACAATACGCTGGGAACGTGTTAAGACAATTGAAGAGCGTGACAATATGAATCAGCGATGAATTCATCCATGTTATTCACACCGCTTAACCTTAATCTTCTATTTAAGTGTGTTGCCTTGTTGACACGTCAAGGTCACAAATCGCTCGATTTGTGACAATAGCTCACAAAGCTTTAGCAAGGGTACAAATTAAAAGAGAAAATTACGGGCTTAGCAGGTTACGCAATTGGATCTTTCCCATTTGACGACCCCACC
The DNA here is from genome assembly GCA_947561585.1 of Caprella mutica. NCBI lineage: Eukaryota > Metazoa > Arthropoda > Malacostraca > Amphipoda > Caprellidae > Caprella > Caprella mutica. The sequence goes on from CANNZV010000897.1 coordinate 87,029, forward strand.
AAATTTAATTTAAATTAATTTTTTCTTATGTATTTTTGTCCATAGAATCCGAAAATCAAAACCGTTTTTTGTAGAAACTAATTGTTTTTGAGATATAAGGGTTTAAAGTTATTTATTTCCTATGTATTACTGAAGGATTAGGAACTTTGAAAAAACACGTGTTTTCACGCGTTTTGGCCAATTTTGGTCAAAGATAGCCGTAATGCAGTTTTTGTTGTATCCGCTAGTTTGTTGTACTGCACACACTTGTACTCACAATGAAAAAACTTTGACCGATGTTCGTGAAATATTTAGAATTTGCAACCCAATATCAATAACTATTAAACTGATATTACCTACCTAATTCTCTTACAATTTCACTCGATCGAATTGGATTGCATATTAATTAATAATACTTCTTACATATAAATGAAAATTGTTAAAATGAAAGTGTTGTGTAAATGACATGGAGAATAAAAATATAAATGTAATAACTATTTAACATACATATAAGTTGATTTAACATTCACTTAATTTATTGTATAATTTAAAATTATATTATTGTGAGAATATCTAATTATCTATTATTCACAAATCAGTACACAGAGTTTAAAGTTTGCTATATTGCTGACGTCAATAGGAAATTAAAAACAAGATACTATTAACGTAAATGAAAATGTTTTTAAAATTTACGTTACTTTGAAAATAAGTTAAAAATAGTAATTATAAAATCCTTATGTGTACTGAAGTTTGGTTTACTGAGTGTTTAATAAAGTAGCTTTTTTGAAATATTATTTTTCTTTGAATATTATTTAAGTATTCCAATATCTATGTAGTTATTACTGTAAAAATGAATGTCCCCTTAACCCAGGGGTGGGCACAGGTTGTGTTTTTCAGTGCCGAAAGATGGAATGTCGGTGCCAATTTTCTTTTCGTTTTCTAAATTGCTGGGATACTGAGTAATTATATAATGAGGTGATAGATTTAATTGAAGTACGAACAAGTACAACGGTACATATTTTGCGCATAAATATTGGTAGTAGATTTATCATTTGCATTAAAAAGAATTAATCAATGATATATAAAAAAAATTCTTCATGTGAAAATATCACAATAAAAACAAAAATAAGCTATCTTGCATAAGTAATAATAAGTAACTCATAAATTCACAGGATAAATTACTTACCTAACTTATTAAAAATGGGAATTAAAAATGATTGCATAAATATTGTTCACAGTGTTTGAATATCCTAATACAAGCGTATGAAAGATGTAAATTTAACTGATCTTGATAAAAAGAGACAGAGGTAAATAAATTAAACACCGGCACTCTTGTAACAATAAACAAAAATTTCTTATTAAGGGATAAAATTTACTATCAAAGTATCAAGGTCATTCATTACAAATATACTGTTCTTCAATTAGTTGACCATGCACTTCTATATTATCCTTTTAATTTATAGAGCAGTCAGGGCTAAAAATTCTTAATTTTCTTTGGAAGAAAGTAAAGCATCGTTTCCCGGGTGGGCAGTGGTGCCGTTTTGAGTGCCAAAATAGCACTGAGTGCTGCATTTGCCCACCCCTGCCTTAACCCCTTAAAGAAGGACTAACACCGTTTTTATAAATTAAAATGTGTTTATAACTAAAAAATATTTCAGAAAGTCAAAAAATATACATGTATTGCCAATAAGTGACTGGCAGTTTTCCACCTGGCAGTTTTCCATACACCATTTTCGAGATTTATATAATCTATGACAGTTTCTCAAAATGGGCTCCCTGCTGCTCAATACATAAATTTATACGTTTCTCTAATTTCGCTATCACCGCACTCAGGATATCTTGATTCGTTGATGAAATAATATCTTATGAAGTATCCTTCAGGCTTTCAATAGTATCTGGCTTTGCTCTGAAAACATTCTCCTTTACATACTCCCAAAGAAAAAAAAAATCTAAAAGAGTCAGATCGGGGGACCTGGCTGGCCAAGGAAAATCCATACGATGAGTGATGTCGTGGGTACCACAACGATTTGTTAGCCAATTTTCTGCTTGTTATTAAATTTGAGTTGTTACTTCGTCTTCTAGAAACCATCGGTCCGAGTGAATGTCATAAGTTAAAATAATATTTGACATTTCAATATACGTATCAGATGTTATTGTGCGTGTATTTCCGTCTGGATATTGAAAAAAATATGGGCCAAAATCTCAGCTAGAACTAAGGACGCACCAGACGGATACCATGGGCGAGTGTAGAGGCTTCTTGAAAATTATGTAGGCTTGGTTGGATTCCATTTGCGGAAGTTTTGAGCATTTGTTATGAACTCGATAATTCCTAAAGATATACTCTATCTTGTGGTTTTTATTAAATCTTTCTAAGTGAACTACTTTATGAGTTATAAGCGTTTACTTTCATAAATCTTTTTTTGTGTTTTCAATTGTTTTAAATATGATTTTGGAGAATTGCTGCTATGACGTCACCCACACAACATAACTCGATTGTCCCTATAGTATTTCAATTCTGTTTCCCACTTTTGAAACCAGATGGCACCACAACGCAATTTTAAAATAGAAATTAGCGAGATTATTATATCAAATTGTAGTATAATATTTTTGTAACATATGTGATAAGTATTGTATTTGACATGTAGCAATGAATGTGGTAAATTACACGTGATAAACACCTGTTAATTAACATCTGGATATGAATGATGTGGCCAAACGTGTATTCAATCTCTATTTGATATAGTTTTTATTACTTTATGGTTTCAAAATTGAATAACCACATGTTAATTATGTGTTTTAATAATGGTTAGATTGATTCAATATGGATAACACATATTTATACTTTATTGCCACATTAAAACCATTAAACCCCATGGCAAACATATATTACATATGTATACAATGAGGAATGGTTTGCAGGGATACTCTCTATACCCCTCCCAAGTCACATGCAACACAATTAACATTCCCATTCACATCTCTCTCTCTCTCCACTTAAACCTAATAATAAGACTATTACTAGCGCATGCCGGAAATGAAGCGAAACACACTTAAATATCTAACAGCAAGATCTAATTTAGAAAAGAAGCTTTTTAGGAATTACGTATCGAACATATATGTATCGAGACAATTATATCAGTGACATTATATATTAATTTGATTGCTATATTTACTTTAAAATATCTTAATTCATTGTGTCTCATCGCAGATTGCGGAAGGTTATTTTTAAGACGACATTTAGGTACATATTTTTAATCTTGTTATTCGTATAACTCACAAAGTATTTCACCAAATAGCCTGAAATATGGCGGGACGATTGATCAGTATCCACAAACCGTTTGGTAAGATTTTGGGAGCGATCGGGTCAAATGTCAAGGTCGCTTATAACTCAATAACTCAAAAAGTATTCAACCAAATAGTCTTGAAAATTTGGTGGAACGATTGATCAATATTCAGAAACCAAGTGGTAAGATTTTGCGAGCGTTTGGGTCAAAGCTCAAGGTCAAGGTCCTTTATAACTCAAAAAGTATTAAACCAAATTGCATGAAATTTGGTGGGATGATTGGTCAATATTAAAGATCCTATTGATAAAATTTTGGGAGCGATCAGGTGAAAAGTCAATGATCAAGGTTAAGATCATTAACAACCCAAGGATTATTATATGGTGAATGTCATTTATAAGTGGCGACGAAGGTATGAACTCTACGAGTTACCGTCATCTAGTTTCTAAAATAACAGATTTCTAATTTCTTATTATTTTCAAAATTGTCATCGTGTACACAGAATTATTATAACTAGGGTTGTGACAATATTCTTTTTGAAATATGCTTTATATTCTCAGGAAAAGTATTCTCCATATTCTCTAAATATATTCTTTTATGCTCTGAAATATGCTTTATATTCTTTTAAGATATTCTTGAATTCTTTTTATGCTCAATTATGCTTTTTATAATCAATTCGTATAAGTGCTGTAATTCTATTAATAAACATGATGAGGAATATTAGCAAGCTTCTTAAATCACATTTGAATGGCAATCTCATGTTTCGGTGCAATGGAAATCTTTGAAGAGTTTAAATGAATATTTTAAACTAAAATCAAGACACATGGAATCAATGTGTACACTGAACATCGTCTGAAAAGTTCAGTTACAGTAATATTGGATTAATAAAACGGGTAAGTTTTGAATTTTAACTAAGTAACGTTGAATAGTTGTTACGATTCAATGTTAATACATTTTGTAATATTAATATATGAAACTTTTCAATACAGGCAAGCCTCGCTTTAAGTACAACTCACTTTAATAAAAGTGGTACTTATAATTTCGATTCATGTTTCGAAATAAGAACCGTTCGTAGATATAGAAAACGGAGACAATTTTCTGTGATTATTTCACAGTAGCTAAAAAAACATAAAAATTATAATCCAGATAAGGTTATTAGAATCAATTGGTTCAGAAATTCCACATGTCCTATTTTAGGGTTAGTTCCTTGTTATTGCACTGTTCCCTATTTTCGAACACGTGAAAATCTTTATATAATAATCATTATATAACTTTTATTTCAATTGGTATCCATGATACCAATTAAAATAAAAGTTAAATAATATTTATAATATTTTCTTTTCTGATGTGTCCGAAATTGTAGAACCAACCAATAACTTGGAACTTAGTACCCTACTACCAAAAACATTTCATAGAGCATAAAATTGCGGTTTGTTAAATGTAGCACAATAATAATAGAAGTCTAAGTATCTATTAATTACTCACCTATACTGAGTTAGAGCTAAGCTATGGTTGGATTTTAAAACCTTTCATAAAATCACAACTTCAAATACTGAAACACTGTTTAATTATAGGCTTGTATATCGGGTGGGCCAAAAGTCACATTTCCATTTTAAAATTTTATTACGCACAAACCAAAAATGATAAAAATCTTTGGTAATCGGCAAATGGAAGACGAATACTTAAAGTTTTAGTGGATATGAACCGAAATCACTATACCACATCAGATTCCAAATATTTCAAACATACTTTTTAATGTGTGAAATCATAAATATCTAAAAATGACTACAAAGTTCAACATGGAAGAGACCGCTGCAATTATTGAATATTATCTTCAACAAAATGGAACATTTGCTGGAGTGATCCTCAATAAGGAGATGTATTGTCATAAATGTGAAGAGCATTCTTGCCTTGACAGACAAATCGAGACGAACGGAATCATGTGCTGACAAAGGGCGAACTGGAACATCGAAGTCATCTCGCACTGAAGTTATTCAGCGTGTGAATCTTAGTGTTACAGAAGACAACTCAACATCCACAAGAAAGCATAGTACTCAATTAAGAATGTCTTGGACCTCACTACAGTTCATATTAAAGAAGGATTTTACCAGGAATACAGATCACATTATTCATATCTCATTCAATAATGCAGAAAAATCTCCTATTTATCAAAGTATAATACACGTGAATAAACAGAACTGCAGATTTTTGAACAGAGTTAATACTCAAATTGTTCATGAACATCCTCCATTCCATCCACAGAAAATAACTGTCTGTTGTGGATTATCAAGCTATAAAATCATTGGGCCATACCTTTTTGAAGATGATGGAAGGACTGCTACAGCTTAAATAATAATGGAAGTAATTTGAATATTTTTTTAAATAAAAATATTAAATTTCTTCTTTCATTTGCAGTTTAGTATGAATGTATTACTTTTACAGTTTTTGCGTAATAAAATTTTGAAATGGTAAAGTGACTTTTGGCCCACCCGGGCCAAAACAATTTTACTTAATTGTTTGTAGTACTCTAACTCTTAAAACAATTTTTTATCAAAACTCATAGAAAATGAGATATGTACATAATCAAGGAGTGACAATAATTTATTTCTTGTTACTTTCCTCGCTTTAGATACCGTTTGGTAATTAAACTGAGTTGTGATTTGGTAATTAAAGCGAGTGATGCCTGTACTATAATTTCTATACTCTTTCTATACCATAAAAGACACAGTATACTGTGTCTTTCTATACTATAAGTCAATAACCTTCAATACTATGTCCTTCTATACTTTGTCTTTCTATAATTTGTTTTTCTATACTCCGTGTTCTATATACGATACTTTGTCTTTCGATATTTTGTCTTTCGATACTATGTCCTACCCTACAAACAACGGTCTGTCGATTCGATGGAACAATCCATCGATTTTGTATCCTATTAATCGAAAATAAATCTAATCTATATACGTTGTTTATACTGTAGTATTATACATTATACCAGGGTATAGGAACATATAAGTACCCTGCATTATAAAACGGCTGTAACGTACATTATTTAGTGTTGACCTTATTCGGTAATCATTGCGGTTAAATCGGCAGGTATATTTACTGTATATTAGAAATTACATATTTACTATTCAGTGTGTGTATTTTTTACAGGGTGATCCAAAAAAAACGATACCCAAATTTCAAATTCCGATTTTTCGAATTCCGATACAAAAATTCGAAAATAACTTTTTTCAACATTTTTTCTGTCTCTGTACAAAATTTTAGATGGATCGATTCAACCGTTTTCTTTAAGTTGCATTTCTAGTGACCGACACCAAAAACCTGTTTGCGCACTCTTGTTTAACTTCGAATTTTAGGACATTAAAACCTTGTTGTTAACAACTTTCAACATTTTATTAAAATAGTTCATTAAAAAGCGTTATTATAACAATAAAAAGCGTCAATTAAAATGTCACTGAAAAAAAATCAAACTTATTCTCCTATTAATCGTTTCAGACGATCTGGTGGACCAATCGTTACGATGATTCAAGGCGATAATATCTATTAGTCGAATAGCACATTTAGTTTTCCCTTACAGCAATAGTTCTGTGCTTAGAAACACCGTCTTGAACCCACCAGGTTCGATTAATTCCATTTCTATGTGTTTTTCGAAGTCTTTGAACAATCCTGTAATATAATGGATCAAGGTATTCAACTCCATTTAAAGGTCCTCTCCAGGCTCCGCGAAAAAAATGAGTTTATAACATAATATTACAGAACTAAGGTCTACGATCATTATTCTGCAAACTGCATACAATTCGGTTCAGTATATATTTAATAATTTGCTTTTAAAGTTTTTTAGTACTCTGTGAGCAACAATTGAGTGAATCACTAATCTGATGCTCAAGAAGAAGATTGTACACTCTTTGTTTTGATTACAAATTTGAATTTTATGAACAAACCATGCGTTTTCGGCCATTATTATAGATATTAGATATTAATTATTTCCTACAGTATGTAAACGTTTCTATTATAAGTTCATTCAATTTTATACCTTCACACGAATATTAAATGGATTTATTAAACCTAATACCTAGTTGACAATCAAAACAAATGGTGTACATTCTTTTTCTTCAGGCTGAAAATTTCTTAAATTAGTAAGTCGGAAGTAAAATAGGTTTTGTAGAGTTTTAATTATAAAAATCTTTAAAAGCATATAAAATTAAAAATATGCTACCAAATTTGATGCGGTTTGCAGCAAAATAATAAGAAACATTAGCCTCGTTGAATAAGGCAATAAAAATATTTGCTTGGAGGGGACCTTTAAGTTTATTTTTAAATAAAGACTGACTAAACGGCTATTGCCACTAAGTCCCAACCACACAGATATAATTTTTCTCATGAAATTCCTACGTCAAAGTTGAAAGTAGGACTTGGCTCTTCGGTGCATGTGTACTAACGTTATGATTATGTAATTATTTTGCCATCCAAATGAAAAGCGGTCTCATCGCCAATCACAATATCGTCCACGAACCGGACATTTCTTTGCAAATAACATTGAGCAAAATTCAGAAGCAAAGGAAAATCGGTATCGAGGTGTCTGTTTCGCTCGTGCATCTTGTAAGGATGTCATTTCAAATACCAAGTTACAATTTTGTTGAAAAGGTCCTCTCCAGGCTCCGGGAAAAAAATAAGTTTATAACATAATATTATAGAACTAAGGTCTAGGATCATTATTCTGCAAACCGCATACAATTTGGTTCAGTATATATTTCATGATTTGTTTTTAAAGTTTTTTAATACTCTGTGAGCATCAATAGAGCGAATCACTAATCTGATGCTCAAGAAGAAGATTGTACACTCTTTGTTTTGATTACAAATTTGAATTTTATAAACAAACCATGCATTTCCGGCCTATATTTTATATATTAATTGTTTCCTAATATATATAAACGTTTCTATAATAAGTTTATCCAATTTTATACCTTTACACGAATATTAAATGGATTTATTAAACCTATTACCTAGTTGACAATCAAAACAAATTGCGTACATTCTTTTTCTTCAGGCTGAAAATTTCTTAAATTAGTAAGTCGGAAGTAAAATAGGTTTTGTACAGTTTATATTATGAAAATCTTTAAAAGCATATAAAATTTAAAAAATGCTATCAAATTCGATGCAGTTTGCAGCAAAATGATAAGAAACATTAGCCGATCGTTGAATAAGGCAATAAAAATATTTACTTGGAGGGGACCTTGAACGTAAATTTAGTAACATCTGACCACTTTTTACAGCAGTGATTTGCAAATTTTCTATAAGTGCCAATTGCACAATTCGAACTAAGAAATAAGTATTAGGTATACTGGAAGTGCGCAAACAGGTTTTTAGTATCGGTCACTAAAAATACTGCTTAAAGAAAACGGTTGAATCAATTCATCTGAAAATTTTTAGATAGATAGAAAAAAAATTGAGGAAAAAAATGTGATTTACCAATTTTTTGTAAATTTATTAGTTTTTGAATTACAGCCATCGAAATTTGGGTATCGTTTTTTTTGGGACACCCTGTATAATTCGGTGCATTTAGTACTGTATGATTCGGCGTAGGTATTACTTTATGTACATCGATGTATATATCTAAGTAATTTCTGTGCAATTTGGAAATTACTACAGTGTAAATTATAATCAATACCTATAATTCAAATTTAATATATACCTACAATTGGATAAATAATTCAAAGTGATTGGTACCACAGTACAGAGAATATATAGTATCCCAGAGCTATAGGGGGGATATTACGCGTGTCCCGGTAGGCTGTGACGTCACATGTCAACAATGGTGCGTACGTTTGTACGTACAGTACAAACACAAAAGATGGCTGCAACACACCCAACTTTTGTTAAATAACGTAAAAGGTGATATTTTTTTTAATTCCACATTACCGCATGCTATTATCCAATCTTTATAGTCATACGGACGAAAATTAAAAAATGACTGTTGATGAAATTGCTACTGGTCTTTTTACACCCAAGATAGTAACAAATTTTTAGTCTTGAAGAAGATGATTTATTCAAGATAATTAGATCATTAGTCAGATCGGTCGCGTTGGCCGCCATCTTAATTCTCTATTCCACGTGACCCACAGCAATTCTGTTTACTATGACGTGACCTCTTGTTTACATACATGACGTCACAGCCTACCGAGAATAAATTTGAATAATACATGTAACTGGGGTACTATACTATTCTATGTACTGTGTTGGTACTAATGAGGTATTTAGTGTAACCGTCTTCTCGATGATTGTGCACGAAGCATCAGAAAGATGGTGCAACTGTGAGTGTTTATTTATATCAATGTAGTTAGAAGAAGTCGTTGGTATGTGCGAGTTGTCTCCACGTGTGAGGCAGTTGTTACCACCTGTTAGTTAGGCAAAAGGATAACAACAGAGAATGCCTTGCCAATATTATAATCTATTAGATACCTTTTTTGGGCGTGGTCGTAGTTTAATACTTACTTTTGGTACATTTATTTGTTCTAACTGTTGTATGTCTGGTATGTACTTTCAAGATATCTACAATTTGTCGGTACTGAGTGGGTGTGGCTAACTTTTTATCTACTTTATAAGATATAATTGTTGTTACTATATAAGTGTACCTGTAGGTTACCTACTATTTATACATTGGTATATAAGATACATTTTTACAACCATATGTTTAATTGATTAGGTATATGAATAAGTTTCAAGTTCAACGGTTCAACCTAGCCTAAGTTATCTGATTTAGACTGTCTACCTATTCTGATACCTATTTATCCAGTCTGCACTCTGCAGGGTGAGGGACATTTTTAACATTCTCTTTGTGAAAAATTCTTCAATGATTCAATTCCTCCCATATTTCACATTTATTTGCTATAATTTACATGTACTATTTAGCTGAGAACTGAAGCAAAACCAAAATAGGTATAGATGTTTATTCAGAGTATTTGTATACTACCTATTTTACCCATGTTATTTATTTTATTAATATTTGTGATAGAGTAGGGTCATGCAGGAGTCTGTATTTGGTGCAAAAAGCTGAAAAAATCCACCAGCAATTTCCAATAATTTTGCTGATCCACTAACAATTTTTCCCAATTTATCCACTCCAAATTAATAGTAATATAGAAATAAATAGCTAAAAATCCACTGACTTTGCCAGAATTCTCAGAGGGAAAAATTCCACCGACATGAATGTCGATGCCAGTCTGTATTTCGTAAATTTGTGGTAAATTCTACCGACATATTGATGGAATTTTTCTCCATTGAAAATAATATCCTGGCCGGTCTGCAGAATATGGGACATTTTTAACATTTTCTGTGCGAACAATGCTTAATTTCCTCCTATATTTACATGTATTTTACTGAGATCAGAAGCCAAATTAGAGGATTTATTTCTTGGAGAACTCTTTACCAGTTCCTGCAGTCCAGATTGCCAGACTGGAAAAAATAAATTCTAACAGAGTTACTCCTAACTTCATGCATTCCCATCAGTGATGTTTATCATCACAACAAGCCCAATTGTGAAGCTTAAATGACTTATTTTACATTAGTTTTCACTGCGGAGTTGAAATTTATAAAATTATTTACTGATTTCTGCATTTTTTAGGGTTAAAATGAGCAATTTTTGTTCTTTCTAAATTCCTAACGAGAGTTACTAGTCAATCTGAAATGAGTTATTATTCCACTCTGGCCAGATTGTATTTGGTGGTAAATTCCCATGTTTTAAAGTATGGACAAAGTCGCCAGTATATTGGCGACTTTTGAGGGGTTAAATAAGTTGGAAAATCTGTAAATAACATGTAAATCTCTCCTAAAATAGTTATAAGAGATACTCATGCATCAGGCATAAAGCATAAGGATGTTTTCAAGTAATAAATCTTCTCTAGGAAGCTAAATTTCTCCTTTAAAGTATCTAAAATGTGGCGACCTGGATCCCTTTTCTCACTAAACTGGCGATTTTCCTACCACACTTTAAAATGTGGGCAAATTCCAATGATATGTCGGGAGATATTCAAATTCTCTAATAAAAAAATTCCTGCAATGTCAGAGGATATTTAGCTATTAATTCCTATATTACCATTAATTTTTGGAGGAGAAACTGGAAAAATGTTGGAGGACAGTAGACTAGACAAATTGATGAAAAATGTTAGCAGCTATTTCTCAGATTTTTGAAAAAGTCAGAGGAGTTCAGTGCACCAAAGACAAACTGGCATGCAGTCTGGTATCCTGGCAAAGTCGGTGGATTTTTAGCTATTTATTCCTATGTTACCAATAATTTTCGGTGGAAAAATGCCAGTCTGCAGAATGGTGCACGGACAACTCGTACCTGGACAACTCGTACCCGGACAACTCGTACCCGGACAACTGGTATACAGGACAAATGTACCTAAATAGGTTAATTTAATTAAATTAACATTGTTGGTACTAATATATTTTTCATGTATTATGTTTCAATATATGTCATGAAATAGAAGACTCTTGAAGTGAGATCATACGGATTTTGTAAGGTAGTCTGTATTTTAGTCTCTATAAAAGTTTTAATTTTATCTTTAGCTGTGCTAGGTTACTTAAAATTTAACTTTGCTAACTTAAGTATATTAAAAGAGGTTAATTTAATTAAATTAGCACTGTTGGTTCTAATATATTTTTCCCATATTATGTTTGAAAATATATATCATGAAATGGAAGACTAGTTTATGTATGTTTCATTGCAATAAAAAAAATTGGTTAATTTATTATGCCTTTAATTTTTATTATAATTATGTACATTTAACTAAATTTTGAAAATCGGACTTGTATTTTATTCAGTTATTATAATTAGGTACATTTAACACGAAATTATGAAAATCTGGTACTAGTTGTCCGGGTACGAGTTGTCTGTTATAATTAGGTTAAATTATAGTGGGTTAACAACGTTAAGACATAGTTTATTTTACAGAGTAATATATGTTTTACAGTTAGAAGTTTATTAGAGAGATGTGTGGAGCACATCTCTTACTGAGTAATGTAAAAGACAGACTAACTAAAGAATTGACATACGGTGCTATTTAAGACGCACCGGAACTGTGTTCGGACTTTAACCCTTAAGTCCGTTTCTCATAAAAGTAATACATTATTTAAACAATAGGTAATTAATATAGCTCAGCTAATCTAACAGGAAGTTAACATTAAACATATATAAGAGTGTGTAATATATTTAAACTAAAATTCCAACATTGTCCTGTATACCAGTTGTCCTAGAGCCCTGCAGAATATGGAACATTTTTCCAAGACTCTCTGCGGGAGTTTTTGATTGAATTTTAGAAATTTGAGATCTCTGTGGGAGATCTTGAAATAATTCCTAAGTTAACATTAATTTAGCTGTGGGAGATTTTGAATTAATTCCTATGTTACCATTAATTTAGCTGCGGGAGATTCTGAATCTGCTACTGAGAGTCAGAGAGTAACTGTCTCTCAAATTGAAATCTCTGCGGGAGAAGACACACATTCTGCAGACTGGGACTCAAAAATGGGTAAAATGATGGTGGATCAGCCAAATTACTGGAAATTTATGGTGGATTTTTTCAGCAAATTCAAAAAGTCAGTGGAATTTTGTGCTCCAAATACAGACTGGTCTCAATGGAATTTAGTCCCAATCTGCAGAATGTGGGACATTTTCTGTGCGAACTATCCTTAATTTCCTCGCCAGTATAGTGGTGATTTCTGAGGAGTTAAATAAGTTGAAGAAACTAAAAATATTGAGTAAATCACTCATAAAATAGTCTCAAGAGATGTACATGCATCAGAATGAGAAATGAAGCATAATGATATTTCCAAATGTAAAATCTTCACTAGGAAGTCAAATTTGTGGTGACCTGGATCCAATTATTCACTAAACTGGCGACTTTCCTGCCACCCTTCAAAACATGGGAGGCCGCAAACCCGCAGTTAGTTAGTACCACTCTGTATTTGGTGCGCAAAATCCCACCAACTTCTTAAAAAAAGCTGAAGAAAATTAACAAAGAATTTGGTCTGAGCCACTGTAAATTAATGGTAAAAGTGTTCCATATTCTGCAGACTGGGTAGGTCACAAGTCTGGAGAATATTTATGATCTTTAGGATATTTTCTACATAGCTACACTTATGATATTGAGAGAGGGAATAACACATTGAGAGAGGGAATATTACATGAATGACAATTTATGACTTTAGGCTTTAGTACTCTTTTAGTAGTCTTAAGTCTGTCAATTATGACAAATTTTAAGCAGTCTTTTGCAAAAGTGGTTTTCTCAATATCCATCAGGTGGATAGTCTGCCCTCTGTCTGAGGAGGTAAGTGCTACTAAGGCAAGAGTCTTCGAAGTCAGGGACTTGAGAGAAAGATCAGAGGCAGGATTCAATTCAGAGAGATAGTTTAGCAGGTTCTTTACAGGCCAATAGTTAAAATACTTTGATTTTAATGGTCTTTCCTTATGAAAAAATCTGAATAACCTTGCAATGGTTTCATCATCTTCAATTTTTAACTCATAACACAAAAAGAAACTTAAAGCACTCCGTCCACAGTTTAATGAGCTACTACTAGCTCCATTGTTGAATAAATGTAACAAAAATTCACAAATTAAATTCACAGTAATGATACTGTTCAACCCTTTTTCTCTAACAAACTTATAAAATTTTCTCCAGTCTTTCCCATAGGAAAGGAGAGTAGACTTGGAGATACTCTTGAGAAGACAATTTGAGGTTTCCTCAGAAATTCCTCTGCTAAGGCAATATTACGGTAATGCTCCAGGCCATCAAGTTGAATTGATGTCTCGTTGGAAGATGGCTTTCAAGGAAATTACATGGAATGAAAATGGGGGAATCTATTAGCATTGACAAAATTACAGGTAAAGAAGCAAGGCCAGACCAAGCAGATTTATCGAAAAGGCATTACTAACTTCATTTACATTTTTTTGAACACTTAGAGATTAAGTTAATTGGAGGAAGTAAATATTTATTATCTGACCCATTTGAAAGAGAAAGCATTGGTGAATAATGAATAAGGATCAAATTTCCAGGTGGCATATTTGGACAATTTTGCATTTGTTCTTGAGGCAAACAAGTCTATTTCAGTCTATAATGGTTTTAAAGGCATCTGAATTCAAGCTATATTCATGAGAAAATGTGGAGTATCTAGAAAATTTATCAGCAATAGTATTTTCAGTTCCTGGTATATGAATAGCTTCACATGAAATATTATTCTCAATTAAAATAGACCAAATCTCAAAAGCAAGTTGGCAAAGGGGTTTTAAATTGGTTCCACCCTTATTAATAAATAATACAGATGTGAAATTATCAGAGCAAATTTGAAGGACTCTATTTTTGAGAAATGAAAGAAAAGAAAGGATACATAGTTTAATGGCTTTCAACTCTAAAAAATTAATGTGATGTTGTTTCTCATCTATACACCAAGTGCCAGAGACATTTTCACCAGAAGAGATAAAACCACCCCAACCAGAAAGAGAAGCATCTGAGAAAAGATTTATTTATGGTGAAAGTTTATAAATTGGAGCTGATGGCAAAGGAGATTCAAAATCTTTCCACCTGATCAGTTCAATTTGAAGATTGATCAATAGTGATCTTCAAGTCCCAACAGTTAGAGGTTTTAATATACTGATTGAGGAGAAATTGAAGATCCCTAAAGTGTAATGGAGCATGAGGAAAGGCTGGGCAAAAACTATTGATCAATCCAATGAAAGATTATAAATCTCTAAGAGATGATTTATTTTGAATTAATGAATTGGCTAATTTATTGGCTCTATCTATTTTCTCCTTTGGAAGGGAAAGTTTCATCACATCTGTGTTTCAAATAAAACCTAAATGTTTGATTTCCTGTGAAGGAACAAGACTAGATTTTTTGTAATTAGGATGAAACCCAAGACTCAGAAGTAGTTTTAATGTCTGATGGACTTGATATTCTAACTTACTGAAATAAGAGGCACAAAGGAAAATATCATCTAGATAAGCATGAATTTTAATTCCTTGATTTCTTAGAAAAATTAATAGCCGGTTTGAGAACTTTAGTGAAAATTCTAGGAGATGATTCAATACCAAATGGCAGAACATTGAATGAATATCTTTGAGAATCATTTTCAAAACAGACATTTTTTACTGTTGTCATGAATAGGAACTGAAAAGAATGTATCAGTAAGGTTTATTGAAGCCATATGATCTCCTGGAGATAAGATATCTTCATTTTGAAATGGACATCAGTAATTTGTTTATTTATTTGAGACAAATCTATAATCATTCGATTGTTACCTTTAGCTTTTTTAATGGTTAAAACCCTAGATAGTAACAGGTATCAACTTTTGAAATTGCTTTAGAAAGTAAATGTTTCTGTATTTCACATTTGAGAGATGAAATTTTTTCATCTGACTTAGGATTAGAAATAACTGAATCTGGTAGAACAGGATTGTCTGTGAATTGAATTTTGTATCCATCTCTGATAATGTGAATGATGAAACTATTGCAAGTGATATTAGGCTCCCTGGAAATGTTTCCGGCTATCTTAATTTGAGAAGCCACTTCCCCTTCTGCGGAAGGAGGGCTTTCCTCTAGAGCAGTGGTTCCCAGATTCTAATTTCTCACGAACCTAAACTGAAATTTACTAAATAACCACAGACCACCTTTCATATCTGTAGCTAACATAAGAGTGTCTTTACTTTAGGAAATGAATATAAATTGGTAAATATAAGGTATGGTGCATTAATATGGAAATATATCAAAAGTTGTAACAATTGAAAATATTTATGTATTTCAATATTGTGCAATAGTGGATAGAAAATTCACATCAAATTATAAATAATTCGGATCCTTTTTGTAACAAGCTAGTAGTTGCACTATTTATTACTTAGTAAGGACAAAAACATTAGGATTTTTATATATATATAGATAATTTTTCATTGAATTGCAATTCAAATATGTAATAAATTTATATATATATATATGATTTAATATAATAATTAAGTCTATCATTGAAACTCAAAGAAAAAACTTCATAGAAAATGCATTGGAGAAGGTTGACTACGCTACTATTTCGACATCACCATAATTGAAGGATATTGTATCAATGAATACAATTTAAACCTACTTTTTATAATGGTCCATGTTCTTTACTTTCCATTTTCTTTATATATATATATATATATATATATATATATATATCATAGAAAACTAATAAAAGGGGAATATTATTTACTATTATATTTTTTTACATATATGAGTTTATAATGTGTATACATGTAATATAACATTTACACCAGTATTTTTCTGCTTAAAAATAATAAATTACATTAAGGGGACTGTCCCTGAAGAGGTCTCAAAATTGTATCATTTATTTTATATTTCATAAATAGGTACCTAACAACCTTCTAAATGATTGTACAAAAAATCAGAACTCTAGAGTGTGCCTATGTGATGCTATGCCCTGGGGAGAGGGGGGAGGGAGTGGGTACAGCGCTCTGTTAGTACGAATAACTCGTTTTCTATGGGTCTAATCGAAAAACGATAGGAAATTCAATTTTACATATGGCCAATGGATGCGAAGTTTCAGAACCGTAGCATCATTTTTTTTTTTTTTTTTTTTTTAAACATGGTCGGTCGCCCGGATGCCATTTAAGGCACTTCAAAATAGCTACAAATTTTGGTATTAAAAAATGGACCTCTAATACAGTTTTGAAGCTACGGGTTTACGGTTTTCTTCATTCGATTATCCTGGTTATTCTCTTTAAAACGTTTGAAAGCTTTTTTTTTTTTCAAAATATATTATATAAATTTAATTTTTTTTTTGAAATTTTAGTATTTTTTCGAAAAATCAAATTTTTCGAAAAATATTTAAAATTCAAAAATCACTCTAAACGTTTTGTAGAGAATGGTATGGAGAAGTGAATGAAAAAACCCGCAAAGCTGTAGCTTCAACACAGTATTAGAGGTACATGTTTGAAAACTAGTTCAAAATTTGTTCGAAATTCGAATAACTTGTTTTCTATGCGTCTAATCGAAAAAATACCAAGAACAAAAACGATAGAGAATTCAATTTTATATTTAATTCTTAAGTTTCATAACCGTAGCTTTATTAATAAAAATTTTTACACAATTTAGGGACGTTCCCCTTAAATAACCACCTCGATTATAAAAGGAAACTATAACTATTTAAAATAGTTGAAAACGCCACAAACTTAAATGGGGTTCGCCATGAACCAACCTTTGGTTCATAGGTTCACAGCGGACCCTTTTTGTGAAACCCTGCTCTAGAGGAACCATATATCTGGTTGTACTGAAAGGGCTGACTCTGGGTTGTTTGGCATCTTACAAACCCAGAACTAGGACCAGCTTGGTTAGAATTGAACTGCTGAAAGTTAGAACTTTGTTGGTTCATACTCATTTTTGACCTGTTTTGGTTACCTTGAAAGTATCTCCTACTACCAGATGGGACAACCTTTTGGATAGTGGCTTGTGATTTGTTGGCATTATCATCCGCAGTTTGAAATTCAGAGGCAAAGAGATCCAAATGGATAACCGGAATGTAAGGATCTCTGCTTGAAAGCATCTTGGGCATGAGATCTGCATTCATGCCTAATGGGTGAGGGAAGTTGAGGTGGCTCGAAATGATGAGAGACATCTGGCTTAGGTTGATATTTTTCGGAAATAGTCTTAATATCGGCCACATTAGCATACCATTACATGACTTCTTCACCAAGAGACCAATCATTAGAGATTTAAACATTACTCTTCAGGTTGAAGGGATTCTTCCACCAGAAAACCTTCAAAACCCTTATTCCTTTCGACATAGAATTCATTGGCTTTATTTGTAACGCCTTCATTATTAGAATGGAAATCATGTTTGAGCTGACGACTCTAAACTTGAAAAGCTCCTGCTCACAACGGGCTCTAGAACTGACTCCACTACGCGAAGTAGGGATGGCGTTACCAGTCCCATGACTTAATTGCGGACTTACAATAATAATAGTACCACTAGAAATTACTGGGTTGTAAGATATATCTGGCTGAATAAAGTCATCCGAAGATGAAGGAATTTCACTTGTGAATTCTTCAACACCAGTATCCAAAATGGAAATCGATTGGTTATGGCATGTGACGTAATTATCTAACGGATACTTGCGAAATGCAAGGCTTTTGAGTTAGTTGGCTTTTACCAGAACACGGATCAATGGTAACCTTCCTCTTTCCTAAACTTCGTTCATTTTCGATTTTTGAAACTCTTTTTTTTTTTAACCAGAGATTTTCTCTAGGTACTAAAAACAGAAACTATACAACCGAGCAGACACCATTTGATGTTTCGGTTATGCGTGCCCCAAGATTACTGAAGTAGCATACTCAGAGATGCACCTGTTCACTTCTGTTCTTTTTCTTATCAGAAACAACGGGCGACCCAATTGAGCGTTTGAAGATCAAAGCACGGTTTGTTGACAAATTAGCTACAGAATAGTAATTAATTTGAAACAGTTCTGAGTGGGTTGGGGTGGAAAAGTTAAAAATTCTAATTTTTTAATAAAGTTTTTTGACTTGAGTAAAGATTTGATTTAGTTGTTAAAGAAGGAGGTTCCTGTTTCCAAAGGAATATGTACATTGAGCATGTTGAATTTGAAAGAACAGTAATGATTTGAGACTGAAAGTTTACAAATTTTCAACCTAACATCAAAAGTTTTGCTGGAGTTCACCAAGCCCATTCACACCAATATTGTTGACTATTTTAATGCTAATATTGCTTATTTGTGACAACACTGACATAACTCCAAAAAGCTATATTTCAGGAGAGGCATTTTAGGACATGTAATGTACATACATTTAATGGTATATCGTTAGTACATGTAGCCTCTCTATCGGTACATTTTTGATTTACAATTATGAAACTTTTACCAAAATAATCATTTATATGATATATGGATAACTTGAAAATACATTTTTTGTGTTTATGTTGTTGTTCTTGCAAACAAGCGATATATAACTTATGATCTTATCAGCAAATTTATGATAATGATTAAAATAATATGGCATGTTAATCGCTAATACAGAAACATTTTTTAACGTTTTTACTAACAATACCTGAGGATTTTGTTTGTATTGTTATCTGGGTTGACGATAAGTCAAATATCATATACAGGGGTAGACGAGGTAAAAAGTTTGGGGACCCCTGGTCTAGACTCTCATCCTAATTTTTGGAGATAGCTACAAGAGTAGAGTAAAATCATCCAACATGTTCACAAAAATAGCCTCATCCATGTCAACTCTGTTTGGTCTTCCTTTTCTCATGCAAGTTCTTTTTAAGTAATCCAATTTTTTTCCATTGATAAGATAGATAGATGTTTGTGCACTTCTATACCAATTTATAGCTTTCTATCTCTTTGAATCAATGTGATAAGTCACTCTCCTGCTGAATTAGCTTTACTAGTCAACAAAATGGGGACCATTTTTATCTCAACCTTACCTTGCTAGTCGATAAACAAAATTTTGCTGATTGATTTAATGCAATATTATTTAAACAGATTTCTCTCTTTATATCTAACAAAATTACTCACCAAAATGTCTGATGAAGAGCATGTTCCTGAAGAAGCCCCAGAAGAGCCTGAAGAAGCCCCAGAAGAGCCTGAAGAAGCCCCGGAAGAGCCTGAAGAAGCCCCGGAAGAGCCCGAACCGTAAGTTTAAAAAAGATTCCGACAGATTTTGAAAACTTTTGTTGGTTAATTCTGGTGATAACTTTTCATTTGTGAATGTTGTTGTGCTGTGGCAAGAAAGAATATATTATCAGCTCTAAGTCAATTAAAATATTTCTTATAGATTGAATTCCAATATACTAGGTATTTTACACATGTGTGTCTGTTTTACTGAAGCTGATACCTTATAACTAGAAAAATGCTTTTTTTACACTCTATAAATTCTACTCTGATAATTTGAGAATTTAAACCTTAATATGTAGCAACTAGCCAAAGCTATAATCTTAAAAGAGATATGGCTTGTTAGTATTTATGTTAAATTGATTTTATGTTGCTTGCTGCATCAAGATGCTCAACAATACTCAGTTATTAGTCTCATTATAAGTGTAGAATAGCTTGCAATACAATACGCAAAAGTTAGCTCTCAAATCATGTTCCAGAGAAAACTCAAGTTCTAGTTCAAGCTCTAGCTCCAGTTCGAGTGATGAAGAGCCTGATCCAGCACCGGTAGTGGTGGTGGTCGCTGTACCGGTTGTTTCTCCTGAAGCAATAGAACTGCAAAGTAACCACAGCAGTCACAGTTCTTCAGATCACCATTCGATACATAGTCATCACTCTAGCCATAGCAGGTTTGTTATGCCTACAGACCTTAGGAATGAAATATTTAATGTTTAAGATGTCTCATGAACCATAGGCTTTGATAAATTTTTATTTAGGGAAAAATTTACCAAATAGCTATACAGTATAATTCAATGAATTCTGTATTTTAATTTCAGCAGATTAGCTCCTGCTAACATCTATAATACAATTTCTTAGTATTAAATTCATGTGACCTAATATTTCTTGGGCCTCTAATTTAATCTTTCTGTATTATTTCACAGATATTAATATTACCTGCAAGTTAGGTAGATGAATAAAAATAAAAATGTATTATCTCTTCAGATTTGCTAAATAAATATAATTGTTACTAACGTTTCTCATTTTGTTGCAGCCATTCATCCCACAGTTCAAGAAGAGCAGTATATGTTGCCCCTGCTCCTGCTGGTGAAGCAGTGTGTTGCAGGTGCTGCTAAAGGGGTGTGTTGCAGGAAGTACTGATGAAGTGGTGTGTTGCATAAAGATTTGGTGAAGTGGTGTGTTGCATAAAGATTTGGTGAAGTGGTGTGTTGCATTAAGAGCTGGTGAAGTGTTGCATTAAGAGCTGGTGAAGTGTTGCATAAAGAGCTGGTGAAGTGTTGCATAAAGAGCTGGTGAAGTGTTGCATAAAGAGCTGGTGAAGTGGTGTGTTGCATAAAGAGCTGGTGAAGTGGTGTCTTGCTAGAAGAGCTGGTGAAGTTGTGTCTTGCTAGAAGAGCTGGTGAAGTGGTGTCTTGCATAAAGAGCTGGTGAAGTGAAGTGTTGCATAAAGAGCTGGTGAAGTGGTGTGTTGCATAAAGAGCTGGTGAAGTGGTGTGTTGCATTAAGATTTGGTGAAGTGGTGTCTTGCTAGAAGAGCTGGTGAAGTGGTGTCTTGCTAGAAGAGCTGGTGAAGTGGTGTCTTGCTAGAAGAGCTGGTGAAGTTGTGTCTTGCTAGAAGAGCTGGTGAAGTGGTGTGTTGCATAAAGAGCTGGTGAAGTGAAGTGTTGCATAAAGATTTGGTGAAGTGGTGTGTTGCAAAAAGATTTGAAGTTGTGCGTTTTTGAAAGAGTTGGTTAAATTTTTTCAGTTTGCTTAGTGGTTTGTTTGTATTTAAGTATCTCCTGCCTTGATGAAGTGTATGTCTCTTTGTAACTTTTACTGCCCTTAAAGAATCTCTACAAAAAACATTGGTTTTGCAAAAAGTATCTAATCAATTGCATGTTGAATAACTACAGTAATCTCAGATATTCTATCAATACTCACAGTTACGACTTATGAATTAATTCCTTTTTAAGTGTTTGAAGATATCCATGTGTTCACTCGTCAGTATACTGCATAGTTAAGTATAACTGCCATTTTTATTTATCATTAAGCTTTAGAATTTTAAGATTTGAATATTTACCTTAGAAATTTGTACGTTTCTTATTAATTAAGACTACTGTAGCTACATAAATGATGGAAGAAATTTTCTTGAGTCTCCACTCTTTTCTTTATGTTCATTTAACGGAAAGATCACATCAAGTATTGACTTTACCTAAATTCATTTAAAGTAACTCAATGTATCTACAACTTCATTAGCTACTGACAGTCTTTGCCTTAAAGTAACTAAATGTATCTACAACTTCATTGGCTACTGACAGTCTTTGCCTTAAAGTAACTAAATGTATCTACAATTTCATTAGCTACTGACAGTCTTTGCCTTAAAGTAACTAAATGTATCTACAACTTCATTGGCTACTGACAGTCTTTGCCTTAAAGTAACTAAATTTATCTACAACTTCATTAGCTACTGACAGTCTTTGCCTTAAAGTAACTAAATGTATCTACAACTTCATTGGCTACTGACAGTCTTTGCCTTAAAGTAACTAAATGTATCTACAATTTCATTAGCTACTGACAGTCTTTGCCTTAAAGTAACTAAATGTATCTACAACTTCATTGGCTACTGACAGTCTTTGCCTTAAAGTAACTAAATTTATCTACAACTTCATTGGCTACTGACAGTCTTTGCCTTAAAGTAACTAAATTTATCTACAACTTTCATAATGAGGAAGCGTTTCGAGTAAATTCTCTTTTTAATATCGTTCTAGAATTGTAAATTAGAATTAAAGGCAATAATCAAAATTCAAAAATTCCGTGATAAGAATCAATAACAACTATTTTGCAATTTCCTGTCCACGCATTCATATAATGTGTCGTACAACATTTTAAGTTTGACCGTCCAAATGAAGATTGCAGGATTACTGCCATTTTCGCTCCTTCTATTGTTCCTTTTTATTCTTTTAGTAAAGGTTAAACTATACTTATGAACTAAAATATGTACAAGAAATAAAAACAATTTTGAGACGCATTTAGCAACTAAAATATTATTCTTGTAGGGTAAAATGACTGCCATTTGAAAAAAAAGAATCACTAATATTAATGATAACAAGTTTTGAGATTTTTTCATCCGGGTGTAGCTTTTGAATACTATTTTCAGCTACATAGATAGTATATTCTGTTAAATATTATCTACTGCTTTAAATTATATCTCTAAGCTGTCAAATTACATTAAAATGATTAAATACTTATGACTTTCCACACTTCTAATTGATTTTATATCATAGTATACTAGATAGAGGATATCAAATTCTGTTTTAAATCTAACTTACTGAAAGATAAATTTTAGCAAATCTAAATTATTGATGTAAGGCTGTTCACATTCTTTCATTCTTTCTGATACACTATTGGTTTATTTAACTAGTTAGTAAATAAATGCCTTAATAACGTGATATCGAAAGGAAATGTGATAAAATTGTTAATGTATTTGATTTAGAGTCTTCCATGCACAATAATATACCTAACTCTAGATTCTCATTTTGTTATGTTCGAATTAGATTTACTTAACGTAATTAGATCTAATAACTCTATTGGTCCCTATAATCACTACTTACCCTAGCTCTGTATGTTATGTGTTCATCGAATAAACCGTACACGCCCTCCCTCGCTTGTTTAATTATTTCAGCCCAAAGATGTTGTAACAACATTTCAAAAGATCCTCTGAAGTAGAATCGAAATAGGTAAAGAACAATAAAAATGACAAGTTAAAGCATCTGCTTTAAGAAAGTTAAAATTTCAAAATTTGAAGATAATAAACCCAATTGAACTTTGATGCTAGGAGGTTTAAAGTAAGTCTTCTAACAAACTTTACTGTTGTTGATTAATCGATAGTAATGTTATATAAATACAGTAAAACTACTCTATAATGATATCGTGCATAGTGAATGTAGTGTAGTGAGTAAGGAAGTAGCCTCTATAGTGAACACATTTTTCCTAGTTTGACATGAATGATCATCAGTTTTCTAAAACTGATGATCATTCATGGCAAACTAAAGAAAATTGTTGATTATAGAGTAGGTTTTTTCTACGTTCTGATATTCACTATACAGGATTTCTTTATAGAGGTGTTCTATTGTAGAATTTCAAATGTTATTAATAATAAAAAATTTAATATATTCAAGTCATTCACTGCAGCGCCCCCTACTCAGGAAATTTGTAGTTTGCATATCATATGATATTAATAAACAAATGAAAGGCCACTTGCGCACGATATCGTCAGACTCGCTATTTGTTTGCTTTTTATTAACGTTCTGATTTACTTTATATTAGGTTAACTTTATTTTATATGAGATCATTAATTTTAATCATTTAATAGGTACTAATAGACTCCAATACAGATATTATTTCAATTTCGTTTATTTGAATACAACGGGTTATGTTAAACAAACAGATCGCAGCGCCATTTCTGTGGAAGCGGTGAAACTCCCAGTTACATTTTTTCGGGTTGTTAATTATATATCTGACGGATATGAATACTTACAAATTTTAGGTTTATAACACATTAACATACAAATATACATTTCAAAGGAAATCTTAAAGGTCCTCTCTAAGCTCGAGAAAAAAATAAGTTTATTACATAATATTATAGAACTAAGGTCTAGGCATAGTAAATAAATAGAAAAGTATACTAAGTTTCGAATTAATTGACGGTGAACTTGATACATTCTTCAGAAACGATGTAAACAAATGGCGTCGCATACAGTACTCTCATGTATTATAAGGTGAATATTATAAGTTAATAGAGTGTAAAACGTGATAAAAACAATTTTATGTAAGTTAATTTCCATGAAAATGCACGTTTAACTGAATAGTAGAACATTTTTTATTTTAAAAAAAATGGAAAATACTTTGTATGACGTCACTCAGAGTATTTTTTCATGTTCCAATATTGCACTTGGTATACTTCTCTATTTATTTACTATGGGTCTAGGACTCTAGGATCATTATTCAGCAAACCGCATACCATTTGATTTGGTAAATATATTATTATTCGTTTTTAGTGCTCTGTGTGCAACAATTGAGTGAATCACTAACCTGACGCTGAAGAAGAAAAAAGTTTATTCAATGTTATACATTTACATGAATATTAAATGGATTTATTATACCTAATATCTAGTTGACATTCAAAACAATTGATATATATTCTTTTTCTATGTAGTGAAAATTAGCGAGTCTGATGTAAAACGGATATTGTTTTAAAGTTTTGATAATAAAAATCTTAAAATGCATATAAAAATAAATATATGGTACCAATTTTTATGAGGTTTGCAGAGAAATGATAAGAAACATTTGCCTCATTGATAAAAGCAAAAAAAATTCTTGGAGGGGACATTTGAGGCCCGTTTACACGCTTGGAGCGATTTATCGTAATGAAGATATTGTTACAATTTATCATTATCGCCGTTTACACGCTACGATAAATTGAAGCGATTTATTTTATTGAACACAGAGATCGCACCAATTCATCAGATGATTGAAACAGTGTTTACACGCAACGATTTCATTTTTACTAGCCGTCATGAAAGAAACATTATGGTGGTCAGTGGCTTCCATTTGGAATGTGTTTAGCATAATATATTGAGTTAGATTTTAACGATTTCTTGGAGCCCTGTTTACACGTTCAAATTTGTATTTACGATTCGTATAAATTTGAGACTGCTGGCTCCAATCACACAATCTAATTCCAACTCCAATAAATCGCTATGATCTCCTGTTTACACGTAATGATAAATTGTAACAATCTCTTCTTTACGATAAATCGCTTCAATTTATCGTAGCGTTTAAATGGGCCTCAAAATAAATAGAATATGTATGTGCTGATCGTAAATAATGTTTAAATAAACACAAGAACAAACCCGGACAAATACTCACCGCTAACCTAACCTTAGGTGCGCTATATCTCTTTATATTTATAGCATATAGTAATTTTCAATTTTCCGGTAAAAGGGTCGTGCGATGCAAGTGTAATTTGGTTGCATTGAATAATTTTAAATATATTAATAAAAATGAATAAGGCAATTTATATAGACCGGGATTTTTTGCTTGTTATTCTTTCTTTGTCCGGGGGTCTAATGCATGGGGGGCTTGTCCGGTGGTATTTTACACAGGGGATTTTTGACCGCTGTTTTTTTTTTTGCACAGGGGTTTATTGCCCTGTCACCTAAATCACCATCTATTCATTTTTCGTTTGAATATCATAAACCACGTACAATTCTAGGTGACAACTGTAAATGTACGTGTAGTAACTGTAGTTAGAGCAAGTACAGTTATGTGGAATTGATCTTAGAAATATGCGAGGGTGGAGGATTATGGATAGGGAATCGTTGGTTGCCGGATTATAGTGCCCGTACACTAGGTGAAGTTTTCCTGTTTCAATACAATAGCCTTTTGAAAGCGTACATAAGGCATGCGAATATAATGATACCGGCAGGTGCTGGTTGAGTAGCTGCTATATATTCTGGAATTTAGTTTTTTATTATCAAGAAATTACAATCTATCCTCCAGTTAAATTTTATAGTTGCTTTCGAACGATAGCCAATGAGCCATTATGCTATTTTTTAGCATCAGCTAAAATGGAACAGGTTCAGTTCTCTTAATTAATGCATGCGTTGTGATCACGACTTGATAATCTAGATGTTAGATATGTGATGTCCAAACACTAATCATTCAATAGTTTCAAATATCTCTTACAAAATAACTGTGAACTCGAATAGCTAGCGTTTTTTTTTTAAATTTATTATCTTGTGGCTATATGACAGCTGCAATACCCAAGAATCCCAGCTGTACCCTTGTTAAATTACTGTACCTCTAAGCCCAGTTAACACAGTAATGACAATCAACCGTTTCGTCTACGTGACGTCATCACAGCAGCACACTAGAATTAAAAATCATGACTTTAGCAGTTTGGTTGACTGACTAAATATATTACATCGTTCTTCTTTAGACATTAATTAAAAACTTTGTTAAACTTTACACATTTAATTACTTTTGATTAGATTTTAAAGTGTTGTTCTGATGGCGTCATATTCGCAAAACATCTTGAATGTCATTACAGTGTCTATTTCGGATACAGTTAGCTTATTTTTTAATGTCTTCTCTCAGTGTTGTACAAACTGCCGTGTGAGAGGTAGTGAAATGTGCTCTGGTGACTTATCACTCGTTTGTTTCATTCGTGTGATATTGGACATATTTCCACATAGGATTTTTAAACTTATTAAACA
The DNA here is from genome assembly GCA_947561585.1 of Caprella mutica. Lineage (NCBI taxonomy): Eukaryota > Metazoa > Arthropoda > Malacostraca > Amphipoda > Caprellidae > Caprella > Caprella mutica. The sequence goes on from CANNZV010000897.1 coordinate 114,217, forward strand.
TTAGTGAATGTTATGAAATTCTCTATGTTCATTAATTTGTTATTTTAAGTTTATTAGTGGGTACATATACTTACCAAGTTGCTAAATAATAATTTTTACCATATTTGGGGTGGGTAGGTATACGAGTAAGTTTTGCGTTACCGATCGGTTTTCCTATTACCGTACGATGTAGCTTTACAAAATTGATTAATTCAAAGTTTTCAGGAAATAATAAAATATATCCCATGTACCTATATTCATACTTTGGCTCATTTATTAAATACTAGGTATTAATAATATTTAAAATCTTATCTTGTTTCTTCCAATAACTGATAATAAACACTATTTTTGTTATTAACTAATTTAGTTGTAAATTGGATACGTAATTTGTAATTTTTCTTAATTAGTAGTATTAGCTATATTAACTATTAACAATATTCAATGTTATTCACATTAGTTCCCTTTAGCTAAACTCTTTAAATTTACACTAAATATTAAAATTACCCCATAATGCTGTTTATGTTTCAGTTCCTATAGTATAGGGTTAGTACTGAGTTATCGGACGGTTCCACATTTTCGATCACACAATAAAAGGAAAATAACTATTTGAAGATTTAATGAAGTAGCTAAGTACATAAGTTCAGCATAAATAATATATGGGTAAGTTTTCATTCAGAAATGTTCATAGAGCCACTTTCCTTTCTAACTGCTTCTTCCAGTCCCGTGTATTTAATTTCCTCTTGACGTTAACGATATGGCCTTTGGTTCTTAAGCAGACGTTAAACCTCTACTAAATTATTTACTTCAGAAATAATAGTTAACATAGCAATCTATTTACTTTACTATTGGTTAGGTTAATCGTTTGATATATTTTTTACCTGAAACAAATTAACGATAGGGTGGATAGATGTTTCTTCAAAAATAAGTTAATCTATCTTTTAAGTATTGGTCAGTTTAATTCAATTCCAATATTATACAACGTTTTAAGTTTTAACACGTAAATATTTCCCCTTAGTAAATATCAAAATGGTGAAGTAATTTATAAATAAAGCAACTAAATTGGTTTATATTTTATGTATAAAATAATCTCATTCATGAACCGCAGAACCGCTTTTGCTTTTATTTATGTCTATTATATTTAAGATTATCATTGTAACTTTAGTTATTTTTTTTCTCTTCATTTTACCAAAGAATTTATTTCGCATGATGTATGTCCTTATAATTTAATATTAAATTAATATTTACGTTGCTATTATTATTAGATGACTTTAAATGAATACTATTTAAATATTAATTTGCTTTATTTTTGAAATAACAATTATATTATTTATTTAAAGGACCTACCTATACCATTACAGGGTAAGTTACGAGTTATTGGACAGTTTGCTAATTAACGAAGTAAATCATTATATATTTAACAAGGAACGTAAACAGTAAATTAAAAATATTGGAAAAATTTCCATTTATAATCGTAACTACGTAATTAAATGATCATTAAATTAATAGCAACGCTACCAAGTAAATAAATAAACTGTAACTTCATTATTGAAAATAATTTGAATGAATTCAATAAATTAAACGTATTCTATATGAATGTAGAAAAATTAAATTCTATTTTTTGTATCTCCTATTCGAAACCCTCAAAATGCAGCTTTCAAAAGAACAAAGAGTTTTTGTTATGACAATTTTCTTAAACACTGGAAGCTTTAAACAGGCTAAATATCAATTTTGAACAACGCTTCCTGGAAAGATTTTTACCAACTATAAAACCATTTTGACAAATATTAATAAGTTCAAAACTGAAGGAGCAACTTTAAATTTGAACAAAAAGCGATCAGGTCGCAGGAGACCAGAACGAACACATGAGAATGTTAATCTCATTCATGAACAGCTTATTAATTCAAAAATATAAATCAGAAGGAATGGCTAAGTCACATGTCACCGAATTGTTAAACACGATTTGAAATATCATCCTTTCAAGAAACTCTTAACGAATTTACTCCAACATCTAAATTTTGCAAAATGGTTTCTGCAAAGAAATACGTCTGAGACATCGTGGATTGGTGATGAAGATGCATTCCCCCATGAATAAAAGAATCAAAAACCAAAACATAAATTGAATAAAAAATAGTAGTATATACTAGTCTACTACCATATAGTAATGAATTATACCTATTGTGAAGTTATTTCCGTCCTCGTGAAGTATTTTTCATTTCAATTTATCCAATTCGCTGCAGAATGTCTAATTTTAACACAATTTCACAATAGATGCAGAAAAAGTAAACGAATGAAATTATTTTTTAGGAAATTTCTAGCTTTAATAGTTTGTAAAATGAACCTATTTGAAAATATTACTTTTTCGTATAAATAAACCCTGGGAAAAATTTAAAAGGTACGTCGTCAGTACTCGGGACAGTGGGTGAACCCATCCGACCTTTAGAATTTACTGACTGACCTTACATGACCTGTGTTAACAGTAACTGTCCGAGTACTGAGAGTGTCTCTCCCACTGCGCCCTTGATAATTTATTCCCGTAAAATCATGGTTTATAACTTAACATAATATAAAGTGAATTATAGAGTCCTGAGTAAAGAAGTAGCCTATACAGTGAACAAATTTTCTTTACTCTGCCATAATTTTCTAAACTGATGACCATTCATGACAAACTACAAAAAATGTTCACTATAGAGGCTACTTCCTTACTCGGGCACTACATTCACTATAGAGGATTTTATTACGGAGGAATTCTACTGTATTGTTAATATATTTAAATAATGCCTGGTAAATAAAAAGGCAAATGCTTTACCATGCTATATTAATTTTCAAGGTAGTTTGTATGTTGTTCAGAAGCGTCTCTGTGATGTGAGAACAAGGAACTTATTTAGTCCTTACTTTGTTTATCTAGATTGTACTGAAGTACTTAACAGTACTGTGCGGTAGGTTCTAAGTTATCGAACGGTTACGCAATTGCGAACACGTAAAAAATAATATTTAATGAATAATTTAACTTTCATTTTCAATTGATACCAAAAAATAAGTAATATGGTAAAAAAAAATTCTTTTGTGTCCGGGAATGTGGAACTGTCCGATAAATCGGAACTAACCCTATTGCCTTTAATACAGTAACCTATTCTAACTCTTAACTAGTTTAATAGTTTATTTAACTAGTTACTATTTTATTCAATAAATAGAGTTATTGAATTGAATTATTCATCTCTTTTAATCTGCCCAGACAAAATAAAGTAAAGTAAATAAAGTACTGATAAAGTTACAGGTGAAATAATCCCAAACAACAATCATACCCTGGGTATAGAGCTTTACGAATTTCGTCTCACCTAAAATTGTATGATCGAAAATGTGGAACTGTTCGATAACTTGGAACTTACCCTATATTGTCTTTTTCAAAAGGTTTTGAAGAATCCATTGTTTATTACTTTTATTAAATTATTTGACATTTTAAATTGTCATTTAAATTTTTCAGATATGGTCACATGTTTTATTTCATTTCTACTCTCAACATTTTTCCAACGAAATCAAACTCTACAAATATTTGAAAATGAAAACTGAATATATAGAATGATTTGACGTAGAAGCAAGCAAGCATTTATTTAGTTATTTTATACATTTATTTTATTTCTGTGATTTCTTTCACTCTCGAAATATTGTAGATAAAATATTTTATACTAGCTAGCATTTAAACCGCCGCGTTTTCACTGCCCAGTTTATGCCTCTTCAAATAATCACGGTTCGTAGAGATAAATTTTTCTCTTTTCGTGTTGTATTTTCATTAATTATTAACGTCAATTATACTCAAACTGCCTTCTTGATCCAAATTAGTATTAAAAATCTCGTATAGTAGCTAGTATTAATTTTAAATTTAAAGTAAAGAGTTAAAATGTTTATAAATAATTCTATGTGGTCGAAAATGTTGAACTGTCCGATAACTCGTAAATACCTTATATTGAAAATAAAACTTTTGCATTTCTGCCAAAAATTTCAACTACAATTTCTTTCAAACGAAACTTCAAAATTTAATAATTTGTAGCTTCATTTTAAAATTAAATAAAACTCTTGAAATCGTAATGAATATTATACCCAAGGTAGAATGTTAATAAACTTTAATTTCATTCAAAAAGGCTAATTATTTTAGTTACTTCTATTTTATTTATTTTAGTAGAATACTATGCGTCCCAATTGGGTTTCAAGCCATTCCAAATATTGTTCAATTAATTGCAATCTATTTCCTAGCTAATCCATATAAAGCTCACAGATGCTTTTCAGGCTCCCTACCACTTTATTCTAAAGTAGCAAATTACTTTTCAAACTTAACATTCCTAATTAAACTTTTTCAGTCATTCACTCGGTCTTTAAGATTAAAAAACTTATCTTATACTAACAAACTTCCAACCCATGCTAAAAACTTCTATCCCTTGCTTGATAGAAGCGGTCGTCAAACCACTAGTTGCTTGCAAAGAATAACGTGTTCCAAGTGTGTAATTTAACTACCCACACTTCTAGTCCATGCCTTCAGATTTAAGTTATTAGCATAATATCTTGTAAGAATGTTACCGTGGGCCATAGAAGATTAAGATGGGACCTTACTTGATCTTCTATGACCCACCATAAGTGTCTCGCTTGACTGTCATCGTCTCCCACTTCTCATTTTTTTTCCATCTTATAATCAGTGTTTTGTAATCGTTTGTGCCCCCAGGGGCTCTATCCTGATGCTGTCTGTGGTGGCGTTCCTTGGGCCCCCAACTGTTGTAATTTGGATTATGTAATGTCTTTTTTTTAATCAATTGTACCATGTTTATCATTTTTTAAACGCTGCAGTTTTAGAAGATGGTGCTAGGGTTATGCTCTTCAACTACCAGGTTTTAGATTTTTGTGTTAGGTAGACTCGGTAGACTTCATTTATTATCACCTCTTCATTTTCCTCTTCCGTCCATGTGTGCAGCCACTGATGTTTGTGTCCCTCTTTGTCACATTCCTTCTTGCAGTCCCTTATATTTAATTTCCTTTTGACGTCAGCGATAGGGCCAGTACAACGAGGTTTCCATGTAACCTTAAATATGGATTGGGTTAGTTATGAATTATTGGACAGTTCAATGTTATCGTTCATATAGGAAATAATATATAGTTTGGCATATTACCTAATTTTAATTGTAGGTATCGTGATTCATGGATAACAATTAAAATAACAAAGAAAAAGGTGTCAAATTCTATTTTAAATTGTATGGTCGAAAGTGTGGAACCGTCGGTTAATTCGTAACTGACCCCATTCAAATTACTCCAAAATATAGAATACATTATTTTTCAATTGTAACCCCATGTAAATCTAACACATACACAGTACTGATGAAATCTTTATCAGAGTAAAGGATGTGGATATCTTTTTGGTTCAATATGTTACTATCGTTACTTCACAGGAAATTAGTTAGTGATAAAGTCTTGCTTTCCGCCAAGAAAAGTGGTATCTTTTGTGCGCGATCTTGTTTCACTAGACTATCTTTCTGTAGCTAGAATATCAGAAGCTTTTCAGTGTACCAAAAAACCTGTGTTTCTTAATATCGCGAGGAAAGAAACTCTTTTTAAAATAAGTTTATACTCTTCTTTTAATCGCTGAAATAAAAATCGTACCAAATTTTTCCTTCAGCGTTTAAAGAAACGCAAGTGTGAAGCGGGCCTAAATCTTTCCGTAGCTGGAGTATCTCAAACATTTTAGTGTACCAGCAATGTAAAATGTACAATTTGTAAACTCTAAATCAATTCTTGTGATCAATATTAGGTATTTAATTCATTCAAAGCGTCTGAAGAGTTTTAAAGCTTATAATCCATCAAAAACTATAGTTTATAAATATATTGTCTTAATAATGTTACCTTTAAGTATAATGAAATTGACGGACATACTATTTCCAGTTTGTGTTTTTGTACAATTTTCCATTAGATTGTAAAACACGAAAGTTGTTGATTGACAACAACTCTTACAAGTAGGTATTCAAACACTGAAATATAAAAGTAAATTGATAATGATTTTTTCGACCAAAATGGTGAAGTGGGAAAAATTTGCCTAGTAGATATCTAATGTAAATTTGAATCTTAAAGCACGAAAAAGTGAATTATGGTACCTACTTCTCTAGAATGGTCATCAATTTTAATTACATTTTAGCTAGAAAGTTTTTATTATCTAACCCCTTATGTCCTCTTTCAAGTGATGTATTTGGCGAGGTTTTTTGAGTTATTTTTTTTAAATTGAAATTGTACTAAAACTTCATCACTGAATTATTATTCTGCAAAATGTGACAATATTAATTTTTCCTGTTTGCACTCACTACCCACGTCATCTTAGACTATTATTTCTTTTGATTGGTAAACCTTGTAAAAACAGAAAAGCAGGAAGCTGTGCCCTATTTAGTATTCAATCAGGATTTCTATTTCTTCATTTAAATATAAAAGTCATCTGATATGGCTACAGTTTCCTGATGAGTAGTCCTTGGTGTACTAACCGCAGAGTTGTTAGTTGTTGTATTTGTTGCAGTCATATTATGACAGTAAACTCTTGCATGCCTTTGTTAGAATGGTTTGTATCAAGGATACCTTTATTGTTAGAATGACTCGTATCAAGGATACCTTTATTGTTAGAATGACTCGTATCAAGGATACATTTATTGTTAGAATGACTCGTATCAAAGATACCTTTATTGTTAGAATGACTCGTATCAAGGATACCTTTATTGTTAGAATGACTCGCATCAAGGATGCCTATTGCATGCCTTTATTGTTAAAATGGCTCGTATCATGGATACTTTTTTCATTACCTCAAAATTATCTTAGTGTAATGTCACAGATTAGAGAAAATGGAAGTTAAATCATCTCTTTAAAACACAGTTGACCAATCACTGCTCTCTACTGACTAATCACTGCTCTCTACTGACTAATCACTGCTCTCTACTGACTAATCACTGCTCTCTACTGACTAATCACTGCTCTCTACTGACCAATCACTGCTCTCTACTGACTAATCACTGCTCTCTACTGACCAATCACTGCTCTCTACTGACTAATCACTGCTCTCAACTGACCAATCACTGCTCTCTACTGACTAATCACTGCTCTCAACTGACCAATCACTGCTCTCAACTGACCAATCACTGCTCTCTACTGACTAATCACTGCTCTCAACTGACCAATCACAGCTCTCTACTGACCAATCACTGCTCTCTACTGACCAATCACTGCTCTCTACTGACCAATCACTGCTCTCTACTGACCAATCACTGCTCTCTACTGACCAATCACTGCTCTCTACTGACCAATCACTGCTCTCTACTGACCAATCACTGCTCTCTACTGACCAATCACTGCTCTCTACTGACCAGTCACTGCTCTCTACTGACCAATCACTGCTCTCTACTGACCAGTCACAGCTCTCTACTGACCAATCACTGCTCTCTACTGACCAATCACTGCTCTCTACTGACCAATCACTGCTCTCTACTGACCAATCACTGCTCTCTACTGACCAATCACTGCTCTCTACTGACCAATCACTGCTCTCTACTGACTAATCACTGCTCTCTACTGACTAATCACTGCTCTCTACTGACCAATCACTGCTCTCTACTGACCAATCACTGCTCTCTACTGACCAATCACTGCTCTCAACTGACTAATCACTGCTCTCAACTGACTAATCACTACTCTCTACTGACTAATCACTGCTCTCTACTGACCAATCACTGCTCTCTACTGACCAATCACTGCTCTCTACTGACCAATCACTGCTCTCAACTGACCAATCACTGCTCTCAACTGACCAATCACTGCTCTCAACTGACCAATCACTGCTCTCAACTGACCAATCACTGCTCTCTACTGACTAATCACTGCTCTCTACTGACTAATCACTGCTCTCTACTGACCAATCACTGCTCTCTACTGACCAATCACTGCTCTCTACTGACCAATCACTGCTCTCTACTGATCAATCACAGATAAATTTTATCTGTTCAGATCGTAATGTCAATGGTTTGGTAATTAGGGTAATTAATTTATGAAATTAATTATAAAATGACAGGTATGATATCAATCCAATATGGCTTCATGCTGTAACATTTAACGATTCAGCTGGCTGATATTCCGCAATGGATTTACCTTTTCCTGTACTAAGGTATATATTAACCAACTTCTGCTTGGCACTGCCCTGAAATGCTAAGTCCTTCTCCAGGCAGAGATTGTCTGCCCAGAAACTACTAGGTAGTTTTGTTTTGCTAGTTACTGCCATGAAATAATATATCTAAAGGTGATAGTACCTAGGTACTTATCTATGCTTATCACTTTATCTTATCTCTTTTATTAAGAAAATTTCTTATCTAAATATTGCACATATACTTGCAGATGAAGATATATATACGTACTGTACCGTACATACGAACTAACTATTGCATGCGCGTAGAAAGAGAAGGTGAATAATCCTGGAGTTTAAATTTAGGTATAAGAATTATAATACGTTTTGTTTGTTATGTGCAAATTATAATACGGGATTACGAATGTGGGGTATTCGTAAATTGTTTTCTATATTAGTTATGTTCTTGGTTAAATATAAAGATTAATTATAGAAATTCATTTGTGTTTTTTCTGAACAAAATATAAAAAAGTCCATATACCGATATTGTGTATAAATATATAATGCCCTCTCTTTTATTTCAGGTATAAGCTTTAAGTTTTTGTATTTTAGTATCTCTGGTAAATATAGTTTTGCAATGGCGGACAATTTCAAAGCGAAAGATATCAGCATTAGGGCTCAGAAGAAACTCCTCGGCAAAATGTCCAACAAAAACGTGGCCAAGACTTTGATAGATGACACCTCCGCCTCAATATTAGACAACACATATACCTTGGCCAAAAATTATGTAAGTCTTATTGTGAAATAGGAATTGAAAACATATTCTTATTAAACATAATCGTAATCATAAAATACCTGATCATAGTCTTAGAATTTTTTTTTCAATTTGTTTGAAAAAATTAGAAAACAAAAACCATTAGTTGATTAATTTTAATATCTTCCATTTGACTACTTCGAAGTGTTCTGTATTTGATATAATTTCCTAATTGTAATAATAATAAACTTCAGTGTGCGTTAAATACTTTAGTGATAAGAAAGATTTTCTTCTGAATTCTGATATTTTAATTAAAAAGAATGAACAAGGACCTTTGAAACTAATTCTCTGATTGCATTAAATTTAATATACCAGAGTGATTAGTTTAATCATTTAAATCAGTTTTTTCTTTAATATTATCTGGGTTATTTCAAAAATGTAAACCAAAATACAATACAATTACATTTATTATATTTATATTTTGTAATGTTTACTTTCATGTTTTAATTTTTTTTCAGACCGGTAACAAGAAGGATGCGGAGAAGTTGGTTAAGTACATCATAAAAATAGTAGTCAAGATAGGTATTCTAGCGCGAAATGATCAATTTACGAAAGAAGACGTCAAAGTTGCAGACCAGGTAAAATAAATCTGTCATAGCCTTAACCGTCATAATAAATTACTTGAACTCTCTAATATTTACAAAGAACTTCCTTTTATCCGATTGGTAAAATCTAAGAAATGCTCATTTTGTTTATCAGATCAGTGTGGTCAAATATTTACCTTAACATTGATAAGTTGCTTTTCCTTTATCTTTTCGGCACTATATAATTTTTGTTATATTCCTCATTCTATTATAAATCATTCTTTTGTAGCCTACTTCTTTTTTCTATTTTATACTTCTGAGTTTTTCTATTCCTTAATGTACTGAAAGTTAAACATTGGATTTTAAGTATTAATTTACCATTTCTGTTTTCAGATACGGGTGAAATTTTCCACAATCATCAAGACCATTATCAGTTTTTACGAAGTAGACTTCACTTTTGACAAGAATTTTTTAACGACCAACATTAACGATTGCAGAAATCTGCTGAAACGCCTAGTGGTCAACCACCTCACGGATAAGAGTATAGGCAAGATAGACTACGTGTTGGACTTCTTTAGCAATGGTCCCTTCTTGGAAGAGATGTTCAAAAGTGGCTCCCCCTACCGACCACAAATGCAAGCAATCATTGAAGATATGAGCAAGGCTGTGGAAAAGGGGGATATTTGAAATTATTCATTGTACCACTTCCGTAATGAAATACGTTTATTGTCTGAATCATCATGCTCAAGTTATCCTTTATCAATCTTATCAGATAAGAACAGTCAAGGCGCTCTATTTGTAGCAGTGTGTGGTAGATGGAAGGAAGAGAAGGGGGTGGAATTACTTCTCTCCGAGCTGTTGTAATTTGGATAGTGGGTCAACTTTGATATAATTTATAGAGCTATATTCAAAATTTGAGGATAACTGTAGTGTTTATTGGCCAATTGAAAGGGCTTATATTTTTATGTTCGGTAGGTAACTGTTCTTCATTTATTATCACCTCTTCATTTTCCTCATCTGTTCATGAGTATTGGAACGGTACTTGGAACTTACATTTCTAGTTATTGTCTTATCGAACATCATAACGAAGTAGCAGCTTCGTCATATCCATAACCCCTGTTCATGAAACTATTTTCCTCAGTGACTGCTTCTTCGAAGTCCCTTGTGTATATTTTCTGTTTGATGTCGGTGATAGCCTTTAGTATTTTTCGAAGCAGTCCTTTATTATCCTCCTCTAAATTAACTATCGACATATTCTTTACATACAAAAATTGAATTGGCCTTAAATTATTGTAATATGGATTCTTTGCACATATTTTATATCTTTAATACTGCTTGTGTTTTTTAAGACGCTGTTATAGTTGCACCTTCTAATTTGAATAGTGGAGAGTTAAACCTCTTCCATTAGAAAATTACTTCTTCTACAACCATAAGTGTCTGCATATATAGAGCTGCAACAGAGTAGCTTTTCTGCAGCCCTGAACTCTTATCACAATTACCTATTTTATTTTCAAGGCCTGATACTTAATTTCTTCTATTTAATATGAAGTTCACACTTTATAAAATTATTCTTGTTAATAGGAATTTAATATGAACTGAAGTATCTTATTTAAATCTGTATTTTAAATATTTATGTACCATTTTACTTAATCAAACAATATTTTATTCCGAGTTTTTTTATTCTATGAAATCCTGAATATTGAATAGCATATTACATAAATACTATTATTAAAATAAACTGATGATTAAGAATAAAATTAGCATTTAAAAAGCAAAATACGTTAAGAACAAAAAAATAGTTTGACTAAAGTATAACATTACATGTTGTTCCAATCATACATAATATCAAATCGAAAGGATCATTTTATCCATACATCAGTTTATATATTCAACAGTCAATCTTTCATCGAAGATAGTAGCTAATAAACTAGCTATTAGAGCAAGAATGTTATATTTTCTATCTATGCGTATGTCGCCCTTCATTAAAACCTACCACTCTAGATTATGGGGCCGAAAATTCTACCTCTACTTCAAACAAATCTGAACGATGGTTTTGTTCGCGTGACTTCAACTGAACAGCAACCCAGTAGTAGAAAGTTGTTCAGTTGACGTCACGCAAACAATTTACCTCAAATGTGTACTAAGCAGCTGAGTCAAGAGGTGAAATGGGAAGAAGGACTCTGAAGCAGCGTTGAAGAATGGGCAAAGTGAAGAAAACGAGCCGATGCTTTAGATAGATATTGAAGGTACTCTCCAGTCTCTGGGAAAAAATGAGTTTATTATTTAATATTGTAGAACTAAAGTCAAGGATGATTCATCTGCAAACCGTATAAAAATATGTTAAGTATATATATTTTTATATGCTTTCAAATTTTTTTCACACTCTGTGTGCCAACAATTATACGAATCACTAACCTGATGCTGAAGAAAAAGATTGTACACTCTTTGTTTTGATTTCAAATTTGATTTTATAAATAAGCAATGCATGTCCGGCCTTCGATTAATAGTAAATTTGCCCCCAGGTGCTCTATCCTGGAGCTGTCTATGGTGAATGGAAAAGAAGGGGATTGACGTCCATTGGGCCCCGTACTATTGTAATTTGGATTATATATTGTCTTTTTTTTTCATTTTTACCATGTTTATAATTTTTTTAACGGTACTTGCTGATTTGTAATAGCGCTAGGGTTATGTTCTTCAACTACGAGGTCTTAGATTGGTTCGTAGGTTTCATTTACTATCACCTCTCCATTTTCCTCTTCCATCCGTGAGTGCAGCCACCAGTGCTTGAGTCCCTTTTCGTCACATTCCTTGGTAAGTGACTGCATTCACAGAGTAGGTTTTCTGCATCCATGAACCTTGTCACCGACGGTGGTACGTGACTATGTTCATGGAGCCACTTTCCTTTCTGACTGCTTCTTCCAGTCCCTTGCATTTAATTTCCATTTGACGTCAGCAATATTGCCTTTGGTTCCTTAACAAACGCTTAATAAATTAATATTGAAATTGTTATTCCTGACTGAAGTGTAAAACCGTTATTATAACAAATTTCTTCAATTTTATACCTTCACAGGAATATTAAATTTTGGATTGATTATATCTACCTAGTTGACATTCAAAACAAACGATGTACATTCTCTTACTTCAGACTGAAAATTAGCAAATGGGAAATTCAACTAATTGGGGCAGGTGACTCTTTTTTCACGAAGCTACTCCTTTTACTGTAGGAGTTCCTTGTTTAATTTTCTTCTATCGTCCAGAGACATGTAGTTCTGAAACATACTTCAAACCTCATAATAATTAACTGTAATCAAAGCGATACTGCTTTAAATTAATTTTCAGATAATTTTTTTATTATTAAATAACATTAGTTTGGACTAATGCGTCCAATGGATGGCTCTAAATCTTTATTAATTCTTATAAGAAATAGTTCATCGAATTTACGAAAATTATCTCTTGATTGACTTCCAGTATTCTATCCTTAAAGGGCCGTACACACGCATGGTTTTTTAAGTCTTTCCACCAGACTTTTTGCTAAGCTCCTCCTACTTTTTCCTCGTGGAAAAATAATAATTGTACGATTTATATCGTTTTTTCTTATATTCTCGTGGAAAAATAATAATTATACGATTTATATTGTTTTTTTCTTATATTCTCGTGGAAAAATAATAATTATACGATTTATATCGTTTTTCTTATATTCTCGTGGAAAAATAATAATTATACGATTTATATTGTTTTTTCTTATATTCTCGTGGAAAAATAATAATTATACGATTTATATTGTTTTTTCTTATATTCTCGTGGAAAAATAATAATTATACGATTTATATTGTTTTTTCTTATATTCTCGTGGAAAAATAATAATTATACGATTTATATTGTTTTTTCTTATATTCTCGTGGAAAAATAATAATTATACGATTTATATTGTTTTTTCTTATATTCTCGTGGAAAAATAATAATTATACGATTTATATTGTTTTTTCTTATATTCTCGTGGAAAAATAATAATTATACGATTTATATTGTTTTTTCTTATATTCTCGTGAAAAAGTAGGAGGAGCTTAGCAAAAAGTCTGGTGGAAAGACTTAAAAAAATCCCTGCGTGTGTACGGCCATTTAGACATTATAGCTACTTACTAATTCAAAGACCGGATTGATATCATAGAATATAGACCAGAGGCTCTCTAAACCGTTTTCTTCAAGAAAAATAGAAAAACTGTCTACCAAAACCCTAATAGAAAACTTTTTAACCCTTCCATCCCCTGAGATAAAATGTAATTTATTAAATTTTATCACAATAAATATTGAAATTTATTTCAGTTTGAATATTGAAACTATAGAATTGTAAGAAATATAGATTCATTTAACACTGGATATTTACTAATTACTACTAGAGTACTAGTGATTGTTAAATTATTTATTAATTTTAAAGATTTGTCGAAAAATATGAAAACGAAATTAGGGAATGATTCTAAATGTTTGTAAATGCATGTAATCATATTAACTTCAAATTAATAAATTCAACACTTAAATGTTGCTACTCATATCTGGGACTCGTTGATAGGGGTTCACGGGACCACTTATAGGGAGAAACAGGACCACTTATAGGGAGAAACAGGACCACTTATAAGGAGAAACGGGACCACTTATAAGGAGAAACGGGACCACTTATAAGGAGAAACGGGACCACTTATAAGGAGAAACGGGACCACTTATAAGGAGAAACAGGACCACTTATAGGGAGAAACGGGACCACTTATAAGGAGAAACGGGACTACTTACAGGGAGAAACGGGACCACTTATAGGGAGAAACAGGACCACTTATAAGGAGAAACGGGACCACTTATAGGGAGAAACGGTACCACTTATAAGGAGAAACGGGACTACTTACAGGGAGAAACGGGACCACTTATAGGGAGAAACAGGACCACTTATAAGGAGAAACGGGACCACTTATAGGGAGAAACGGGACCACTTATAAGGAGAAACGGGACTACTTACAGGGAGAAACTAGACCACTTATAGGGAGAAACAGGACCACTTATAAGGAGAAACGGGACCACTTATAGGGAGAAACGGGACCACTTATAAGGAGAAACGGGACTACTTACAGGGAGAAACGGGAACACTTATAGGGAGAAACAGGACCACTTATAAGGAGAAACGGGACCACTTATTGAGAAAATGGGACCACTAAAGGGAGCCTATGATATAGAGAATAAAATGAGGCTACAATTCAGTTTGTAACTAAATACATTCTTTACGTAACGCTTACGGCAATACAGCAAACAAAGTCACGTGCAATATTTATCTACTCATCATAGTAGAAACCCTCCACTCTAATTGTTGCCTCGTTTTAAATTAATGGGATATAATTTTAACATAAAATATGTAGCTCAAAATGGTATTTCAAATAAAAAGTTAAAATATTTTTCGATAGTATACCTAATATCATGAATATATAGAACATGAATTTAATATCCGAAAAGGCAAAATAATCTTATAATCAGTAGTTAATTAGAGTGCGTGGTAGAAGACTATGTAATTATTTTTTAACATATTAAAATACATAGGTATGTCAACTTATCAAACCATTAGTTATTCTCTAGCTGTCTTGAATTAATTTTTTGTCATTTTTATTTGAGATAGTGAAATATCTCCAGATAGAGGTGACCACAGCGTCGCTACTTGTAACGAGCACTACAAGCGGCGCTTTTTTTCAGTAGCGGCACAAGTTATCTAAGGTATCTAGATACAATTAAGTCGAAATAAGTACGTCACCCTATAGGCGATGGCCGGAAATTTCGGGCTGGTGAGTTTGGTTCGGAATTATGAATAACCGTTATGTAATTTGTTTTATCCGATAGTTTGTTGTACTGCACACTTCATGATTGTTTAATGACCTGGCAGGCAGAGATGGGCGAAAAGTACATCGAAAGTACTTAAGTACTAAGTACAAGTACTCGTAAATCAATGTACTTGAAGTAGTTGCCCAAGTACTCAAATAAAAAAGTACTTTCAAAGTACAAGTACCAAGTACTTTTTAAAGTACTTTCAAGTACCAAGTACATTTACTATACAATTTAAAAACTAATAATTTATACTGTTAACTCTGATAGTACATCTTCTCAGTGACTCTTTTCTCTGATAGTACATCATCACAGTGAGTCTTTTCCCTGATAGTACATCATCACAGTGACTCTTTTCTCTGATAGTACATCATCACAGTGACTCTTTTCTCTGATAGTACATCATCACAGTGACTCTTTTCTCTGATATTACATCATCACAGTGACTCTTTTCTCAGATAGTACATCATCACAGTGACTCTTTTCTCTGATAGTACATCATCACAGTGAGTCTTTTCTCTGATAGTACATCATCACAGTGACTCTTTTCTCTGATAGTACATCTTCTCAGTGACTCTTTTCTTTGATAGTACATCACCACAGTGACTCTTTTACTCTGATAGTAAGTACATCATCACAGTGACTCACTGTACACGTCCACACGCTTATAATTCGTCAATGTGTTTGGTAAATATTGGTTGTGATATCTAGGTATCACAAAATAATTATATTCAATGTACTTAAATTGGTCAATATAACTCATAGTCTCTATACATGATTGTATGTCAGAATATATAAATATTCACCGTCACATAAAAGTATACAATGTCTTACAGTCTTAGTTTTCGATTCTACTGTTTGACAAAGTTGTCAATTTTACTGCTTGACAAACAATTTTCTAACATGTTGGACCTCTTCAAACTCTAGTTTTTATCAAGTTGCTGTAAATACAGTTTTGATGAGAAAAAGAATTAATTTTGTAGAGATTTTAAAACTAATCTTTTAAAATCTCTTGACTGAAAGGAAAAAATGTACTTTGCAAAGTACTTTTTACTTGGAAAGTAACAAGTACTTGTAAAAAGTACTTCTAAGTAATTATTCAAAGTACTTTTTAGAAAGTACTTCAAGTAGTACTTGAAGTCATAGTCTTCAAGTCATAGTACTTCAAGTAGTACTTGAAGTACTTACTTGTTACTTAGTACTTTTACTTGGTACTTGGGAAGTACTTTCCCGCCCATCTCTGCTGGCAGGGGAGTTGCGGGGTGACACGACCCCCCTTACATCTAAATGATAAGAATTACTTATACCTCAGACCGAAAATATCGAGACCTATTCCGTTCAAATCTCATGTAAAATAAATGTCAAAAATACTAATGTTACGTATCATTTACTTTTAATAACTTCATTACACATTTTTATATTCATAATTTCAACTTTTTCTATCATTGTTCTTTAATAAAATCATTATAAAAAGAGAAAAGGTGGGGAGAAGCCTACATGGGACTCGTGTTACCCATTTTAAATGTTTCCATTAAATCAGACGCAACAAAAGAAAAGAGTTTTATTAACTACTAGTCGATGCTATATTAGAGGGAATATTTTTCTAGGTTTACAACTGGACAATTCAGATCAGTGAATGAAGAACTTGACTTTGAAAATGGTAACAGCAACTCAAAAAGTGAAGGCGAAGATAAGCCAAAAACAGCCTTCAATCAATTTTATTTTTTATCTATTTATTTCATATGGAACCCTCTTACAATAGATTAAGAGCGGGGCCTGCCATAATCGGACAAAACTATACTATAAATTCTAATACTTATACATTTCAAGATTTTTAAAAAAATGAAAAGAGGAGCCACATGGCCCGGGAAAGCTTAAAGCTTTGAAGGTCCCCTTCAAGCAAATATTTTTATTGCTTTATTTAACGAGGCTAATGTTTCTTATCATTTTGCTGCAAACCGCATCGAATTTGGTAGCGTATTTTTAATTTTATATGCTTTTAAAGATTTTTAAAATCAAAACTCTACAAAACCTATTTTACTTCCGACTTACTAATTTAAGAAATTTTCAGCCGGAAGAAAAAGAATGTACACCATATGTTTTGATTGTCAACTAGGTATTAGGTTTAATAAATCCATATAATATTCGTGTAAAGGTATAAAATTGAATGAACTTATAATAGAAACGTTTATATACTTTAGGAAACAATTAATATCTAAAATAATTTGAATAAAGGCTTAAAACGCATGGTTTGTTTATAAAATTCAAATTTGTAATCATAACAATGAGTGTACAATCTTCTTCTTGAGCATCAGATTAGTGATTTGCTCAATTGTTGCTCACAGAGTATTAAAAAACTTTAAAAACAAATTATAAAATATATACTGAACCGAATTGTATGCAGTTTGCAGAATAATGATCCTAGACCTTAGTTCTATAATATTATGTTATAAACTCATTTTTTTCCCGGAGCCTGGAGAGGACCTTTAAGGGCAGCCTAAATAAAAAGAAAAGGAGAAAATTACTCAACATAAATCGTGGAAACAGAAACAATCCATGTTCCAGAAGTTCCACTGTATATATACTGTATCATAGAATGCATTAAATAATGTTGCTTTAATTTAAAAAACAATAATAGCTACTTTTTATTTTAGTTAAATAAGTAATGATATAAACTGGAGGGGGAGAAAATTCATAATGAATATTGCAGAGAAATTAGTATTTCATATCCATCATTAACCTTAAAACTAATTATTTTCAAATAATGGTCAAATGTTAATAATGTTTAAAAATAATAAATATAGCTTTCAATTTAAATATCTAATACGAAGTTTAACACACGTCAACAAGACATAAAATTTCATTCATGCATATTTCACTTTTAAAATTTTCGGCTAACATATTTTTCCCGTACTTATAAATATTCATCATATGCAGATAAATGATACAACTTTAATGAGGGAACAAAACATGTAAATATCAACATTCACAAACAAGCCCCTATATAAATTCCCTCAACACGCGGGTCACATTTCGATCAGGGCAATAATAAATTTATTAATATGAATGCAATTATAAAACATATACAGTTTATACACATGCATATAATATATACATACACAAATATTAGTAATACGTTAACAATTATAAAAACAATTATGCATTCAAAACTTAGAATTCCATAATAAAAAATGTCACTGATATGAAGGAAAAATATTATATATGACGAGTCTTTGATGTTGAATGCAACAATTTCTAGAAAATAAAATAATCCGTTAATAATATATAAATAATTATTTAATTGCTGGAAAACTTTGTATTCGATGTTTCAAAGTTCTTAATTTACTCTTTCAATAAATTAATGAGAAATCTTGGTCGAATATAATATTATAGGTAGTCTTTCAATAAAGTGGCAAATACAATTACATACATAGCGATATTATAAATACTGGGTTTTAGGTAAATTCCCCCATAGAAAATTCCACCACGGAAAGTTTCACCGCTGGAAAGATCCACCACGGAAGATTCCACCGCATAATAATGGATTTCATTAGCAGAAAGTAGGTATCTTATTTGATGAAAACTGATTAAAAGAAGAATGTGTTTTTGGTGGTAGCCGGACAACATTTCATTAATTAGGAAATTATAAGAATATGTTAAGAATAAGTCCTAAGAGATAAGCTAGGTCGAACATACCAAATAATACAGATCAAACGATCTTTTGAAAAAGTTATAATATGAATCAATTTATTTAATAATAAATTTTAAATCATGTAAATTCAACAATAAAGTTCTGCTGCCAGCAGTTATCAATAATTTAGATCCCGTTTGATTCTCCTTTAAACATAATATGTTGATACTGAAATTAAGAATATTATTTCAGGCGACGATAAAAGGTGGAATTGAAAATAAATTTGACACTACTGAAACAAAATGTTTAATTATTATCGATATATTTTTATATATAAAAGAAAAAGGTACAAAACTTAAACTTTCTGGAACTGTTTAATAATCTCTATTGAAAGTATTACAAATATAAAATTTGAATATAATGCGTTTCAACTAAGTTTTAAACATAGAGTTAAGCAAGTAAATTGCTGTACAATAATTAACTAGCTTCAACGTGAAACCACCGACACAAACTAATAAAAAAAACTTCAAAAGATAACACGCATATAATTTATTTTGATATGTAACATCTTAATATAAATTTTGTTCAGCATGATTTATATTCTAAAGAAATAGACATTAAAATATGCATGTCATATTACTGCTCAGTATTAAGACTTTCAATAATGAATATACCTAACAAAATTTATTTTTGTATCAAATATTAAAATATGAACTTAGTGTATCAGTTGCTAGATTCAAAAAGCTATATTTAACAGTGTTGCCATACCAGCGTCATATTATGTCACGATTAACCAGTTAAATATTTATTACCTATATAATGGATTAATAAATTGGTTTATAGTTAAAAGAGAGATTTGTTCATTTATAATTATATATTACCTAGATATAGAAATGCATTTTAAAATAAACTGTTTATTTATAGCGTTAGTTTGCTTATTTTTTCAAAATGGTGGAATTTTCCACATTTGGCATTTAACGCCGGTGGAATCTTCCTGGTGGAACTTTCCGCGGTGAAATTTACCAGCCACGAATATACAGAAGTATGTATTTGGCAGAAAACCGGAATACAAATGAATGTCATGAGTAGCGTTGTGACAATATGCGTTTAAAATGATTGATCCCGGAAATATTATTCACTGAGTGAATTAAACAGTATTAAATCGTTCTAAAACAGCAGTATATAATATTCAATACCTTTTCATTTCGTTTTGTCTATGATATTCTTAAGATCTATGATTTTTAAATGTATATTGTCACAATCCTAGTCATGAGCTGAAATATTTTGAAAGTAAGTTTTTTTTCTCTAATCCGAAACACAACACTCTGATCAGTGATCACAATAAGGATTTTAATCTTTCCAGTGTTTTTAGGCCCCCTTCACACTTGTATTTCTCAACGCCGCGTTAGAAATACTGCTCATGGCAAAAAGTTTAGCTGCAATTGATTTTAACGGTGCCCTTCACACTTGCGTTAGAAAAAATGCAGCAATTTTTCTAACGCTTTAAAAATTTTGTTTTCTATCAATTCTAGTTTCTACCCTGCCACTCGAATGTGGATAATTTAATTATAACATCACAAAATGAGCGTCGAATTCACATTGTTCAGAATTTAATATTCTTTTGTCATGTATTTTAATTTGGTAGTTTTGTAGCTAATTAAACTAGGACGTTTATGCATCTGATCGTACGATGCTGAAAAACTGTACGTTTGAAACAAATGTTTATTTCAAATTTTTGGTCAATTCCTAGTTCAGATCTCAGTTTCATTTAGGGACATGAATTAGGAAGGGGGGGGTGTAAAAGTCCTATTTTAATGTTAATTTTCTTTTTTGGTTTATATATTAACATAATAAAATCTGTATACTAATTTTCTAAATTTGTAGTAATTTGATGAATTTCAATTTCAAACATTCCTTTATATGGTATTATTTATATATGTAGTCAAGATACTAGATTTTCTGTCAAATAATTTATTTAGTGAATCTTATTTTAATGAAATAAAGAGGCAATTCAATTTAAGAAAAATTAGTTTAAAAATACCCCCTTCCTAGTTTAAAACTAGGAATTTATCAAATTTTCTTATAAAATCATATGGTGAATGTAGCGGCAAAATTATACAATATACTTGTTCAAGTTTTTATTTGCATCCAACCTCAATATGACAGGTTCATGAGAATGCTACCATAGCCACGTGCCTGAATAGCAAGACACGCAGTCAAAATCTTGCTAAAAATACATATGTAAGAAAATTTAAAAAAAAGTACAAAGCTAAACTACATTTTAAAATCCTAAAATTTAAGCAAGACTAATTTAAAATGTAGAAAAGGAGCATGAAATGCCGTCACAGAATTCATAAGATGCAAAAATCAAAAACAAGCTAATTGTATAAATAAATCTCAATACCTACTATAGAACAAATTTGACTAGAAATGAAGCATTTGGCGAGTAGTGTGCCACTATCTACAACTTGGAAGTACACAAAATTATATAAATTTCCTACTAGTTAAGATAGGCAAACAAAGCACAAGACTAAAATATGGGCAAATGACAAGAATACTCAATTGGAGGTATTTCAGCTATAGCTAGTTAATATCACAGCCTAATCAACTTTATTAGCATTGAATCTTAAAACTTTAAAAACTAAATTAAAACACAGGAGCACAAACTTCTATGTGGTTTGAAGATACACAAGATGAGGCAGGTAATTAATAATAAAACATTGCGGGCTTACGATTACTATGCCGCTATTTTTGAAAAAGAATGAAAAACTTTAGTGGAAGTACGGGCTTACGTTTACTTTGCCGCCATTAGAACAATAATGATTTGAAAGAATGCATGTCACGTTCTAGGGAACTGATATCAAATTAGTTTGGCAAGTGAACATGAAAAGTTATGAAAAATTATCAAGATAAAATGAATAACATGAAAAATTGGTTATAATAAAGATGAATTAAATTTCCTATATAATAGCTATGGCGTAGGACGCCACAGTGAATTTTTTTCTTGTGGAACAGTTCTCATTTTGAATAAAATATACAATTTACTTGGCTATTATCAAATTATTTTATAGTAGCATGAAGTTAAAAAAAATATATCTGTTTTACTAGTTGATAACTTCTTTTACTAAAGTATTTCTAAGTCACTATCAGAGAGTATTTAATTTATTCCGTTTCTATTTCTGTCTTTGAAAAACCTAATAGTATCTAAATATAGCACTAATTTTATATTGTTCTTTATAGTTTAAACAGCCATAAATTCTTTGATTTTTCTAAGATTGACACTTCCAGTTAACTAGTTCTCATCAGAATTTATATTTTTAATAATGCTACTTTTGTTAAACTATTTATTTTTCCAAATATATAAATAAAATTAAGAGTTTTCGATTTATCCTTTAAATATACATAGCTTAATTTTTATGACTAGAATTAATTGTATCAGACTGATGGAACTTCCATTTTAAACTCTTTTGTTGTCATAAATTTAAGTTTTACCCTAATCATAACACAAATTGAGCAATTTTTATCATTCTCTTAATGACTAATTAAATAGACAGCATTGGTCATCTCAATTTACTATCAAATGAGTCTCATTTAAATTTTCTTTTCCATTCCGCCAAACTGCAATAATTCCAATGTTCTTGGAGAAACCTACCTGTAGATTATCTCTCGAGAGACCTAGACTCTTGTACCTTATTTTCCTTTCAACTTCAGCGATGTTGTGTTTAATTAAGAAATAAAAGATCACATCATTCATTTTGATACAAATCAAAGTTTACTGTAATGTAATTTTTGTAAAATATAAGCATGTACATTTGGAAATTTAAGAAATTAAAGTAAGCGAAGATTATTAGATTTATGATATAACTGCTTGTGAATTAAGCGTGAAATTTAAACCTGAATAACAATTAAACCACCTGATCCATCAAATTACTGGATTTAAAATCTTCAAATCAATTTAATTAAGCTACAACTTGGTCATAGTTTTATTTCATTCAATAGCCTTAAAGGTCCTCTCCAGGCTCCGGGAAAAAAATGAGTTTATTACATAATATTATAGAACTAAGGTCTACGATTATTATTCTGAAAACCGCATACAATTCGGTTCAGTATATATTTTATAATTTGTTTTTAAAGTTTCTTCATACTCTGTGAGCAACAATTGAGCGATTCACTAATCTGATGCTCAAGAAGAAGATTGTGCACTCTTTGTTTTGATTACAAATTTGAATTATATAAACAAACCATGCGTTTTCGGCCATTATTTTAGATATTAATTGTTTCCTAAAGTATATAAACGTTTATATTATAAGTTCATTCAATTTTATACCTTTACACGAATATTAAATGGATTTTTTAAATATTATACCTAGTTGACAATCAAAACAAATGGTGTACATTCTTTTTCTTCAGGCTGAAAATTTCTTAAATTAGTAAGTCGGAAGTAAAATAGGTTTTGTAGAGTTTTGATTATAAAAATATTTAAAAGTACTATATAAAATTAAAAATATTCTACCAAATTCGATGCGGTTTGCAGCAAAATGATAATAAACATTAGCCTCGTTGAATTAGGCAGTAAAAATATTTGCTTGGAGAGGACCTTTAAACTATTTATTTTTCTGAATACATAAATAAAATTAAGATTTTTTCGCTTTATCCTTTAAAAATACATAGCTAGAATTAATTGTATCAAAATGATGGAACTTCCTTTTTAAACTCTTTTGTTGTCATAAATTTAAGTTTTACCCTAATCATAACACAAATTGAGCAATTTTCATCATTCTCTCAATGACTAATTAAATAGACAGCATTGGACATCTCAATTTACTATCAAATGAGTCTCATTTAAATTTTCTTCTGCATTCCGCCAAACTGCAATAATTCCAATGTTCTTGGAGAAACCTACCTTTAGATTATCTCTCAAGAGACCTAGACTCTTGTACCTTATTTTCCTTTCAACTTCAGCGATGTTGTGTTTAATTAAGAAATAAAAGATCACATCATTCATTTTGATACACATCAAAGTTTACTGTAATGTAATTTTTGTAAAATATAAGCATGGCTACATTTGGAAATTAAAGTAAGCAAAGATTGTTGGATTTATGATATAACTGCTTGTGAATTAAATGTGAAATTTCTAACTGAATAACAATTAAACCACCGGATTCATTAAATTACTGCATTTAAAATCTCCTAAGTAAGATTAAGCTACAACTTGATCATAGTTTTATTTCATTCAATAGCCTTAAATAATTGTTCAATCAAATATCTATAATAAAAATAAACAGTATCAGTATATGTAATTACTTATTTAAAAACAATTTCCATCAATTTAATGATAGTTGTCATCGAATTAAGACAGTATTACATTTACACTAATTTTAATAACTTCCACATTTTGACCATAGCTATGTTGAATAAATTAAAGATTCTATAAGCACAAAGGACTTCAAAAAAGAAAAAATAAATGTAATTGTTGCAAAGAAATAACTGATAATAAGCCAAGAAAATGTCTATAACTAACAAATGATTTGAAGGTGAATAAAAAGTGAAGCTATTCAAAAATTTTATCTGAAGAGGATTAATTTAATGTTCTAATGTGAATGTTTATACATAATATACATTTGTGGAATGATTTGACAAAACTAAATCTAGAAATCCCCTTGTACCTCAAATTTGAATGGCTATTAGTTTTGATAATTTATCAAAAAATGGCTGAAAGTAAATTGCATAAAAACATACAAAAAGGAAATCCAATAAAGGAAATATACGAAAGTTGATATTAATAAAATTTTCAAAATTAAAAATTATAATTATACATTTCATATTATGAAAATTACTTATATTTGTTACGAAAAGAGCATTGGGTGGATGATAAAAATGTAATTATACAGTTTACACTACTAATTGAACAAAAAAATATATATCTAATCAATTATCAGTAATCAGTATAAATCACCCCCTCCCCCTGTCCCTCCTCTAGATACCCCCATTTCACCCAATTACCCCAACAATAGGCTCCTCCTTCATGGGAGATTTTTGAACGCGGAGTAATACTCTTTAAATTGCCGCATGTAAAAAATAATAGGGTCAAAAAATAGCAAATATACTACAGCTGATAGATACATTTTTACGCAATTGTACATATGTACGCTCTATGTTTTGTAAACGAATGATAACCAGACTTGAACCTGCCATGATATTGAAAAGAATTTGCGAGATAGAAAACTGTGCTTCAAGACAATTAGATATATTGGTAAAGTGCGAACAAGAACGGTCACTTGAGTTAATTCGTAACTTCTCTCAGTTGCATTTTACAAATTATCAGCTGTATTATGTAAACAAATAGTATAGAGTGGTGGCACCATCTGTAGAAGGGTCACGACACTAAATCTATTTTATAAAACATGATATATCGCTTATGTTATATTCAACCGTATAATTCTAAAAAAGTGCTTTATTCTTACTAATTCAACATTAGTATTAATGAAAAAAAAAATGACTGAACTGCCCCTTTAAATGTCTACTTAAAGGGGCAGTTCAGTCAATTTTTGTTTTCATAATATTAATGTTGAACGATCACTTAGTAATAATAAAGCATTCTTGTAGAATTGAACGGTTGAAAAAAATATAATAAGCAATATATATTATATTTTATAAATTTGATTTAGCTCCTGCGTCCTCCTACAGATGGCGCCACCACTCTGTACTATTTGTTTACATTTTACAGCTGATAACATGTAAACAATTCTTCTATCAACTGTATTAACTGCTAATTTATGAAGAGATGGTTTTCTTTTCAAAACTAAATCTAATTAACTCGAAGGCCAGTTTTCCATTTCACAAATTCTTTTCACCATTTTCATAAGTTAATAACCGATTCAAGTCTGGGACTGGTTATCATTTTGTTTACGTACTACAATGATTAGTTACGCGGTCCACCGCAGTCCACAGATGGCGCCACTAATTTACAATATACTTTTTATATAAAAATTTCTAAAATCAACGAATATTCTAATGTTACATAAATAAATATACTAAATCGATTTAGGACCAATTTGGCGATAGTTTGATTTTGACTGAACTGCCCCTTTAAGTGTGAATTTTTTGATGTCTACTACAAAGAGATGAACTAGAAAATTCCCTATCACAATATTTGCACTTGAATGGCTTCTCACCAGTGTGAGTTCTTTGATGACTCTTGAGATAACATGACCGAGAGAATGCCTTATCACAATAACTGCATTTGAATGGCTTCTCACCAGTGTGAATTCTTTGATGACTATTGAGAGTAGATGAATTACAGAATGCTTTATCACAGTAATTGCATTTGAATGGCTTCTCACCAGTGTGAATTCTATGATGTCTATAGAGATCAGATGAATTAGAGAATGCCTTATCACAATAACTGCACTTCAATGGCTTCTCACCAGTGTGAATTCTTTGATGACTATTGAGATAAGATGATCGAGAGAATGCCTTATCACAATAACTGCACTTGAATGGCTTCTCACCAGTGTGAATTCTTTGATGAAAATTGAGATTAGATGACCAAGAGAATGCCTTATCACAGTAACTGCATTTGAATGGTTTCTCACCAGTGTGAATTCTTTTATGACTTTTGAGACCAGATGACTGAGAGATTGCTTTATCACCATAATTGCATTTGAATGGCTTCTCACCAGTGTGAATTGTTTGATGATTATTGAGAGTAGATGACTCAGAGAATGTTTTATCACAATAATTGCATTTGAATGGTTTCTCACCAGTGTGAATTCTTTGATGGCTATTGCGACGAGATGACTGAGTGAATGCCTTATCACAATAACTGCACTTGAATGGCTTTTCACCATTATGAATTCTTTGATGACTCTTGAGATGAGATGACTTAGAGAATGCCTTATCACAATAATTGCATTTGAATGACTTTTCACATTTTTCATGAGTAAATTTCTTCTCAGGACTATTAGCTAAGTCAAAATATTCATTAGAAAATGATCCACAATCTTCCCTATTCAATAAATATTTATCATTCAATATTCCTTTGAGTGTTTGATTCTTTTCAGAATTAGGTTCACTTCTGTTATCATAATCAATATTTTCATGTTTGATAGTTATATCATCAGAAACTTCATTCTTAACATCATTATAATATTTATTATGAGGGTTAAGTTCCTCTTGGTCTACTCCCTTTACTAGAGGGTCAATATCAACACCTTGACACAAGAGATCTGCAACATCTGGCTTGATGTCTTCCTCTTCCACCAAGTAGATCACATTGGATGAGTCAGCAATAATTCCCTCTCCATCTGGTATTGCAGGACCTTCACCTACAGACTCCATCTGAAACAATTGATTTATTAGATATTTGACTTATTTAGTCTGTCAATAAGGGCCTCAGTTTTAAAATACTACTGACTGTTTTATGACTGACGAAAGAAAATTTGTTCACTATTCATGGTAGTTCCTTATTCAGAATTCTAGATTCACCATAGAGGAGATATACTGTATAATAATAAGACTAATTACAAAATACATTGAAGGAGTAGTTAAATATTAAAGTTCCCTCACAAACAAAGTCACTTACCAACATTTAGTGTCAATGTTCATAGAAAAGATGAAAATAGCTATTGATACAACACTAAGGAATATCAAAGAACATATAAAATTAAGTAGCTAAATGAAAAGATAACAACAGTCAATGAATCCAATGAGTTTACTTTGATCCTTTCGCTCATGAAACACTTTCTTTTTGTTTTTATTTAATTTTTTTAGTAACCATCTTCATATCTACAATAGCACATTGTAAGCACTAAATTTTGAAAAATACATTGAGTATATATGTTATTCGCAGGCCCAGAGCGGAAATTTCCATCATGTGACATAGCTGGGATACTTTCATTACATAGATGTACAGGGTGGGGCGTAAGTTTGGAAGCAAATGAAAGTGCATATTATAATTCAACGAAAAATATATTTAATAATTTACAGTTATGTATTATTACATAAGGGTTTTAAAAATTCAAAAATCATAAATTTATTCAAAATGTCCCCCCTTGTTTTTAATAACAGCTTCAAATCTCCACCGAACTCCTCCTACTGCAGCACGCAACTGTTCTTGTGAAATTTTCTTCCAAGATATCTGGAGCGAACGCTTTAAATCATCCACACTGCGATGGAATTT
Source organism: Caprella mutica (assembly GCA_947561585.1). Taxonomy (NCBI): domain Eukaryota; kingdom Metazoa; phylum Arthropoda; class Malacostraca; order Amphipoda; family Caprellidae; genus Caprella; species Caprella mutica. The sequence goes on from CANNZV010000897.1 coordinate 142,324, forward strand.
ACCACAGGCCTTTGATTCAAGAATGGACCATACCGAAAAGTCCATAGGATTAACATCTGGGGAGCAGGGAGGCCACATTTCTTTGGACCAAAACCGTGGAAGATGGTCATGGCACCAGTTTTGAGTGACATTTGCAGTATGTGAAGTCACGCCCTCTTGCTGAAATGTCCCTAGAGTGTCATTACCGAAGTGATCCTTAGCTGACTCCAACATTGGCGTCAAAATATTCTCAATATAACATTTAGCATTGATTTTGGCGCTTTGTTCCACAACAATTAAAGGAGATCTCCAAGTTTCTGAAACGGCGGCCCAGACCATTACTGCAGCAGGTGTCATGGTTCTGTGGACAGATTTTTGGTTGTATGGGATGTCTTTTGCACTTTTACCAATTATTCTGTCATTCCTCCGGTTGTGAGCCATTTCCACTGTGAAATTTTTTTTGTCAGACCAAACAATTTCACTAGCCGTGCCAGACTTCAATTCTCTCAGAAGTGCTTTGCTTCTCTCCAATCTCTTTTTCTTTACAGCTTCTGACAGAGTCTGTCTCTTTTGAAGGGTGAAAGAGGACATCTTTAGGTCTTCTTTGACAACTCTTCTCATTGTTCTGGGACTCACATTAGCTATTTGGCTAACAATCGTATTGACCTTTTCGGGTTCCTCCTGATCTTCTCTCGGGCACATTTTATCAGTTGTTTGGTGCGTTGTGAGCGTGGTCTACCACTTCTTGGACGATCAGTCAAGTCTCCTCTCTCATTAAAATGCTTCACACACTTCCAAACAGTCGATCTCGCTTTTGAGAGAATCTTTGAAATGACGGAATCTGACTTCCCGGCACGTGTAGAGCAATAATGGCTTCTCTTTTATCTGACATTTTTGAATTGACTAAATTTTTGTAAAAAAAATAACACTACCACGTCATAATGTAGTGTCTCTACTAAAGTTCAAACCCTATCACCTACTTAGGAACTTATTTTTAAGAATTATATTAATGTTTGAAAAATTGCTTCCAAACTTACGCCCCACCCTATATAATTTATGAGGTTTATTTGAACTGTAACTAAATAAACTGTCGATCAAAGGATAAATAGAAAAAAAGATTCCTGTTCATTTGGGAATCTGCCCAAAAAATAAACCCTCACAAAAATAGTAAAAACTGATTTCAGAATTAGGTACTCTCACAAGACGTTATAAATTAACGGTTAGATGAGAATTAATTCAAGATCTCCCGCAGATATATAAAATTAAAAAAATTGGGTTCAGATTTGTCGCAGAATCTTGGAAAAATAGTCCATGTTCTGCAGTCTGGTTATCCCCATTTATCATGTATTATTTAGAGCAAGCACAAAATTATATTTGAGGTATATTGACTACAAGGTACATTATTGCGCAGGTTTATATCACCATGATTACAGTCTTGTTGTGAAAGACGCTTCAATGACCTGGGATAATTATTTATACATAGAAACAAGGTAAGTTAGTAATTCTTTTTAGAAATGAATGCTTAAACTTCTTTTCATTTGACTAATCTGACTGAATTCAGCATTAACTGGATTGTCCCTAAGATATATTAACTTAAAAGTATACCAAATGCCCTGATACGAGTTTTAGATTCTTCTGCGCATAAAAGAATACAAACATACAAACGCACAGATGTGCCCTGCAATATTACATTACATACTCTATATACTATACAGCTGGTTAAATAGTATATAATGGATTTGTCTATGGTTGTTCGTGCAGTGTACGAATGCCATGAAAAAAGTGTTTAACCCGCGGTATAGTATATAATCTAATATTGTCAGGTCACATCTGTGTATTAGTATGTGCATTGTATATATTTTGCGCAGAAGAGTAAAATTCGTATCAAGGCGTAGCATACCTGGTAAGGTAATGTATCTTGATTATATTATTGTAATTAGTCTTAGTGACTCCAGTCTACCCAATCCAGTCTGTATTTGGTGCACAATTTTCCACTGACTTTTTCAAAAAGTTGAAAATATCCACCCCAATTTCTCCAGTCTGTATTTGGTGCACAAATACCCACCGACTTATTCAAAATACTGAAAAATTCCAAAGATATTTGGCTGATCCACCGGCATTTTCCCAATTAAGCCACCAAAAAATTAATGGTAACATGGGAATAATCCGAATAAATAACTGAAAACCCAGACTTTGATAGATTATTTTGAAATAGGAAAAATTCCACTGACAAGTTGGAATTTGTCATGAAATACAGTCTGGCAATTTCTAATAATTTTGCTAATACACCAACATTTTCCCAATTTCTCTACACCAAAAATTAATGGTACAATAGGAATATAAAAAATATAAATAGCTAAAAACTATAAAATCCACCAACTTTGCTTCAATATTATTTTCAAAGGGGAAACAATTCCGACAATAAGTTGGAGGATTTTACAGTGAAATTACAAACTGGCCCAGGATTATAAAAAATTTGCTATGTACTCTTTACAAGGCTCAAGGCCTAGCAAGGTACTAACTTTAGGTAATTGGTAAATATCTACCCAGATTCGTAAAGTACTTTATCTAGAATCTCTAAACAGAAAAGAAAATAATACAAAGTTAATATTGGATTTATCTCGAATATCCCTAGCCAGCAGATGACTTTCGATCCAAGTTTTAATATCTCCTCACAAATGATCAAAGAACTACCAGGGTCCAGGGACAAAGACAATTTCAATAATTTAGCAACCTTAATTAGGCAGAGTGAAGAAAATTCGGGAGTGATAGTCGAACCTTCTTCTTCTCAAATTTTGAGTGAATAAATTTACTCTAATGCTGTTGGAGTAACCACTTGATTGCTCCGTTAGGCCTGGAAACTTCTGGCAATTTTTTAGTAGCTATCTGTTAAGTCTTCCTTGAATGTACTTCAATATTTGTTCAAAATCTACTCACAAGTTATGCAACTTGCCAGATTGGCTCAAATAGCCAATTAATGTTGTGTGAATTTTTCTGTTTTGACTCTTCAAAGTTTCCTCCTAATAGGACATAAGTTATGTTAAAATCTACACCTAAATATTCTAATGCTGCTCTAAAGGTAACTCTGATTTCCTCAAAACCTTGGCATTCCATTATAAAATGTTCAATTGTTTCCACTTCAGTACAATAGTCACAGGAATTACTATCCTTCATCTCAAAGCGATGTAGATGGGCATTAACCCCAAAATGACTAATTCTTAATCTGGCTGACACAGTTTCACACAAGCGAGATTTTAGGCTTAGCCAAGGTCTAAATTTTGGTTCATCCTGGTGGCTAGAAAGGAAACTGCCTTTCTGGGTATCTATAACTCTGTTCTTCCATAATGTTTTCCATTGTTGAAAAAAATGCATCTTTACTTGGGAGATGACTTCAGCAGAAAAAGATAGTGAGCTAAGTGTTGAAAGGATATTGCCATCACCTAAGTGTGCAGTCAAGTCTGCTCCTTCATTTCCCAATATACCAATGTGCGCCCTGATTCATTGTAGCCTTGCTCTAGGTAACAATTCAAGCAGTAAACTTTGAATATCATACATCACATTTTTATATTTAGGATTAACAGAATTATTTATTACATGGCAGGCAGATTTTGAATCACACATAATGACAAATTCAGAGAATCTGAGTCCTCTTCTTGATTTTATACACTGAAGTGCTTTTAAAATAGCATATAATTCAGAACCAAGTACTGTGTGAAAGGGGTTTAGTTAAAGGAAGTACAGGCATCCCCCCCCTTTAGTTACCAAATCACGACTCAGTTTAGAAGTTTAAAGTCGTGCATTTATTAAATGTTTTAAAATGCATCCATAGCTTAACTCTCACTCATTATTGGTGAGTAATTAATAGATACTTTGATTTCTATAATTGTGTTACATTGAACAAACAGCAATTTTATGCTCTATGAAATATATTAGGTTCTTAGGGTACTTAGTTCCAAATTATTGGTTGGTTCTACAATTTCAGATGCAACAGAAAGAAAATATCATTATTTAACTTCTTTCTAATTGGTATCATTGATACCAATAGAAATAAAAGTTAGCATTATTTTAATAATTTTTAATTTTTTTTATAATTTTAATTTTTTTTTTCATTATTATTGTTTCAATATAAATGGAGAATTATTTAATATAGAGTCATACTTTATATCAGAACTTTTTTCACTAAATAAAAGGAAATGTACCTAATTTACAATATTTACAGCATTAGTAGACAGTTTAGACATTTTAAATTAGTCAATCTTATTTCAGAGAACAGAAAAATGATATAAAGTGTTGTTTATTCAAAATATTTTTAGTGAGAATCGTGGTAGTTATAGAAGCAATTTCATACTCATTGAAACATAAATGTACATTGCAGATTGAACAGGCAAAGTTTGAATGCACATGATTTCTTAACTCGTCGTCTCTATCTTCCAATCACCGTCATGCACTTCTCCGTCTATCTCTCTCTGTTCTATCATATCTTTCTCCAAAGCCTTTTCCTTTCTCTCCAATGTCATTCATCCTAATGTTTTTCGCTATATCCCTGTACTTCACCTTCACCACCTCTTATATAGCTTCAACTTCTCTTCTCATTTCTTCTCTGTATTTCCTCCAATCTGTCTTCTTTGCTATCTTATCCCTTTTCATCAGCTTTTTCAGTGTCACTTTTTTCTTCATCTTCCATCTCACTATGATGATCAGGTGATTGATTACCTCTCATTCATACTCATTTCCACTGTCATAATGACATTCGCTACTCTGATAAATTTTCACGCCAGTGCATGCTTTGTGGCTCTTACCCCTCACTGCACCTCTCTTGTTTTTTTTTGCAGCACCCTGTCACACCTGACCCCTTTTTCTCTCTTCAAACATACCGAGAGAGAGCTATCCTCTCATACTTCCCCCAGTCACATGACACAGATGTAGCTTGTGCTCCTTCTAAGGATACGTCCTTTTACTCTCTTCATACCAATGAATGATAGTGGTGAAATTGATGTTAGAGATTTTAGATCAATTATATGATAAGAGTAATTTTAAAAGTTGATATTCATACTCAACCCTAAACTGTTTAATTATTAGATTTAATTTTCTTGATCTTTCAAGCAGTGTTCATTATGAGAAATATGCTATGATACTTTCAACATAGTTTTTGCATTTAACCAGGTATATAATTCAACATTTTATGCTATTATTAAAAAAAATAAAAAATATCAAAAAACAATAAAGTGTTCGCTATTCGACCGAAGTGATCATATATGATCATTTATCATATATGATGAATCGGTCAAATAATCAAATATGATCAACTCAATTTATCAATGTCAATTTTTCAATAACTATCGATCTCTCATAGGTATAGTTACTAATGTATGTGGTATAGGATATTATAAAGATATTCCATAGGGTGACTGGGTGAGAAGCACTCACATTTATTTTCGAGCTGCTACACATCAAGTGAATTAGAAAAAATACACTCTACACTACCAATTTTGATGTGCAGTTACACAGTGTGAATTCATGTCCATCCCATTCGATCCATGTGCCATTAAAACAAATTGTGAAGTATCACATGATAAGTCCTGAATACTGTGATTGGTGAATACAATTTCCTAGTTAATTCCTATGTTTACATATAATTATTAGTGGAGAGAATTTTGAGATTTTTGGTCAATTTGGAGAGAAATTTGAAAATCATTGGAAAAAAATTGCCCCAAAAATAAAATATCTGGAGTCTGATTGTACATGCTATGTAGACTGCCTGTCTGCAAAAGATGCATGAAGTTGTAAAGTTTATCCGACAACTAATTAGGTCTCAAAATTAGTCTCCTGAATTATCCAGCGACAATTTTCTAATTAATCCCTATGTTCACATGTAATTAGTGGAGAGAATTTATAGAGATTTTAGGACATTCCCTTTGGAGAGAAATTGGGAAATCTTTGGATACAAATTGCCCTAAAAATTAATTATCTGGAGACTGATTGTGCATGCTTTACAGTCTAGCAGACTGGCATTAGTCAGATGCCCCAATAGTCAGACGCGCGACACCACAATAGTCACGACAGGTACACATTTGAGGGTTATTTCTCATTTTAATTTTGGATTAAAATAAAAAATATGACTAAATTGGTATCTCAATTAATAACTAAATAAACTAATCTAAATAATAAAATAGTTTTTCATTTCTTTCATTTTTTTAAATTTTACATTAGTTACTCTTTCATTTTAGCTACTTTATGAAATGATTGAAATCATTTGATTTCATAATTTGATGTAGTTTGTAGTATCCGCTCGTTTGTTGTACTGCACACTTCATGATTGTTTTTATGACCTTGCAAGGGGGTTTCATCATGCAATGTTTCAGAGGCTGGAAAATTGTTAGCCAAAATTTCACAAAAAATCTGAGCCAAACCAATTTCAATTTGGTTGATTTGTTGAAGATTCCAAGCCAAAATTAACATGGGAACATAGGAATTAATTCAAAATTTAAAGCCAATTAGACATATCTGATATTTGACCATTTCAAATCTAAGCCAATTAATTGGCTTTAACTGACATACTCTTATACATGGGGTGGCAGCCGTGGCACGTACCCCGATATACATAGCTATATTTTATAAGTTTAGGTTAAATCAGAAATAAACTACAAAAGTGTCGGACTATTGGGGTGATGGACTAAAGGGGCGCGGTCTAATGAATAGTAACCGACAAAACAGCACCTTCGGGAATACCGTAACCCTCTGGGGGAAAATTTTTCCTCTGGTACTGTTGTGCCAATTCTTACCTTGACCCTTCGATTCCACAGGTAGCTTTGGGCAGTATCTGAAAGACGGAAATTAATTAATACTAGCGTGCACGCTCACGCCACTGTCTAAAGGCCGGAAAAAATGAATTTGCGTGCACGCCAAAGCAACTCAGTTGACTAAAACATGGAAACAAAATCAATTAGCGTGCACGCTCGCGAAACTGTCTAAAAAGCGGAAAAAGGAATTTGCGCGCATACTCACGCAACTGTCTAAAACTCGGAGAAAAATAAAAAATTGGCATCCATGCTCACGCAACTGTCTGAAATTCGGAAAAGAGGAATTTGCGTGCAAGCTCTCGCCACTGTCCAAAACGCGAAAAGCGGATTTTTCTAATGCAACACGCTTCTTAGTGAAAAGATAACAGAATTATAAATATCATATATGCGTGATAATATCAATTTTATAATTTAATATTGGATCAGAGGCGTATCTAGGATTCGGTCAAGGGGGGGGGGGGGCATTTTAAAAAAATGATCATCATCCTAATAAAATCAGCATTGATCTTCAACCTTAAAGGTCCTCTCCAGGTTCCGGAGAAAAATTGAGTTTATTACATAATATAATTTCTTAAAATTTCTTAAATTAGTAAATCGGAAGTAAAATAGATTTTGTAGAGTTTTGATTATATAGATCTTTAAAAGCATATAAAATTAAAAATATGCTACCAAATTTGATGGGGTTTGCAGCAAAATGATAAGAAACATTAGCCTCGTTGAATAAGGCAATAAAAACATTTGCTTGGAGAGGACCTTTAAGAATGTTTGAATTTGAGAAGAAATGCATCGTTAGCTTGTACTCTGTAGTTTGCCAAAACACCTTCTCCTTCAACAGTATGCCGAAAATTCATGCTTCACTTCAAGATAAGTGGAAAGGCGGCTAAATCTTACATCATGAAAAAGTTCACAAGAGTTCGTGGTCTTCTCAATAAGACTGGTTCTATCCACAAGAAAAGACATATGAAAACAAAAACAAAAGAAACAGAAACAGTGATTCAGGAGGTGAAGAGTTTCTTTGAAGAAACCCCCATTTACTCTCTCAGAAAAGCTTCTCAGCAAATTTCACCCACTAAAACTCCTTTATGGAGGATTGTCAAACATGAACTTCGTTTCTGTTTTTATCATTACACTTCAGTTCAACTATTAACGGATGTCCCCAAAGCACAGAGAAGACAGTTTGGTCAGTGAACTCTGCAGCAACCATCCAATGAGAAGTTCCTTTGCTTCCATCGAAAAACAATGGAGTGTAGACTAATGAAAATCCTCGAAATATTAACGGAATAAATGATAGGTATGATGCTTTGTTGCCATTATTAATGGAATGGATCTTATCATTCATGCATTCCTTGACATATAATGACGATGGCGGCAACTTGTAATCGGTCAATGGTGTTTCATATTTCATATTGCTCCAGAAAATTCTTTGGTGCTAGTTTTGTATGCTATCTGAGCGTCATTTACTGGTTTGGCGTGCGATCTGTTTAGAATTTATTAGCAAATATAAAGGATATAGACAGGTATACAAGATACCTAATATATAAAATATTTTCTTTTCCTAAATAATTATATTCCATTTACATATGCAAAGCCTTATTATGGAAATACTTCAAGAAAATATCGTTAAATTAACAACATCCTACTAAACTTATAAGAATATAAAGTAAAATAGGCAATTAATATATGATTTTTTTACCTTGAATGCATTGTGACAATATCATACAATATATATCTCGTCTATATTGTTTATTTTGTATCACATATACTTGAATAGAAAAATTATCATATTAAAATAAAAATACTAATGCATTATCAGATCACATAAACCTCACAGATCGCATACAAAACTAGCACCCATTATTTGGCCAATACTGCAACTCTTTCTTCACATTGGTGGATGCAAGACGGCGCTCCACCACATTCAACAAATGCAGTTCTAGAATTTCTCAACTAAAGGTTCCGATGTCGATTCATTAGCAGCAAAACGGAAAAACCTCGGCCACCACACAGTCAAGATCTCAACCCTTTGTATTTTTACTTCTTGGCTGCTGCACAAACTCGAGTTTATATATGAAAAAGAAGATTCCATTGAGTCTCTTATTCAATGTATTCAAAGTATCGCTGAAAGATTTAACCCGGAGACCCCTAAAAAAGGATGAAAGAATGTTTTGAAGTTTGCCTCGTTCTTTCTTCAGGCTGGAGAATGTCATTTTCAACAACTTTGATATGGCATCAGGAGATGTGCCTCATATGATATACATAATACAATTAATGTTTAATAATAACACTTTCTTCTCCATCAACGTGGTGTGTGGTGGTGTATCTGTAATGACAATCGATGTATTAGAAGTGCTTCTAATTCGCAATTTAAAAATGTAGTTTCTGATGGAACAAAGTGTGTCAGTGTATGAATTTTATATTCCATATGCAATGGCTCAATAACTTAAATCATAATATTGAATAATTGGCTGAAGAAAAAATAATCAAAACGATATTATTCATTATACACTGTGTTCCATCAGATAACGAAACTTTTAAATTGCGAATTAGAAGCACTTAAAAATAAGTCAAATACCATTATAGATGCATCACATTGAAGGAAAAGAAAGGATTATTATTTCTAATAAACATTTATTGTCTTCTATATCATATGAGACACATCTTTTGAGGTCCTACAAAAGTTGTTAAAAATGACCCCCTCCAGTCTGAAAACAGAACGACGCACGCTTCATAATATTCTTGCATATACTTTCTTGGGAGTTCTCTTGTTATATCTTTGAGCGATCTTTGAACACATTGTATAAGAGACTCATTGGAATCTGTTTTTTTTTTTCATATAAACTCGAGTTTGTGCAGCAGCCCAGATGTGAAAGAGCAACGGGTTGAGATCTGGACTCAGTGGACTGTGTGCTGACCAGGAATTTTATTTCCGTACTTATGGTAATCACTCGACCTCGAAACTTTTCCTTGAAAATTCTAGAACTGCATTTGTATAATGTGGTCTTGCTTCTACCAAAGTGAAGAAGTTGCCGGCTGGGCCAAATAATCTGCTGGAGGAATCAGAGTTTTGAAACACCATTAACCGATGACAAGTTGCAATATTTGTTAAGGAATGCAAGAACAATTGGAACCATTCAATTAATAATTGCAACAAAGATCATTACCTTAGCATTATACCTATTATTTGTTTTCCAGATATTTCGAAAATTTTCATTCGTATTTTTTCGATGTGTTTTTGATAGTGGCAAATGAACTTCTCGTCTGTCCAAACGATTCAATTGTCCATGTTGGAAGGTTACTGCATCATCCACTCACAAAACCAATATTTATGTGCTTTTCGTTAATGGTTGAACTGAAGATCAATGATAAAAACAGAAATAAAATGAAGGTATGACGATCCTAAACCACGTGGTTTTGGTGTGGATGAAATCTGCTGAAAAGCTTTTCTGGGAGAGAAACTGTTTTTTTTTTCAAAGAAACTCTTCACCTCCTGAATCACTGTTTCTGTTCTTTTTGGTTTTCATTTGCCTTTCTTGTGAATAGAAGCAGCCTTATTGAAAAGACCACGAACTCTTGTGAACTTTTTTATGCGGTAAGATTTAGCCGCCTTTTCACTATCTTGGAGTGAAGCATGAATTTTCTGCATACTGTTGAAAAAGAAGGTGTTCTGGCAAACTACAGAGTACAAGACGATCCAATTCTTCTCAAATTCAGAGACATTTTTAAGGTTGAAGATCAATGCCAATATCAATAGAGAGTTAAAAATCCACTCTCTATGAACAAAATGGCTTATACATAATACGACTTGAAGCAATTTAATTTCTTCTCATTTTAAAAATGACGCTTCTGAAAGAATACAGTGTTCAAGCATGTTCAAAGCAATTAAAAGGGATCAAATAATGGAAATTTCATCAATTATGCATGTGGATTAATCCGTGTATTTTCTTTAATACGTAGATTTTTTTTTAAATTCACACCTCAAGGGGGGGGGGGGCATCTGCCCCAATTGCCCCCCCCCCCCCCCCCCTTGGATACTCGCCTGTATTGGATGGAATTGTATATGTGTAAACGTGATTGAAACGTGCCGCACGCTAGCATGGCCGTCTATAGTTGATCAGGCCAGCTCATCATGCCGTTTATAGTTCAATCAGCTGTTCAAAGTGGTCCTATAATATCTAATTACTGTCGCTAAAATTAATGGATAAACATGGCGCGCAACATATTTTCTTCGGTTCTTATGCCATTGCGCTCTTCGTGATGGTTTTTTCACCTTGTGGTTTCTATGATATAAATTGAGAAATGTTCCAGATTAGTTGCCATCAAATTTATGTGAATTTATTAATCATAATATATATAAACATGGTTTTTAACTGAACGAGTTGCCAGGCGATGGAGGCAAATCAGAGATTTAAGAGTGAATTCTGAACTTATTATCATGTAATATTAACCTACTTGTTAGGATTCAACAATTCTAGTTGTGTTACCTACCTATGTTACCTAGTATGTTAATTACGACTGATATACCTAATTAAGTGGTAATTTAGTATTCTTCAGCACTACCTATTCCATATTTCAGAGGCTGGCAAACTGTATGCCAATTCATAGCTAAAACTTTCGCAGAACTTCTGATCTTAGCCAATTTGGCTCATATTTGATGATTTCAAGCCTAAATTAACATAGAATACATTCAAAATTTCAAACCAATTAGATCTATCTAAGTTTTAACATTTGAAATGTAAGCTAATTGATTGGCTTTAACTGGCATACTTTGTAACATGGTTTAGGTTCAGGCAGTTCAATTTTAAATACATAAATTTTATCAGTTACAGATGAAAATTCGGGAGAAAATTTATTGAGTCCTATCAATTATGCCTTTGGCAATATTTTCATTCCCTATTATAACTTTTGTCAGACAACTCTAAATTGGTTTAAATTGCATTACGATGTGAGGAAAACCACCATTTTGATTGAAACGCCATTAGCTCTTGCGTATATAGACGATTTTTAAATAGATTAATTATTTTCAGGTCGCTAAATAACACTACTATAGTAATTGAATAATTGCAAATCAATTGGTATAGTTTATTTCATCATTACACTACTATAAGTGGCTAAAAATAGTCCAATTATAAAAAACGGATGCAGACTAAGTTCGCCATTTGTTTTGATTTTTAGGACCACTTAATTTGAACAGCTGTTATTTTTGGGAATCTGGTCTGATCAACTATAGACGGCCTTGACGCTAGTTAGTGAATAGATAACAGAAAGTATATAGTAGCGTGACGATATCAGTTGTATAGTTTAATATCTGATGGAAGTATGTGTTAGTGTGATAAATATGTGCGGCACAAGCTGCTTATTGAAAAAAAAAACACGGAAATTATAAATTATCGTGACAATATCAATGGTATAATTTCCTATTGGATGGTTATAATGTGTACTTTTATTTACCTAATTGAGATTCATTGTAAAAATAAATCCCAGTTTGAACTAGAGCGGTTAGCAACGGCGTACCGCCGTCAGCCATAGCTATGCCATCATGGGCCAGTGCTGGCCCACAGTAAAAATACAGTTGACTTTAGAGCGGTTAACATTGGCATGCCATAATGGGCCAGTGCTGGCCCACAGTAAAATACAGTTGGCTTTAGAGCAGTTAACATTGTCATGCCGTCGTCAGCCGTAGCTATGCCATCACGGGCTAATGCTGGCCCAACAATTAAATTGCAGTTGGCTTTAGAGTGGTTAGCATCGGCATGCCGTCGCTAGCCATTGTCAGCCGTTGCTATGCCAGCATGGGCTAATGCTGGCCAGCGGTGCAAAAGGCATTGGTCCGACGTTGGCACAGAGATGGCGCAAGGTTGGTTTGCCGACGTTGGCCCTGTTGAACCAGAGTTCATCTTATTTAAATAAGGAGGCAGAAAAGTATTGATAGTTGGAGAGCGGAAACAAACGGGAACGTTCGAGTAGAAATTTTATTCAAGCACTGGTTATCATTTTTCATCTTCTGAATACTCTTTCTAATACTAATACAAACAATATAAATAATAAAATGATACCTAAATAAATAACATTATATGTCGATTATTTGTAACACCCTACCTTAATCGACAGTTATTCAAAATATACATAGCATACATATGATAAATCTAAGAGACATTATATTTCCTAATACAACAACACAAGTTATAAAATGCTTAACCTCTAATGCTTCTGAAAACATTTAATTTAAGTTTAGATACAGGCTTAGTGAACATGTCTCCATAATTATGCTCTGAAGGAACATGATGCAGGTTAATCACTTTACTCTCAATTTCGGACCTAATAAAGTGATATTTAATGTCAACAACATGTTTGATACGTTGATGAAAGACAGGATTTTAAGAGAGGTCAATTGCTCCTCTGTTATCAGCATAAACATCAACAAACTGCTTCTTAGTCATAGTTATATCTGATAATAATTGCCTCAAAAATTTAGCTTCTTGGATTGTGTGAGTGAGAGCCATGTACTCAGCCTCACAGGATGAGAGAGCAACAGTTGTTTGTTTATTGGTTTTCCAAGAAATGATAGGCCCTTCAGGATTCAAGAAAAAACAAAATCCTGAAATACTCCTCCTATCATCTGATGACCTCCAATCTGAATCACTGAATCCTACCAACTTAATATTAAAAGATTTCTTAAATACTAACTTAAAATCGATTGTGCCCTTGATATATTTAATCACATTTTTACCAAGATTCAAGTGGGCATTTGTTGGCTTGGATAAGTACTAGGACAATTTCGTGACAGTATAACAAAGATATGGACGGGTATTACTCATCAAATAAATCAATGTTCCGACCATTTCTCTGTACAGTTTCGGCTTTACTAGCTCATTAGATTCACATTTATTAACATTGTTAATATTTATATCACATGGAACAGCCTTTGGAGTACAATCTTTCATGTTAAATTTATCTAGTATATTTTCCATGCATGTTCTCTGATCCATAGTAATTGAATCATCATTGAATTCCTAAGAAGTTACTTAATTCTCCAAGATCTTTCATTTGAAATTTACTAGTCAAAACACCCTTACACTCATTAAGAAGAGTTATTTTATCTGAAGCTATTAACAAGTCATCTACCCAAACAATAATTATTACCCTACCTAATTGATTAGATCTAGTATATAAACAGTTATCCGAATTAGATTGGGTGAAACCCGCCTGAATTAGTACAGAATTTAACAAATAGTTCCAATTTCGGCCGCTCTGTTTTAGTCCATAGAGAGATTTGTTAAGACGAAGAACAAGTTTCTTCCATCGTGACTTTCTTCTTGATAACCTTCTGGTTGATCCACATAAATTTCCTGCTCTATCTCAACATTCAAATAGGCCGGCACTCTTGAAATCCATTTGATGCACGATCAGGTTATCTTGAATTGCAATTTGCATCAACATTTTGACAGATACCATTTTAGCAGTAGGGCTAAATGTTTCTTGATAGTCAATATCCTGTATCTGAGAGTAGCTTTTCGCGACAAATCTTGCTTTCAGTTTCTCTTCTCCATTAGATCCGATCTTCACAGCATAGACCCATCTTGATCCTACGGTTTTACGATCAGGAGGCAATGGAACAACTTCATAAGTGTTGTTCCGTTTGAGAGATTCAATTTCTTCATTCATTGCTGATTTCCATTCATTCTCTTCTTTGGTCATAATAGCTTCTTGATAGCTTTTTGGAATGATAGATACCTTGTAGCAATAGTCAATTGTACACTTTGTAGAATCATTATCTTCATCAGAATGAGTCATATCATAATCTGTAACTTGTAAGATATTTCGAAGCTTTCCTATTACGCCTAGGATATCTTCCTATTTACTCAATTAACTCTTTTTCAGCTTCTTCTTGGTTCTGATTTTCTTGCGAAGTCCTCGTTTTCTCTTCTGTAACTGATGGATTTTCTGGGATCCTCCGATTTGTCAAAATTCTAGGATCAACTTCTTCATCGTAACCACTCTCTTCAATTGTTCTTATGCATCTTACCTTTTGAACATCATTTCTTTGTTCGAAGTAGACTAGGTACGCTGGACTTCTGGTGTCGTATCATATGAATATCCCTTCTTCGCTTCGATCGTCCATCTTCTTCTTGTTTTGAACAAAGGCGAAACATGTCGCTCCAAATTTGTACATGTTACCCAAATTTGGATTCTTTCCTGTAAGCAATTCAAATGGAGTCTTTTTGGTCCTTTGATTGTAACATCTATTCCTAACATATGATGCATTCTTTACAGCATAAGGCCATAGAGATTTAGGCAGTTCCGCTTCTATTAGCATGCATCTCGCCATCTCGAAAAGTGACCTCCAAGCCCTTTCCGCAGTTCCGTTTTGATGTGGCGAATATGGTGCTGAAAATTCATGACTTATTTTATTCTTCACTATTAACTCTTGAAAATGTTGAGAGGTGAACTCCGTACCGTTATCACTACGCAATCTCTTGACTGATTCGTATGGTGATAAATCTTCAAGAAATCTTTCAAATGCTTTAATTGTATCAGACTTTTTCTTAATACAGTACACTATATTAGCAGATGAGTAGTCTTCGATGAAACACACTGCATATTTGAATCCTTCATTTGATTCGTTGGCTATTCGTCCAGCCAAATCGCAATGTACTAACTCAAGAGGTCTTGTAGCTCTCTTGTCCCTCTCCCTAGTAATAGTTTGAACCATCTTTCCTTGAATGCATACCTTGCATTGAAAATTCTTCTTTCCAGTAATATTCATGCCATTGACTTCTTTCTCCAAATTGAGAATATCTTGAATGCTGCAATGACCTAAAATGCAATGCCACTCTTTCAAAGAACGTGTAGCGCTATTGACACTTTTGACATTATTCAAGAAATATAGCTTACCATCTTTTTCTATGTCAAAAATTGTCCCATCTTTAGCTTTCAGTTCAACGTGGTTTGGTCCAAATGTTACATTTGCACCCTTTTCTCTAACAGCCTGAACTGAGAAAATGTCCTGCTGGTAAGAAGGAATAAACAAAGCTTGTGTCAAAGTCAACTTTTGAGGCTCACCATTAGAGTCATGTATAATGATATTTGCATTTCCTTTACCAGTGACAATATTATTAGATCGGCTTCCATCCGCTAGCTCAATAACATGACGTGATGCATCAAAACTTGCATCGAAATTAACGAACTTGTTTGAATCGTTCACAATATGCGCCGTTGCGCCACAATCAACTAACAAGTTATTACAATGATTAATTCCATTATTGATGTCAACACCAACTTTAAAAATAAATGACCTATCACTTATATCATTCGCATTATCACTCACAGGGTTTGTGTTATTCTTACGCCGACAGTAATTCGTATCATGAGTTTTCGATTTGCAATAGTTACACCACCTACTTTCAGTTTTCTTAACTCTCTGACTGTTTTCATTTGATTTATTTACATTATTACACTGATATTTCATATGTCCTAATTTTCCACATGAGTAACACTTAACACTTTTGTTATCACTATTTTGCAAATGCATAACATGATAACACTATTATCACCACTAGCATTTTCATTACGACAATATTGAGTTTCTTCAAAACTTTTCAATAACACTTTGAATTCAGAAAAGGTTTTCACTTTATCACTCTGCGTAATGACTGTACTAAATGCTTGAAATTCTTCGGGCAAACCTTTCAAAACCATTGCTATTAGTAAACAATCACTGAAAGTTTCTCCAGCGTTCTTCAACGATGTAACAGCGCATTCTGCCTTCAAGACATAGTCAGTCACTGTCTCAGTGCTTTTCTTTCGAAGAGATGTTAATTCGGTATAAAGCGAAATTATTCTAGGCTTACTTGTACCCATATAATGCTCCCTGAGAATATTCATTGCTGCTTTTCCGTCATCTTTTGTATCCCGCATAACCAAGGATAAACTTTTATCATCCAAAAGTTGAACAAGTTCAGCATACACAAGTGCGTTTTTCTCAGCGTATCCTTCTTCGTCGCCAATTTGAGTAAGGACAGCTCTCAACTTCTGAACACGAAGATGACCCAAGAATTTCGTTTCCAACAGCTCATATCTGTCTTCACAACCATCAAATACTAATCTACCCAATCTGGGCCCATAACCTGTTGAACCAGAGTTCATCTTATTTAAATAAGGAGACAGAAAAGTATTGATAGTTGGGGAGCGGAAACAAACGGGAACGTTCGAGTAGAAATTTTATTCAAGCACTGGTTATCATTTTTCTTCTTCTGAATACTAATACAAACAATATAAATAATAAAATGATACCTAAATAAATAACATTATATGTTGATTATTTGTAACAGGCCCACCGCCTTATTCAACGTCCGGCCGTAATGGCCCTACGTTGGCCCAACACTGCAATGCTTCTGAGGATATCCTTACCCTCCACTTTCTTTCCTAACCTAATGATTTTTTCAACATTCAAGTCCTGAAGCTTCATTTCGGTTGCAAATATATATATACGTATTATAAAAGTACACAAAAATGATGTATGATATGTATATGATATATATATATATATGGATTGATGTATGAAAAACTGCCACAGCCTCCAACATATTAATTAAGAATTTAGGGTATGTAAAATTATTTATTTTATTTAACTCGGTATATTAATTGGTATCCCGTATACCTGCCCTGTAGCCATTACTGTTACCAATTATAACAATGAGTTAAAATGGAGAACTATATTTAATTTCTTATATGATCGAAAATGTGGAACTGTCTGATAATTTGTACCTTGCCCTATCTTTGTTACTGACTATTTATTTGGAATCTCCTGACAGAAGCATGGTAGAGATGAAAGTGCCGCAAATTGTTTGTGTTTGTGAAAGGTGGCGCCATCTATTGAACAAAAGTGTGGAACTGTTCTTGAAAACATCAACAAGTGCATCTCCAACCGAAATCTTAACTAAAGATACCCGGTTACTTTGAGTTTTCTGCAAATTTCTCTCAAATTTCAAGTGAAAATGCCACTGCTATTCGTATTGGAAGATCTTGTTTGGTAAGATACTCATGGATATATTTAGTTATTAATGAGGACCTCAAATAACTCTGTTAACTTTATGATTGACTGATTCTATGGTCGCCATATTTCAGAATGTGGTATATTGATAATTGCCAGACTGCACGTACTGGTAAACTGTTCTCCAAGATATCCTCCATTTTAGCTTCTGTTCTCAGTAAAATACATGTAAATATAAGAGGAAATTAAGGATTGTTCGCACAGAAAATGTTAAAAATGTCCCATATTCTGCACACTGGGATAATTGATGTGTACTAATAACTAGTTTTATAAGTTAATGTTACAAGATTTATTTAATATTTCGCTTCAAATAATATTCTAGAAAAGTTGGTGGAATTTTAGCTATTTATCTAATTATCTTTATCTTATAGGTACCCAGTCTGCAGAATATGGAACATTTTTCCAAGACTCTCTGCGGGAGTTTTTGAATCAAATTTTAGAAATTGGAGATCTCTGCGGGAGATTTTGAATTAATTCCTATGTTACCATTAATTTACCTGCGGGAGATTTTGAATTAATTCCTATGTTACCATTAATTTAGCTGCGTGAGATTCTGAATCTGCTGCTGAGAGTCAGAGAGTAGCTCTCTCTCAAATTAAAGTCTCTCTGGGAGAAGAGACACATTCTGCAGACTGGGGTACTACTCCAGTACTCCTAGAGGCTAGATTATTCTTAGGCTCTAGCTATACCAGTCTGCAAAGCATGCAGACTTATGTTTGTCATGGTGGTAAGTAGTTAAAATAATAGAGAGATTGGTGAGACTGAGGAGTGGTTTGGGGTATAGGAGTGGTCACATAAGGATACCAGTATTGTTTTATGCAGATGATGGTTTGCTGTTGGCCCAGTCTTCAGAAACTGGTGAAGTGTTCATAGAGATCTCTTATTCTGTTCATAGCAAAGTCAATGACTCAATGTAGGGTCTAGCAGGTAAATTGCGTCCCACTAACTAACTGCGGCCATAAACAAAAGGAACGTCATAGCCTCAAAACACTCGTTAAAAACAAAGTATTAACCAGGCAGTAAAGCATGTCCAAACTCGGCGACTCGCCATTTAAATGGTGAGTTTGTGACAGTTATTTTGAGCCCTGCAATTACAAATGGTGAGAATTATCTAATTTTCTCCTATGCTACAATGTTATTTTGGAGAGAATTTATGATAATTTGATCATTTTCCAAGTAAAATAGTATGTCTCATAAACTCACCATTTGTCTCTCCAGCTCTCTCCAAAATTCAACAAATTCTCTCCAAAATGATCAAATGATCATTAATTCTCTCCAAAATAATATTGTAGCATAGGAGAAAAATAGATAAAACTCGCCATTTGTAATTGAAGGGCTCAAATTAACTGTCACAAACTCGCCATTTAAATGGCGAGTTTGGACATGCTTCATTACTTGGATCATTTTGGAGAGATATTCAGTGATTTTTTGGAGAGAGTTGGAGAGACAAATGGAGAGTATAACTATATTAGACATACTATTTTATTTGGAGTAATAAATTGTAGCATGCACTCTAGACTGTATTAATGGTAAAACTAAATTCTACTGACTTGTCAGTGGATTTTTTTTCCATTTAAAAAATATTCTATAATTCTGGCAAAGTCGGTGGATTTTTGGTTATATATTCCTATGTTACCATTAATTTTTGGTGGAAAAATGGGTAAAATAATGATGGATCAGCCAAAATAATGGAAATTTATGGTGGATTTTAAAGCTTTTTTCAAAAAGTCAGTGGAATTTTATGCACCAAATACAGACTGGCATGCACTGTGCTTATTACGATAGCTATGCAACATTTCGATGTAATTTTGGTTTAGAATGTTTCAAAGACTCTCTTGAGAGGGCCGCAATTAAAAATTAAAGGGCCGCAATTTACCTGCGTGACCCTAAATATAGGAATTAATTCAGAAGTGTTCGTAGCAAAATTAATGTAAATATAGGAATTAATTCAAAATTGTTCGGAGAGAATATCCAAATATCTCACATATTCTCGGTTATTCTGCAGACTGGCTTAAGGCTAGATCGAGGGAGGAGGCGGCCGGGGGAGATGATAGATGTGTTGGAGGAGAGTGCAGGGGATTGTGGTTTGAGTTTAAGTAGGGAGCCAGTCTGTATTTCATAGTAAATTCCACCGACATGTCTGTGGAATTTTTCTCCATTAAAAATAATATTTTGATAAAGTCGGTGGATTTTTTGCTATTTACTCCTATGTTACTATTAATCTTTGGTGGAAAAATGGGTAAAATGTTGGTGGATCAGCAAAATTACTGGTGGATTTTTTCAGCTTTTTCTAAAAGTCAGTAGAATTTTGTGCACCAAATACAGACTGGGTAGGGAGAAGAGTAAGTGTATGGTTTTTAATGGTGGTGATGTTGGAGAGAATGTGATCAGGGGGATGGAAGTGGTAGAGGAAGTTAGATATGGAGTGTTGGTGAGTGCAAGGAAGGATTGTTTCAGGGAGAATAGGAGGGAAAAGATAAGGAGTGCAGAGAAAATGGTAAATGTGACCTACTCAGTAGTGGAGAGGTCCTGTGAGCTGTGACAGGCTGTTGATGGGGAAAACTTTCTGGAAAAGTGTGGTGTTGCCGGGGTACTGCTTGCATGGAAGATTATGGTGTGGAGCAAGACCAGTCTGCCATGTTTCAAAGTGTGGCAGGAAAGTCGCCAGTTATGTGATAAAATGAATCAAGGTTGCCACATTTAAGATACTTTGAAGAAGAAATAGGACTTCCTAGTGAAGATTTTACACTTGAAAACATCCTTATGCTTCATATCTGATGCATGTATATTACTTGAGGACTATCTATGAGTGATTTACTTGTTATTTACAGGTTTCTAAACTTATTTCGCCGTTCAAAAGTCGCCAGTATACTGGCGACTTTGTCCATACTTTGAAACATGTTCAGTCTGTATTTCATGGTAAATTCCTCCGCCTTGTCAGTGGAATTTTCTTCCATTGAAAATAATATTCTGGCGAAGTCGGTGGATTTTTTGCTATTTACTCCTACGTTACTATTAATCTTTGGTGGATAAATGGGTAAAATGTTGGTGGATCAGTCAAATTAATGGAAATTAATGGTGGATTTTTTCAGCTTTTTCAAAAAGTCAGTGGAATTTTGTGCACCAAATACAGACTGGAGTGAAGGCAAGGGACATGAAGATGAAGGTTAGGTTTGGTGGGTATTTGATGAACACTGGAAATGAGGTACTGAGGGATATGATTGGGAGAGTGAGGACAGGGGGTGGGGGGTGGAGGTGGTTCATAGATGAGAAAGATGGAGGAGTATATGGTGGAGCTGAGTTTGGACTGGGAAGCTTTGAAAGTGTTGGATGACAAGGAATTAGGAAGAATAGTTGATAGATGGGAGGAGAGTAGATGGAGAAGGGAGGTGGAAAGTAAAAGTACATTGGTATGGTACACTGTACCGGGAGAAAGAGGGAATTGTTGGTGATTGGTATGAAAACAGGTGGGGAGCATGTCTGATGTTTCGTGTGAGAACGAATACTCTTAAGTTGGGGTGGAGAGCTAGATTTGTGGGAGGAGAGGTGGGGTGTAGGTTGTGTGATGGGGAGGAGGAGACTTTGGAACACTTCTTGTTGGAGTGCCCTGTACAGGTGGAGGTGAGGTAGAGATATGGAGTGGTTAGTATGGGTGGAGTGAGGAGTTTTTGAGAGAGAGATCTTGGTAGAGTGTGGAGTTTTCTGGAGGAGGCTTGGGATGTGAGGAGGATGTTGGTTGAAGAGGAGGTTGTTGTTGCCAGAAGGTAGGGGTGGAGGATGGGGTCTCGGCCTTGTGGTAGGGGCTGGAAGGTGTGATGTGGAGGGGTCCAGGGGGGGGACTGTGGCACTGAAAAGCCAAATTCTAGAATCCCCCCGAAATTCCAGTTCCAATGCACAATCAGTCTCCAGATATTCAATATTTTGGGCAATTTCTCTCCAAAGATTTTCAAATTTTTCTCCACAGTATACTCTCCAATAATTACATGTAAATTGTAATTTTACCAGTCTGCAGAAACTGGTTAAGTGTTCATAGGAATCTCTTATTCTGTTTATAGCAAAATTAATGTAAATATAGGGATTAATTCAGAAGTGTTTGTGCAAAATTAATGTATATATAGGAATTAATTCAAAATTGTTCAGAGAGAATATCCCAAATATCTCTCATATTCTGCAAACTATTGAGACTAGCATGTAAACCGGTTCATACAATTACCAGAACGGACCATGAATTACCCAGTCTGCAGAAATGGAACATTTTCCAAGACTCTGCGGGAGTTTTTGATTGAGTTTTAGAAATTGGAGATCTCTGCAGGAGATCTTTAATTAATTCCTATGTTACCATTAACTTAGCTGCGGGAGATTTTGAATTAATTCCTATGTTACTATTAATTTAGCTGCGGAAGATTCTGAATCTGCTGCTGAGAGTCAGAGAGTAACTGTCTTTCAAATTAAAATCTCTGCGGAAGAAGAGACACAATCTGCAGACTGGTGAATTACCGGAACGGACCACGAATTACCGGAACGGAGTTGTTTTATTGAGAAATATTCCTATTTATGTAATTTAGTTATACATTTGGTCAACATATGGTCTAAATGATATCATATTTAACCATTTTGCACTCCTTTCGTTCAGTAATAGCTACCAAACATATGGAACATAGACGGAAATTTTACAAGAGTAGGCCTATATGCCAGTCTGTATTTAATGCAAAAAATTCCACTGACTTTTTAGAAAAGCTGAAAAAATCCACCAGATATTTCCAATAATCAAGCTGATCCACCAACATTTTCCCAATTTATCCACCAAAAATTAAAGGTAATATAGGAATAAATAGCTAAAAATCCACCGACTTAGCGAGAATATTTTTCCAAAGGGAAAAAATTCCTCCGAAATGTCAGTGGAATTTACCATGAAATACAGACTGGCCTATATGCTCAAGCTAGTTTTCTTTACTAGATATTTCATAGAAAATATTTTAAGAAATTAAGGAGAAACTGGAGTAATTTTAATGCATGATTTTGTATTACTCTAATTGAGAAATAACTCTAGTTATGTAATTTAGATATACATTTGGTCCGAATGATATCATATTTAACCAATATATACTCATTTCTGCTCACTCGTAATCGCTACCCAACGTCTGAAATAGACACCGTGATTCTGCAATATAGTATCAATGAGTTATATATATTTAGCACCTACGAATCTCTATATAGTTAGGTACCACGGTTCCTGATTAGGCAGGTAATATGATGCAATAGTTAAAAAATATATAGGTAGCTTAAATAGTTCCTCTAATAATATATTCTACCTTGAAGCTGCTTTTTTTGAAATGAATTCTGAATACTAAACATGATTTTTTTTAAAGAAAAAGTCCCTGGTAACATCTTGCCAATTTGGCTCATATTTTGAAGATTTCAAGCCAAAATTAACATGGGAACATAGGAATTATTTAAAAATTCAAAGCCAATTAGACATATATATCTGACTTTTGACCTTTTGAAATCTAAGCCAATTCATTGGCTTTAACTGACATACTCTATAACATGGGTAATGAAGCTTGTCTAAACTTGCCATTTTAATGGCTAGTTTGTGACGGTTATTTTGAGCCCTTCAATTACAAATGGTGAGAAATATCTAATTTTCTCCTATGCTACAATTTTTTTTTGATAGAATTTATGATAATTTGACATTTTGGAGAGAAATTTAGTGATTTTTGGAGAGTCAAAGGGAGAGTTTGTGAGCCATACTATTTTTCTTGGATCTCAGGACAGTTTCACTGAAATTGGTCTACCAGCTTTTGAAATAAATGAATATCAACTATTAACAAATAAACAAGAATGGTATAGTTACTCAGGATTTTTTTTTTCCAAAAATTTCTACAATTTGGATAAAAGGAAATGAATCAATTTTATGACACACTTGCCTATTATTACGACTATTTTCACTGACTTTATAACTCTTTTTTAGACCTATAAAAACTTTTTAGGTGCTATTTCGACTACTTTCGTTAGAACTATAAATGCGGGCTCTACTCATCACTCTCATATTACAGCTCTAATACATTTAAAACTAATGGGTTTTCTTTTTTCAGGGCGAAGATGAAAGGCTTTTCACCTTGGCCTGGCAAGGTGAGTTGATTTTCTCATAAGGTGAATTTTTAGTTTTAGTAATTGTATTGATGTTCTATTAAACTATTATTTACATCAATTAATTCTCTTATTTAAACTTTTCCCAAAAATTAGATGATGCAAGTGTTAGGCCTTAGTATTATTTCTCAAATAACAGTTTTGCAATACTTCATGCAATTCATTCATTTTTGTTAAATAAAAAAATGTTGGACAAGTAGAGCTACATTTCTTCTTCAATTCATTGAAGAGTTCCTTCTATGTATTTATTGCTAATATGGATAGCCATACCTTAGTTAGCTACTAAATGAAGACTCAACTATTATTTTCATTGCAGATCATAGAACCAAATGAAAATGTAAAAAAGCCCAGCAAGAAAAACTGTCATTTTGTGTACTTCTTCGGCAGTGATGATCAGTAAGTTAATAAAGATGTTATGATATACTCCTTCCTCTTTTTTCTACTTTTCAATGGTTATTATTAATGACTGTTTTAGTGTTTCATATCTTTCATAAATCTATTAATGTGTTTTACCTTTATTTTCAGTGCCTGGATTGAAACCAGCAATCTGAAGCCTTATCTTCAATTTAGGGACCGTCTTGTGAAAGCAAATAAAACCACACCATTCCAAGAAGCAGTAATGGCCATAGATCGATATATTGAGGAAAACAATATTCAGGTAGCTAAGTATTTCTGTGTTCTTTTCATCCCAAAATAATTGAATAGATGTCTGATAAATAGCTAGTTCCTCAGATCTATTCTCATACAATCATGTTGGTCTTTGAATTTTCTGAAAGCAAGAATTAGTAAATTTAGCCAGTTTTGTTAATCTAATTTATACAGGTATAGCTATAGGACATTGGTAGTGATGGGGCGATTAAGCGGAATCAGGAATTGAAAGAATCGTGATTTTTTAGGAATCTGCATCAGAATCGTACCAACAGAAGTCAGGAGTCTACGCATTAAATCGTGCATAACGTAAAATATCTAATTGATAATTATCAACTAATGTTATCAATATGCAACTACATTAACATTGTTTCTAAGGTTTCAGAAGCTACTCTTTACATTTGAGTAATCTGAATTTGGATTGGTTAAATCCACTAGTTTATGAGTTAGTAGCAGTGCGAAAAGACTAAAAAATTTGATGCGTAAGGACGCGCTAAATCGGTCGTCTTTTCGCACCACGTATAATATGATTAATAATTTAATATCTTCCAATGATATCAATATACTAAATATGCAACATTCTTTCTAAGGGTTCAGAAGCTGTTCTTTACGATGGCTTAACCCAAAATCATATCAATCCATTAGTTTATATTAATGTATTTACAGACATATTTTCAAAAAAGTTAATATAATTTTTTTTGTCAATAATATGAATCATAGCTACTCTGTAGAAATAAACTTGAACTATTTTTGATGCTCGCCCAAAATTTACAGTAAATAGACCTATATCTTTTTCTGTAATAGGATAATTGCAAACTATGCGTGATTTACCTTATCACATGCCGTGATATTAAAGCTATGCATTCGTAGATGTTACTTGTTCAAACGTATGACGCTCTATCCAAGTGTTGTACATGCGAATTTTTAACATTGTTTCTGAGGATGTAGAAGCTGCTCTTTACTATGGCGTAATCCAAATTTGGATTAGTCTCTCAGTTTCCAAGTTTATAAAGGTGCATAAAGACTCCCAACGAATTTCCAATGTGTAAGGATACGCGCCTCGACACTAATGATTTGTTTGTTAAAATATTTAATAACTATATGAAGAATCGGAATCGGGATTTGCCTTTTTCCAGGAATCTGAATCGTCCCATCACTAGTTATAGGTGAAAGTTCATTGTTAAATTTATGCATGTAGCTAACTATTAAGAAATATAAGAATATAAATGCAGCTGGATAGCTATACCTTGGCAAGATTTCTTCTTAATGTAGCTACATGCTATTATTACAATTTTTCTATACTTTGAATCCTGTATATTGTGATATCTTGTTTTTCTACCTCTTGATATTAAAAGTTAAGTTAAATTATATTCTATTTTCCTATCTGATGACATTTTGAGAAAAATTAATGTAGCTAAAATGTAATCACTAGGGTTGTGACAATAGGCTTTTAAATCACAGATCCAGAAGCAAGAGAATGAAAGTTTAGTGAATCATTATACACCAGCGTTTGTATTTGATACCACTTCATTTCATTTTGTCTATGATATTCTTAAGATCTATGATTTAAAAGCATATTCTCGCAACCCTATTGCAACACTTGAATCTTAAATTTCCTCAGTTCAATTTGTTTTAGAATAATATACCTTCTTTTTACTTTGGGATTTATTTTATAACATTGAAAAACTCTAAGGCAGACTGGCATTTATTGTTACATTGACAATGTTATAGAAATTATTGTTACATTGACAATGTTATAGAAATTATTGTTACATTGACAATGTTATAGAAATTATTGTTACATTGACAATGTTATAGAAATTATAGTTACATTGACAATGTTATAGAAATTATTGTTACATTGACAATGTTATAGAAATTATTGTTACATTGACATTGATAATAGTAAAGGGCCGTACACACGCAGGGTTTTTTCAAGTCTTTCCACCTGACTTATTGCTAAGCTCCTCCTACTTTTTCCACAAGAATATAAGGAAAACTATATAATTCTAATTTATTTTAGTTGGTATCCATAATACCTGCAGGTATCATGGATACCAACTAAAATAAATTAGAATTATATAGTTTTTCTTATATTTTCGTGCGAAAAAGTAGGAGGAGCTTGGCAAAAAGTCCAGTGTTCAGCTCCTAACCGTAACTCTTTCTCAGGACGGTAAAACTGAAGTTAAGGTTGAGGATACTCCGGTAGAGACGAAGGAAGTGGCTCAGGAAGAGGAACTAAAACCCGTGTTTGGAGAGTCCACACCACCACCAAACAAATTGAAAATTAAACTCGCTACAAAGAAGAAACCTAAGGTAAAAAGACGACTGACATTTATTGATATTTACCAATACTCTGATTCATTTATTTACTTTAGCTAATAGGTATTTATAATCTTTAACTAGTGAAATTATGGAATGTATTTTTAAAGTTCTAGGCTAACTAACTATCAGTAGCTACCCAGCTAAATTTAGTCGCATTTGATGCCAGTAGAATAAAGGTCAATGTTGATGTATTTCAGATAATATGGTGAAACAAGATGAATTGAACAAATATTGGTTGAAAAATCAGATAATCATTGGGTGATCTGATTTATTTTTTAATAATTTTTTTATTATTAATTTTCATTCAATTATTTTTTTTCAATGTAGCTATCCTAATCAATTAGATGCATAAGAAAAGTCAATATATTTTCGATTATGTCGTCCTACATTAGCAATAGCAAAATCAGTGTTTTCATATCTACAGCCATAGCTGAATGAATAGTGTTGTCGTATAAAATAAATAGAACTAGCTAATAAATGTTAATTCATGAATCAACATTTGCTAATTTGTTTGAATTAGTCATGTTCATTGAATTTACCATAAATTAAATTTTAATGTTAATATAGTAATAGGTAGCTATAAATATAAAACTCGTATTAATTAGCTAATCTTTCATCATTCCACAAACAGGTTTTTATATTTATTTAAAGTAACTGAATAGCTATGATAACTAGAATGATATAGGATTGAATATCAGATTTTTCGTAGTTAGCTATATATTACCAAGGATCGAGGATATTAACTTCTTTTCATTTCCAGATTTCCTCGGGTTCCCTCAAGAGAAAAGCTGAAGGTTCTTCAACTCCCAATTCCTCTACTAAGAAAATAAAGAAAGACAGGGAAAGTCTTCCTTCTTCCATGAATGCAAAGGCACGTGTATCTGCTTTGCTTGACAGGCCCGTACACATGCACCGACCGGTCAGTAAATTGCGCTCCTAAACAATTCGGTTGAATCTTAATTTTTTTTTATGTAGCAACCATGTTTTATCATTTTAAAATAATACTAGGAGTTTTATAAGAAGAGGCTACAGTTATGCTCTTCAACTAAAGGTCTTTAGATTTTGTGTTAGGTAGGCTTCATTCACTATTACCTCTTCATTTTCCTCTTTCATTCGTGAATGCAGTACATTGTGTCCATTTTCATCCCTTCCTCAGTGACAAACAATATTTGTGAGCAATCTCACTGACTGTTATTAAGGAGTTACTGTATTAGGTGACTTACTTTTGTGCTAGCTGCACCCTGTAGCTATATGTCGTTCACCGTCAAAACTGGCTGCTCTTGGAAAAAGGAGCTCTACTTTCAATTTTGATAGCTGCACCCCGTATATGGTATACACCATCACAACCGGCTGCTCTTGGAAAAAAGAACCGAAGTCTACCTCTACTTGCCCAAACTCTGAAAAAATCTGAATCTGAACGAGTGTTTTGTTTGCGTGGCGTCAACGGGACATCAACCCAGTTTTTGATGGTTGCTCTGTTGACGACAAGTCACTTCAAATATCTCAACTATGTAACTGTGTCATGAGGTACGATGGGAAGAAGTACTGCTGAAAGATTCTGAAGTGCCCAAACATCGTTGAAGATAAGGGAAAAGAGAGAAATCTTAGTTGTGACTTGTGAAGTAATTATAAAATGGAAAAATTTCTGTTCAAATCCTTTAATATGGTATCTATGATTCCAAAAATATTATCCCAATTATTACATAAATATTAAGAAATTATAATTAAAAACTACACTATAGATGGTTTTCTTAATTTGTCATGTTTATCTTTTTTAATGGCAGTGTTTCTTCAACTTCGGTTTGTTTCTTCAGACGTTAGCTACCCACTTAGATATTTTCATTATCCTTGCAATCGGAAAGGACAGCTATATAATATTGTTGAAGGTCCCCTCCACTCTATTTTTTTTTGCAGCGTCACCTTCTGCGGTACCATCTTAGGTACCTCAGATTATAGAACGCATGCGCACATTATCGCGACTTTGCACTGTGTTTTTATTTACGTTCTAGTATACTTTATATTAAATTTAGGTTTACATTTTATTATACAGTTAATCTTAATCATTTATGTGTATTTAGGTTAAGCAAATAATTGTATTTTAGACTGTAGCTAACTACTGTAGTAATGAAATTACCAATCGGTGAAAACTGTGTGTGTGCGGTAATTGAGTAGGTACAACAATTAATTAGTTTATTTGAACACAAAGACATGGCATGTTATCTTAACAGAATGTGGACAGCAACTAACCATAGTAAGAAAACTAGCAAATGAATACACAACCTACTACAAAGAAAACGATAAAAGAAAACTTTATTAGGGAATACTTCTAAAAATAATTAACTCATAAAAGACTTAAAATACTAATCAATGTGACATTTTAATACTCCTCCTCACATTGAATTACATTTCATTTGAGACACCAATCCACACATATTTCTCAAATTGACAAATTTATCAGGTGATAGTCCCTTTGTAAAAATATCAGCAATCATCATGTCAGTAGGACAGTATGTCACGCACACCTCATTGTTGACAATTTTGTCCCTGATGAAATGGTTCTTAATTGCGACATGTTTGGTTTTAGAATGATCCTTACGGTTCTTAGCAATGGAGATAGCGGCTTCGTTATCCTCATTAATGACCATAGGCTCACCATCTCCATAGTACAAATCGGAAAATAATTGATTAAGCCAAATAGCTTCCTGGGCAGCACCAGCAAGTGCGATATACTCAGCCTCAGCAGTGGATAAGGCGACTCAAGTTTGTTTGTTAGATCTCCAGGAAACTAGTCCTCCATTCATAGTGAAACAGAAACCAGAAGTTGATTTCCTGTCCCTTGCATCCCCCGCCCAATCTGAGTCAGAGTAGCCAGCACATCTCGCCCTGCTTTGCCTGGAATACATAATACCGTAATCAATAGTACCACACAAATATCGAAAAATTCTTTTTATAAGAATAAAATGAGATTCAGTTGGAGCAGAACAATACCTAGCAGCATTACTAACAGCAAATGCTATATCAGGCCTAGTTTTCGTTGACAAATATAACAAAGAACCTATAGCAGACTGATAAAAACTTTTATCAACTAGTACTGAGGAGTGATCCTCATTCCTACATACAAAAGAAATATCAACAGGAGTCTTTACAGGCTTAGATTTATCAAAATCAAACTTCTTCAACATTGACTCTACATATACAGATTGATTAACGAAAATAGAGCAATTATCTAAATTTTGAACAATCCTAACACCTAAGAAATAACTCAGTAGTCCTAAATCCTTCATCTGAAACCTCTCTGATAAGCATGATTTGAGTTTTTCTACCTCTGAATCAGATTTACATGCTATAATTATATCATCAACATAAACGGCCATTACACAAATATCATCGACTGTACCTCGTACATAGATACAAGAGTCACTAGAAGACTGGATAAACCCTAGATTTTTCAAGCAGCTATCTAAAGAATTATTCCAACATCTTGGACTTTATTTTAGCCCATACAAACTCTTATTAAGTTTACAAAAATAATGTTCTTTGCCCTTAATTGAAAAACCTGGTGGTTGACATAGAAAAATATCTTCCTCTAATTCGCCATTTAAAAATGCGTTAGATACATCCATTTGATGTAGTTTCAAATCACTTTCAGTAGCCAATGACAATAAAACGCGAACAGATTCGAACCTAACAACTGGCGCAAAAGTTTCATCGTAATCAATTCCTTCAATCTGTGAATAACCCTGCGCAACAAGCCTAGCTTTATAAGTACCCAAATTACCATCAGCATCGCTTTTACGTTTGAATACCCATTTATAATTTATCGGCTTAACATTACTTGGGAGTTCTGACAGAGTCCATACATTATTATATTCAATAGATTGCATTTCCCTACCCATCGCTTCCTTCCAAAATTGTGAATCTGAAGAGTTTAATGCCTGTTGTACAGTCTTTGGTTCGAAACAAGTTTCAGAACTATGTACCCATTCACCGTAACGATCAGGAGAGCGTTTCACTCTAAGAGATCGGCGGGGGTTCGAGTCTGCCAGTTCATCAGAAATACTGCTATCAATATCCTGAGACTGAACAATGGGATCGACAGTGACTATTCTCGGTTCGGCATGTAACCTATCAGACCCAAATCATAAACCCTATAAGCTTTACTATCTGAGGAATAACCTACGAATACACATTTAGTAGATTTGAAATCAAATTTACGCCTTTCATCTTTAGGGACATGAGAATAACATACAGAACCAAACACCCTAAAATGCCTTACAGAGGGTTTAATTCCATATAAAGCCTCATATGGGGTTACGTTAGAAAGACTGCTTGCTGGACTTCTGTTCTTGATATAAGTTGCTGTGGCTAAAGCTTCAGCCCAATACTGCTTCGGAAGAGTCGCGTCCGACAACATACATCGAACAGTCTCAACCAGAGTTCTGTTCATTCTCTCAGCGACTGCATTTTGTTCCGGAGTCTTGGGTACAGTTTTTTTCATGTTTTATTCCTGCACTTTTAAGGAAGTCTTCAAATGTATTAGACGCATATTCCCCACCATTGTCGGTGCGAATAACTTTGATATTAGCATTAAACTGTTTTTCCACCAACAATTTCCATTCTTTGAATTTCTCAAAGCAATCCCCTTTCGTTGATAGGAAATAATAGATCCAAGTGAATTTAGTAGCCTCATCTATGAAAGTTAAAAAATATCTTGCTCCTCCTAAAGAATCTGGAGTGATCTTACCACAAATATCCGAGTGAATAAGTTCCAAGGGTTTCATCATACGTTTCTCACTGTCAAATGTAGGGAATGGTTGCTTGTGATTTTTACCATTGCAGCAGTCAGAACAAAATGGTTTCTCAAATAGCGAATTGCAATCAATTCCAGAAACCATATTCTTGCTTATGAGTTTTTTCAAGTTATCATAACCCAAGTGACAAAAACGTTGATGCCATAATTTCGCATCACAATCAACGTCTTCAGTTATATTAGCTTGATTTATACTAGATGATGTGCAGTTTAAATAATACAGCTTACCAATCTTGTTACCCACAGCAAGCAAAGTATTGTTATTTTCATAAACCTCACAAGTAGTTTCACTGAACTTAGTTTTTCGACCGAATTCATTTATTTTACCTACACTTAGTAAATTACAGCTCAAGTCTGGCACATATAAAACCTTTTCTAGAACGCACCTACGCACTATATTGTTAGGCAAACGCAGTTCTAGAATAACACTACCTTCACTTTTTGCTTGAAGAAAACGACCGTCGCCTATTTTTATTCTGATGTACTCTTTCAGTGGAGTGAGATTTTCAAAACTATCAGAATTGTAACACATATGTTGAGTAGCACCAGAGTCAAATATCCAATTATTCGACTCGCAAACACCAGAAAAGGCTGTAGCGTAAAAAGTAACGTGTTTTGTATTATCTTGCTCAGCAACATAATTAGTATCATTATACGTATTATCACGCCTCTGTTTCTCGATAAACACTCTGCAGTTTCTCTTGATGTGTCCCAGCTTGCCGCACTCATAGCATTTAATCTTCTTCACGTTGCTATGATTAGACAAGTAATTTTGTTTGTTATTGCTTGAAAATAATGCCGAAGAGTTACCACTTATCTCTTCTTTCTCATTCAGTTTCATTTCAACGTGAAGTAATCGTTCCGTAATACTATCCCATGACGGCACATGTTCATTAGCTTCCAATGCCGTTACAAAGGTAGAGTAACTTTCAGGAAGTGAAGACAGTATGCACAGAACCTTATCTTCTTCGTTCATAGGACTACCAACAACAGCTAACTCACTGAATAGTTCCATGTAGTTTCTCAGATGTTGTTGCATGCTTGTGTTATGCTCCAGCTTCATTGAAAACAACTTCTTGCGCAACCTCAATTTATTTGCCCATGTTTTCTTCTGAAATATACTCATAAGCTTAATCCAAACGGCTGCAGGATCAGTTGGATCATCCCCAACTAGATACAATAATCTAGGTTCAATCGCAAGTATGATTGTACACAAAGCCTTATCACGGCGACTCTTAAACTTTCCGTAAGTAGTCGATGTTTCCGCAGGCAGTTCTTTACTTCCGTCCACAATGCCAAATACCTCATTAGCCATCAGATGCATTTTCATCTGCAACTTCTACGTGGGAAAATTGTTCTCGTTGAGGGGTACTATGTTGTTTTTCTCCATTGTATTCTTCAGTGTAGCTATCAACCGCACACACAGACACAGAGACAAAAACTAGTCAATGCAAAGCCGTCGATAATATTTTCAATGATATATGGTCTGACCGTAATCTGGGCCCATAACCTAATGAAATTACCAATCGGTGAAAACTGTGTGTGTGCGGTAATTGAGTAGGTACAACAATTAATTAGTTTATTTGAACACAAAGACATGGCATGTTATCTTAACAGAATGTGGACAGCAACTAACCATAGTAAGAAAACTAGCAAATGAATACACAACCTACTACAAAGAAAACGATAAAAGAAAACTTAATTAGGGAATACTTCTAAAAATAATCAACTCATAAAAGACTTAAAATACTAATCAATGTGACATTTTAAAATGTAGATTGTTTTTTTCATTTTTACAATATCCTAATTGTTTAAATTACTTGCAGTTTTAGAGGATAGCGCTAGGGTTTTGCTCTTCAACTATGAGGTCATAGATTTTGTGTTAGGTAGACTTGTAGGCTTCATTTACTATCACCTCTTCATTTTCCTCTGCTATCCATGTAAATGCTGATGCTTGTCCCTTTTTGTCACATTCCTTGGGTAAGTGACTACATTTCTGGATTAGCTTTTCTGCATCCATGAACATTGTCACTGATGGGGGTAGGTGACTTTGTTCTTTGAGCCACTTTCCTTTCTGACTGCTTCTTCCAGTCCATTGTACCTTATTTTCTTTTGATGTCACCGATATGACCTTTGGTTACTAAGTAGATGTTATACCCTGTATTAGAATGTTCGGCCACAGTTTAGTCAACTGAAAATTTTATAAACCGACAATAACCTTATTAATTTTTTTTTCAGGACTCTCCCACCCTGGATGTTGGGAGTGTGACTCAGACTCTCAAAGACAAGAAGATAGAACCTAGTAAATTGAAGTTTGGTTTCCTGGGTCTGGGTATCATGGGAGCTGGCATTGTCAAGAACTTACTCAACAGTGGACACTCGGTCCTCATTTGGAACAGGTCTTCTGAAAAGGTAGGATAGCTATTTTAGTCTTCCTGTATCTAAATATGTGAGCAGAAATGCTAAATACTCGATGTTGTACTTTGTTGAATTAAAAATGATAAAAACTTGATAGTATATCTACCTACTTGAACTAAAAATGCTAAAAGATTTATATTGGAATGAGTATTCCAATTGAATTAATGTTATTTGCACTTTCTGGGTTGGAGAACAGATTCTAGGTTTTCAAATTACGTGGGATTATTGTGTAATTACGGTTTTAGACTTTTAGGTAATTAATTAATTACATGCACAGGGAATAAAAACGAGAAAATCACCGGTTACTGTTTATTGGCACAAATATAAAAATACACAGTTCATCACTATGGACTAATAGAGAGGGTAGAGCACAATGACGGTGTTTCCCTAAAGTAGTCTAGGGCTGAACTCCTATAGAAGTAAAAGTCTCATCTACAAGAGATATTAGGCCTAAACCAAAAGTACAATCATCACATCAAATAGCTAGAACTTTATATTGAATATACATACATATGGATGGATATACAAGATACATTCAGCTACCTAGATGGTATTTAACAGACTTTCTGAGAGTTTGGTATTATGGTAAAAAGAAACCAGATGTAATCAATTATAGACATTCAACACCCATGAGAAATAGATATTTATTTCAGAGTTTGTGAATAAATATACAGATATAATCATCTTCAAATTATAGTTCATACTAAACTTGATGAAAAGAGTAATTGTATTCATACCTTTTTACTTACATTATTCTAATCAAAGGCCAAGATTTCTAGTAGTAGCTGGTCACTATTTCACACTCACTAACTATCTAGGTTCATATTTATCTCAAACGAAAGCGTTTTCTAACTGCTCCAGTACTTTCACTGCAGTCTTTATTTTCTATGCCTGTCTTGGCCTTTTTGCATGACATTTTTTCACCTTATGCGGCTCCTAATTTTTTTCAACTTGACCAAAAATATTTAAGGTTGCAAATTATGTTTCGAATGCGAGACGATAAATTTTTATTCAAAGTTATAAAAATGATCAAATTATTAACTTATCCATCCATGTATTAGTTTATTCTCAATGAAAGTTTTAATTATTCATTTCATTACTTTAATAATTTAACTATTTTATTTATTTTCAAGTTCTAAATTATCATTGTTTTTATGATCTATCTTACATGATCTTCTATAAAGAGGTTCAGAGAAAACGAGAGGTGTAACATTGTTCAACTCTATTGCTAACACATGCACAAGGAGATCTCTAAATACATTGGCTATACTATACCAGTAGATCATTATTTGTGATATCTATATAACATACATCTATTGAAATCAATACTGAAGTCTAAATACGAGTTGTAGTTTATAATCTATAGCGTTGTCTCCTCTCCATTATTAACTGTTGGTTCCGTTACTTCTGTCAATGATGGTAGTACGAGTCTACCCTCTATTTCCTTGCTACCCTCACGTGACAAACTTTGACGGCCTCTGTTACCCGTATCATCTGTTGTCACATCTGTCAACAGTAAACTGCTACTGTTCTCATCCTTGTTTATATCATCTTCACATTTTCTACCTATATTAGGGGAATTTTTCTTATCCACTATTATTGGTGGGAAGGATGTATTTTTTAAATTGTCATCTCGCTTTGAAATTCTCGCTAGATTTGTTCTAGGAGTTAAATGTGTTTTTGGAAGTGATTCAAGACTTGAATCTTTGTTGCTATTTGTAGAGTTGTTTTTGTCGAGCATTGCCATTCTCTCGTCAGGATGACAAGTTTCTGTTTCTTCGTTAAGGTTGGGGTTGAGAAGAGCTTTTGCTGGAACTGTTTCAGGTATTCCAGTTGGATGAGTTGTTGCACTGTGTGTTCTTCTGTGCGTCTGTCTATGTTTGTTGTTAGGAGATGCTGAACTGCTGAGACTCCTTGTGTGCTTCAACGATGGATGTTTCTTGTTAACATCTTCGGATAAGTAGTGCGAGGGGGATGAGTGAGGACTCACACTGCATGGAGTATTGGTTGCCCAGGACTCGTTAGCTTCTTGGAAATCATTGTTAGAAATGCTATTGCTGCCATTTGATTTTTGTCTTCTGTGGTGCTGCAGTATGTAGTGTCTCTGAGCTTTAGTCAGTGTGCTTGAAGGAGTGAAGTAACAATCTTCTGACCCTTCATATGCTGGTATCATAGGATTCAAGAAATCCAATCTATAGTATGCGTCTATGCCATGAATCTCGTCATCAAATATTATGGAATCTGATCGGTTACAATTGCCGCCTGTTCGACAATTTTGCAAATACAAGTCAGGAATGTTCTCCAGTATTTTGTTGAGTGTCCTCTGTTGGTATTTGTAGGTTTCTCTCAGCTTGAACATTTGATGAGCACTGAATTTGCGTACCCTTTGTCTTTGGAAGACATAGTTCTCGTAAACCTTGCTCATCTGTCCTGTGGAATAGTCCCTCACTTTGTTAGCCTGAAAATGAAAATAAGATGTTAGTCACTATTTTGGTAATAAGTTTCCTTTTTAAATATTTTCTCGTAATAATATTTAGTATATTCATCAGCAGGAAAGAAGTTACCTGGTCCAAATATTGGTCCCTGAGTGTTGTGAGTCCTTGAGCGCTGTAATCCTTGATGCTTTGAATGTTCTTGCACTGCTGAGAGTAACTCTCACTCAAACGGTCCATTTGTTGGTAGCAACCTTCTTTGATGCTCACCACCTTATGGGGGAAAAAACATTACTCAGTATGAGATCTTGCCTAAGATGGTGATGTTAAAGTGACACGAATGGTAAACTCTTTCAATTTAATTACAGGTTAATTTCGGGTCTGCTTTCAGATGACCAAAGGTCTACCGAATATATATTTATACCACAGTCAGACAATATTTCTAGTTACCTGGCAGTTATAGTTGTCTCTCAGTCTGTCCAACTGTTGTGTTCTGTAGGACTCTACACCCTCCAGAATTTTCTTAACCTGCTGAGCTTTGCTGGAAATTCTTCCTCTGCAACAACAGCATTCCCATCCCATCCTGAAAGCATAAAAACTGTTATCATATCAGTTGATTATTTGAGGATCTTTTTCACTGCAGTTCAAACTAACCTGTCCATGATGAACCTGATGAGTTGCACTATCAAAGTTGTGAGTAGGAAGATTATGGCACATGCTAGACCGAATAGGAGACTCTGATATTCGAAACTGATCATCTCCTCTTGAGAAAGCCACAGAAAGGTTGTGATGGTAATGCTGCCCATTGAGTTAACTGCTATGCATCTGTAAAGTCCCACATCATCTCTAGTTATGTTCATGATGAGCAAATGTCCTGATTTCAGTGGTGTAACCTTCAGATCAGTTGACAGTGTAGTGTTCTCATAAGTCATGTGATCTAGAATATATTGGAATTTTTCACTGAACCACGGTCTACTTTCTGTTTTGTTGTACATGTAATATTCCTTCTTGGGTGTGTACCAGATCACAGTTGGTTGAGGGTATCCGGTTGAATTGCACTCCAGTAAAGCAGTCTTCCCCATACTTCTGTCCATGACAGTTTTAGCTGGTGACTCTATTATTGGGAATTTACATTGTAGATCTTTGATGTGAATTCTCAGTTCGTCTGGAGATCTGCTGGTACCATCTGAACAGTTTATTGGATCTGACCCTAGAACTGTTGTGTTCGTTGCATTGGTTAGGTAATTAGGTATCCAATTAGAATGACAGTCGCAAAATAATGTAATTCCGTTCATGTTGAGAACTTTAATGTTTATATCTTGGAGAGAATAAGGTAACAATTTTACTCGTGTTTCTGAAATATCCAAATCAGTCAGAGAATGGAGTGAACTGAAAGCCTCGTCTCCTATGGCTGTTAGATTAGGGTTGTTGTTCAGATTCAGTAACCTAAGCTTATTCAAACCGTACAGCGTGTAATCTTTGATGTAGTTGATAGTCGTATGATGCAAATTCAGTTCTTGCAAGTTGAGGTTGTGTGTGAAGAGTTTATCAGGGAGATTTCTCAGATTTGAGTAACTCAAGTTGACTATTTTGAGGTTTGTGGGGCCTTTAAAGTGAGCAGGTAAAGCATTGTACAATTCTGTGTGAGATAAATCAATTTCCCTCAAATTGGGAAGGTTTGATAAATATGGCAACAGCTTGAAACTAGAATGTGACAACTGGAGGACTTCTAAATTCGGCAGAGACAAATATGGCGGAAGGTTCATTCTTGTACCTGTCAAAACTAGCCTCTTCAAATTAGGCAAATGCTCTTTCCAGATAGTTGAGTGTTGTCTCAGAGGTGTTCTCTGCAAATTCAGAACTATTAGACTAGGTGGTACTTGCGGAACTACTTCCAGAGGGTTGTGGGACATGTCCAGATTGGTGAGATGGGTCAAATGAAATAGGTTTGCTTCACTGACGTTGTTGTACGCGACATTCATTGACTGTAAGTTCACCAGCTGTTGAACATTGTCCATTCCTTTGAGGTGACAGTTGATGATGTCTAGATGAATTAGCGTTCTAGACAGTTTAGGTACTTGCGTCACTCTTCCATCATAGATGTTCAGTTTTTCCAGTTGTTTCAATCGTTGCAAATCTTTCTCGTTGACTACATACCTATAGAGTGTGAGTGATTTGGTATCCTCTGGTAAATCAGTTGGGAGGGGAGTGTCTTTGCTTAGTGAGTAGCAAGTTATTCCTGTTATTTGACCACATCTACAGTTATCAGGACAAGAAGCAACAGCTCTTCTTCTTTCTTCATTCCTAGAAATCACTCCACCATTTTGGGGACTAGCATGACTAGTTAAGCTGTTCAGTACCACTATAAGTAGTATGGTTACTGGTGATTGCAACTGCATCTTGATGTTAGTTTTCTTATTCCAAACTTTATCACCATTTGTTACCTTCTCATTGATTGTTTACACCTTTTGCCTTCCCCATCACCTGGAAAGTTAATGCTATTAATTCATATTAGATATTAGCTGTATTAAAAGATTTCGTTATTTATTTTCTATATTAGCTAGTTAATTTCAGAGAGAAAGTTTGGTGGGGCCATAGAAGATTTAGTGGTGTTTTAATCTTCTTTGGCCCCACCATAACTTTCTCTCTGGGATGTTAACTTGCTTGTAGTAAATCATATTAATTTGGTGCAGTGACTGCTGTGTAGTGGTGCAGTGACTGCTCTGTAGTGGTGCAGTGACTGCTCTGTAGTGGTGCAGTGACTGCTCTGTAGTGGTGCAGTGACTGCTGTGTAATGGTGCAGTGACTGCTGTGTTATGGTGCAGTGACTGCTGTGTTATGGTGCAGTGACTGCTGTATATTGGTGCAGTGACTGCTGTGTAGTGGTGCAGTACTGCTGTGTAATGGTGCAGTACTGCTGTGTAGTGGTGCAGTGACTGCTGTGTAGTGGTGCAGTGACTGCTCTGTAGTGGTGCAGTGACTGCTGTGTAGTGGTGCAGTGACTGCTCTGTAGTGGTGCAGTGACTGCTCTGTAGTGGTGCAGTACTGCTGTGTAGTGGTGCAGTGACTGCTGTGTAGTGGTGCAGTGACTGCTGTGTAGTGGTGCAGTGACTGCTGTGTAGTGGTGCAGTGACTGCTGTATATTGGTGCAGTGACTGCTGTGTAGTGGTGCAGTGACTGCTGTGTAGTGGTGCAGTGACTGCTGTTTAGTGGTGCAGTGACTGCTCTGTAGTGGTGCAGTGACTGCTGTGTAGTGGTGCAGTGACTGCTGTGTAGTGGTGCAGTGACTGCTCTGTAGTGGTGCAGTGACTGCTGTGTAGTGGTGCAGTGACTGCTGTGTAGTGATGCAGTGACTGTGTATATTTTTACGTGTGTACTAATAACATTTAATTCCACTTTGCAATAATTACTCACCTCTTTATCACTATCTTTCAAATAATTGCTAAATTGCTCAGTTGAGTGCAATCTCTGTTATTACTTTAGAAACTATTGCACTGTGCTGAGTGATGTTCGTAACTACGTATTATCTTGAGAAGCACGTACCTACATCTGCATCAGATGTGCAGCATTTAACGTCTTTTTAACCTATTATCAGCCTACCAAACAACAATATAGAGCATTTATTTAGAGGCCAGTGCGTTCGAGTAGCTAAAGTTTGTTATTTTCATTATAGATTGCAGCCTGACAATCTTTTCTCCATTCTGCTATTTTTCTAGTCTCACACGCACCAATTGTTCCAATAACGTCAG
This sequence comes from Caprella mutica, assembly GCA_947561585.1. NCBI lineage: Eukaryota > Metazoa > Arthropoda > Malacostraca > Amphipoda > Caprellidae > Caprella > Caprella mutica. Next base: position 182,685 of record CANNZV010000897.1, read on the forward strand.
GTTGTTTGTAATACCTTTAAAATGTGTATAAAGAGTTACATCTTCTATTAATATCATGGGAAGTTAGTTAGGAGCTTTAGTTTTACTGTGTATATTGCCACACTGAGCTCCATCTGCCGCACAACCTCTCACCGCAACTGCTTTTGTGACACTGAAGATGGCTAAGTTTCTACCTCAGACACTAAATAAGTACACACAATCGAGGCTTGTTGTGTGTGTGACGTCATCACAGCAACACTCTGATATCAAATTAAAGGCAATTGAAGAGTGTCGAGTTATATGAACTATTTATCTATTGCCTGTATATGAAAGCGGTAGTAGATGTATTAAGTTATTTAAAATGATAAACAGTTAAATTATTATTTTGCTGTGTTGTCTTGATGACGTCACTCTCACGAACCACTCTATTGTCCTTACAATTTATTATCTTTGCTGTGGTTTTTGCGCCGTTTGAATGGATGGTGTGTGGTGCAATTTGTGATGGTGTGTGGTGCAGTTTGTGATGGTGTGTGGTGTACTTTGTGATGGTGTGTGGTGCAGTTTGTGATGGTGTGTGGTGCAGTTTGTGATGGTGTGTGGTGCAATTTGTGATGGTGTGTGGTGCAGTTTGTGATGGTGTGTGGTGTACTTTGTGATGGTGTGTGGTGTACTTTGTGATGGTGTGTGGTGCAGTTTGTGATGGTGTGTGGTGTACTTTGTGATGGTGTGTGGTGCAGTTTGTGATGGTGTGTGGTGCAGTTTGTGATGGTGTGTGGTGCAGTTTGTGATGGTGTGTGGTGCAGTTTGTGATGGTGTGTGGTGCAGTTTGTGATGGTGTGTGGTGCAGTTTGTGATGGTGTGTGGTGTACTTTGTGATGGTGTGTGGTGCAGTTTGTGATGGTGTGTGGTGCAGTTTGTGATGGTGTGTGGTGTACTTTGTGATGGTGTGTGGTGCAGTTTGTGATGGTGTGTGGTGCAGTTTGTGATGGTGTTTGGTTTGACAATGGTTTATTGTACTTTGCCCTATTGTGTGAACGATGCATCGCATTCAACTACATTGTGTGTTTTTTTGCTCTAAAAATGTCACAGGTTTCCAGATTGAAATATAGACTGTTACTTATTTAATACGTTCGTGGCCCAGAGAGAAAATTTCCGTATTTTCCATTCCGATCGTTGTCCTCAAGCCATGTTTTTAATATTCTTTGAATTTATCTCTTTGTTGATCTTTTTTTTATAACCTCAGTAAAGTAATTTGTATTATTCTAATAGTCATGCGGAAATTTCCCTCATGGTCCAGAGTGTGGACTAGTTTATTGATGGGCCTTATGAGTGATATAAACACTAGAAATGGACGGAATTTTCCGCTTGGGGCCCACGAACAAACATTCACTTAAAAGCTTGGACCGTGATCATGTAAAATGGAAATTAAAATATTTTAACGAATATTAACCTAATAAATTTTTTAATTTACTTTTATACGTATCATTTAACTCTGTATATTATATCAAATAAATGTCTTACAATATTTTTTCAGGTCACCAAAATATATTTTTTTAATAATTATAATAATTAATTTCCTATCACACTGATTTATACTTTTGAATAATGGTTTTCCCACTGTACTATCACCTCTTCATTTTCCTCTCTAGTGTTTTTCTGCAGTGTGTTTTTTACCGTGACATTCCTCAGTTGCAACAACCGACAGGTGGTAGCTACGTGAATGTTCATCAACTACTTTTTATCATGGGGAAAATATTTAAAATAGTGGCACTGATGGTAGTGGGATAAAATCCGAGATATCGGACGGTTCTAAATTTTCGATTTGACAAGAAAAAGTAATTATTTAATAGTTATTTTATAATACATTTTACTTATGATCTGTACTGTGGAACTGTGTGATAACTCTAATCATTGTTATTGGCTTTATTCAATTTAATACCCCCCTTCCCACGTTTATAAAGGGGTCACTGCCCCCCATGCATACAAAGGGGGGGGGGTCAATAACCCCCCTGTGTTTCTCTTATCAGTAGTGTAGTTATTCCGTGTTTTGGTGAACTATGCACATTGGGCATGTGAATTTGTTCTGTAGTTACTCCTATCGTACAGCAAACAGTTTGGCATGCTCTGTGCGTGCGACTCAATGTGATCTATAGAAATGTGATAACGAGTAATGTGACCTGATCACTAGAAATGTGATCGCTTACATGTGATTGATACCGCTTGAAGTAAAGAGTTAAATGATCATTGTTATATTTTTCATATGATCGGAAATGTGGAACTGTCCGGAATCGCATAACTTACCCTATGTAACGTTTAACCCTTTCACTCTTGGGTCATATTTCTCCCCAATAGTGGAAGTCAATTTTCATTAATTAAAATGGTTAGGGATAGACAAATGAGGTTATGAATAGTAACTAACTAATAAAAATAAAATTTTGTTAACAAATATAATAAATATAAATAAATTATAGATTGATAATGCAACTTAGATAATTAGAATCATAATATCGAATTTATTAAAAAACTGAGAAGTTAATGAATGTAATTAGAAATGTGAAGGAAATATATCCAATATTGTTGTTGAGTTAATCTCTTCAAAATGTATAATTATTATATTTTTTCAGTGTGGTGATTTCGTAGCTTCTGGAGCCAAGGAAGCCATGACACCTTCTGATGTGATAGCAGCCTCTGACATCACATTCTCATGCGTGTCTGACCCACAGGTGGCGAAAAATGTGAGTACTAAGGCACTACTGAGCTATGTGAACTATGTGTTTATGCTGTAGGGTGACTACTCGGTTACCGTGTGCTCACAGTTACCGTAAATAGGGGCGGTAACCATTATCCAATAACTAAGCAATCGGTAATTGAGTAGTTACCCTGAATAACTTTTTATGCGGTAAGGTAACTGTGTTAAGATATTCTAGTTGTAAAATTAATTATTTAATATTATTGTATTATTAATGTTTATAAAAAGTTGCATTGAGCTTTTAAAGTTTTTAATATTGTAAAATTGATAATGTTTCCGTTTTACTCATTTTTGAAAAAAAAATAGATTTATCTTGAAAATTCTAAGGTAATTTGTGTATTTATAATGTCACCGTTAGTTTTTTCTAATGTCACCCATGAAAATATTCGACAATTTTCTTTAACTGAAATAAAAAAGAAAATTTTCAATATTTTTTGGAGTAACTATTGTATTAGTTATCTTCGCAGATTGCTGAAGGTAATATTTTAGGTGTCATTCATTTGTCATCTTTCCAATTGTTTCCAATATGTTTGTGTTTGTTTCAGATGGTGTTTGGCAACTGTGGTGTACTGCAAGAGATGTCTGCCGATAAGGGATACGTCGAAATGACGTCAGTTGATGCTGAAACAAGTCAAGATCTCTCAGAGGTAAGAATTAATTAATTGATTATATGGTTAATTGAACAATCAAATGCATTTGATTTATTTCTTTGTATGGAAAATAAAATTACTTATATTTTTATTTGTGAGATCTTTGAAATAAAAATTGTTTTATATCAATAATCTTTAATTATTATAGATAAAAAAATCATCTCAAAATTAATCATGCTCAATTAATGTTGTTTGATTTTTCTTGGTATAAATCTTCAACATCATTTAAATTGTGCATCCTTTAAAATCTTCCTACTTATATATTGATTCCATAGATATTTATCAGAGTGTTTCCTCAAGCTGGTCTCTGAAAATGTATTCTTGTCCTAAGAGAGTGGTGTAAAATTTCCAATTTATTGATATCTTTTTCTATCTTTCATATATCTCGGTAATAGTAGTTTTAGATTTATTTGATTGGTTTGACTCCAACTTTGTGTAATTTATGCATAGCTAATAAGTCAGAGTTATTGCAGATGCTCTGTCATCTGGTACTTAACTTTAATGCGAGTAGCTAATTAAATAGATTGCAATTGTACTCATAAAATTGATATAAAAAACATCATCCCTTTTCTGCCTAGCATATAAATTAGGCAGTGTATTTTCTTTCATGTAGGCTATGTTTGGTTAAATATCCAAACATTTCCTAAAATCTTTGCCATTTCACTCCATCCCCCCTATATGTCTTCTAACCGTTTCTTATCACTACTAACTGAAAGGGCAAATAGAGTAAAGGACTATTTAACATTTGTGATTAAAGGGTTTAACAGACCCTTTACTAGCGGAGAAATGGGTTACGAGTGAGGGTCAAAGAGGTAGCTAGATGTACCCAGTATGACTAAAGAAAATGTTCTCTAATGGTAGATAGATATTGTTTATCCTGTACCACTAGGAAGGTACTCAAAATGTTAGCTATAGCCTCTTCCTTTGAATAACAACACCACATCTCTCAGGCCATAGCAGCGAAAGGGGGGCGGTACCTCGAGGCTCAGATCCAAGGCTCTAGACTGCAGTCTGAAAATGGTACGCTGGTTATCTTGGCTAGTGGAGACAGAACGCTATTTGATGACTGCCAGAGCTGCTTCCAAGCAATGGGCAAGAACAGCTTCTTCCTGGGTAAGTACGAGATGGTATATGTACCAAAACATTAAAGAAATCAATTTTATCAATCTCAAAAATTCATCGAAAATCTTTGCGTTTATAATTTTAGTTTTTCCAATTCATTTGTCATCTTCTATCTACTTTTTGTAAACTATTGGTTTAAAATCAGGACAATTATCCAGCCAATTGACTTCATTATGATACAGACAGACATTAGCTAGTGTTGGACGAATGGTTTTTTTTTAGATTTAGCTAAATCTAATTTTTACAGGTAATTTAATTTGTAGCTATACAGTGAAACTCCTGAATTATAAAGTAGCTATTGGTTCCTTCATAACTCAGTGCCACTTCATATCTCGGGTGCACTGGATAGTTTTCTATGAGTGAAATCATAGAAAACTATGTTCATTGAGGGATAACCATGACGCAATTGTTAACGGATGTCTTTTTCTATAATTCAAAAATAGTAAATACTTTATACCTGAGGTGCATTTCATAACTCAGGTCCTTCATTACTCGAGTGCTTCATATCGCAGGAGGTAATAAACTGTACCACTTTATAGGCTTTCAAATTCTGCTCTTGTGGTAGCTATAGTAATAATTATTCTTTCTTTTCTCACCTTCCTTCATTACTGTTCAGAACCTATTCATTCAGGATGTTATTAATAATTTCAAAAGTGATAAGCAATCATGAAGTCAAGTCACAATAATATAACTATATATATTGCTACAGATACTCTATATGACAATGGTACCTCTAGTGTCTCTACTATTTTTAATCTTATTTTAAGAATCTTCTGGAATCTATTGTTGTTAAAGAGGTGCTATTTATTTTAAGTGAATGTACCCTCATTTATGAAGTAGTTAGCGATGGGAAAATACTTGGGTATTACGCTTGAGAATGACTGTCTGTGTTATCATGAAGCTACTTGGCTACTTTTTTTATAGGCAGTTCTTTTCCATTAAAAGCAAATTTTTAGCTACTTAAATTACCTTATCAAACTATTCCTCCACCTAAAATGACGTAGCTAATTTCTTGTCTAGTGTATAGATATTAATATTTTGACGTCCAAGTCGATAGTTGTTCAGTATGCCACCTTGGTTTACGTTTTAACATGTTACTATCAAATTTTGAAACTTTTGTTAGGAAAAGGACATTAGTTTCAATTATTTTTTCAATGAAGTTAATCTATCAACTATTGTCATTCAATGAGAGGTAGAATATCAATTGTTATCTATATAACTTTAACTACACAATTATATTACAACTACCATATCAGAATTTGTTTATATTATAGCTATAAAGCAACCTATTAGATTACAGTAATATTCTCTTTTTTCCATAAATCTAACATTTTTCAAATCACATTTGCTAGTTTTCAATTTGTGTGTTAAATTTTTTCTTTTCAGGCGAAGTTGGCAATGCAAGTAAGATGAATCTTGTTGTTCAGCTGATGGCTGGCGTAGCTCTAGCTGGTCTGGCGGAGGGAATGGCTTTGGCAGACAGGGCGGGACTGCAGCAGAAAGATGTACTGGAGATAATGGAACTAACATCACTAGCATGTCCTCTGGTTATTGATAAAACTAAAGGTAAAAGAAAAACATCTTAGTTACTATTTGATTTTATATCTGCCACTGTTGATCTTATAACGGCCACTGTTGATCTTATAACGGCCACTGTTGATCTTATAACGGCCACTATTGATCTTTCTTTCAATGTCATTGAATCTGATATTTTTTTCTGACTAACACAGGAATAGTTCATCTTCATTCGAATATTATTTGTATTTTGCCGAGACTAATAACTTTTTGACAGAATTTGTTCAGCTTAAAAGATATTTATCTATTTTATCAGTTCAAACGCGTTCATTTTTATTTCTTATTTGCCTGTGAGAATTATTTCACTCACAATGATAATTAATCCTATACCGTGGAATATCTACGATAAGTATTTTTTTACTATTATATAGGCTTATATTCATTATTTATGTATCTGTTTTGTTTACCAATAAATATTATCATTCATATTTCTGATGCTTTCCCACTTGACTAACTCTTTGCTCCATTACCAGCAATCATCGAAGGTAGTTTTGCCACCCACCAAGCACTGCAGCACATGCAAAAGGACCTGCGCTTGGGACTAGCAATGGGAGATGGCTTGGAGTTACCCCTGCCACTCACTGCCACCACCAACGAGCTGTACAAGCACGCGAAGAGACTTGGCTACGGGGAACACGACGTCTCCTCAGTCTACGTCAGAACTAGATTTTAGGACACGTATTTTAAAGTTAAAATTAAAGTGACTTTGTAACTCTTAGTTGTATCAGTTGAAAATGTCTCTTGTAAATTGTTTCGAGTACAATATGTTAGGAAACAAAGTAACTACTCCTAGAACAGTTTTTCAAATCTATTTATCTTCATTTTATTAATCAATTGAGATTTCTCTTAGGCTTCTTTAACTACCGACGCTTCATTTTCCTCTAGAACCTGTGGTTTCCTTTAGGTTTGAGGTAAAGTGGAGTCACAGAGTAGCTTTTCTGCATCCTTGTGCTGTAACTAAATAGGATCACAATTCGAAGTTTTTGGTTTACTTTTCTTTTGACTTTGGAAGAAGATTTTTACTCAATTTGTTCATTGTATTAGGACTTTTTAATATTATTTCCCTACAAATTTAAGAAAGAATTAGCTAGCAATATAACTGAGCACCAAGATGAATTTATTAAGAAGTCAATTTATTTGTGTAATAATTTTAATATGTTGTCTTACCTTCCATTAGAATGGTTTTTAGTTATATTTGATGTTTTTTATTTGTCAAATATTCCCTCCAAAAACAGTAGATGTTTTTAAAGAAAATTTTAACCATTGGTGGTATGTTGCTTTGTTAAGAGAGTAGCTTTTGTGCATTCATGAGCACTGTCGCTGCAACTTGGTGGTAGGTGACTTTCCTTTCTGACTTCTTCATCAAAGTTCCTTGTATTTAGATTCCTTTTGATGCCAATGACATCAGACTCCCTACTAAATTAGTTTGCTCTGTCGAAAATAATTGGTCCACTATTATTGATCACCAGGGCTGGGACAATATGCTCTAAAAACTTTAGATCCCTATAATATTATAGACGGAGAGAATTAAAGAGTATTGAATGGTTCTACACCAGCGGTATATAGTATTCGATACCATTTCATTTAGTTTCGTCTATGATATTTTGGGGATCTATAGTTTTTAGGTCATATTGTCCCAGCCCTGGTGATCACTATTAGTATTATCTATGCAGTTTTATTTGATTTAAAATCTTAGCTCTGATATTTAAAACAAAATCTCCATACTTATATGATATTAAATATTTCGCTCTATTGTTAAGATTTAAATTCTTCTTCTAATTTCTACTTGATTATTTTGAAGAAATTTACCTTTTTTTGAAGATAGGAATATTCCGCCCTTTATATTTGATCGTGTGCAAGTGTCTCAAATATTTTTTTTCAGTGTGTTTGCTAGATGATTAAGAAGATTGAAGTTAGGGTCAGGCCCATCCTATACTAACAGTTAAAACGCTGCGTTTTCACCGCCCAGTTTACGCCTCTCCAATTAATCACGATAAGATGAATTGAAAGCAAAGTTTCAGTCTATACTAGCGTTTCTACCGCCTTCCTTTTATTTAACCGTGATTAATTGAAGAAGCGTAAACTGGGCAGTGAAAACGCGGCGTGTTATCTGCTAGTATTGATTGGGCCTTGTTTTTCAGTATTCGGTCACTTGAAAGGGGGGCCCATCTAATTTCAATCAAAAAGTTTAACGTAATATGATAGATGAACATTAATTAGATAATGCTGTGAAATATTTCGGCTGAAATCACTGTATATTCAGAGAAAATAGTTTTTTTTAGTTAACTTAAGTTTGTTCGATCATCCGATAGATGGCGTTAGTTACATTATTCCCCATAGATGACATTGCACGTTTACAAAATGTCTGATTATCTTCGTAAATTTCATATTATACTTAGTAATGAAAAGGGTTGTGACAATCTGCTTTTAAAATCATAGATCCCGAAAGTATTATAGACGCAGAGAATTAAACACTTGAATCGTTCTAAACCAGCGGTATATAGTATTCGATACCATTTCGTTTCGTCTATGATATTCTTAAGATCTATGATTTAAAAAGCATATTGTCACAACCCTACTAATGAACTTTTTGTAGAGTTATAAATAGAATTTTGCTATCAGATATACCTACCTACAACGTTCCTTACGCAAATTTTTATGGGAAGTCAACGAAATGGCGTCATGGCTCATGAAAAACTTTATCTACTTGTCACTAGATGGCGCTTTTACAAATTTAATTTATTTTCTTTAATAAATATTATGTAGATGAACAGAACATATTATATTACATAATTAAATATGCTGTTACAATATTAGAAAATGTTTGATTTTAATCGCACTCTCTTTTTACACTGTCGCAGTACTCGGAGAGTGAGTGAAAGTAGGATTGTCACAATATGCTTTTAAACTCATAGATCTCAAATATATCTTAGAGTGAGAAATTTAAAGAGTATAGAATAGTTCTTCACCAGCGGTATATAGTATTCGATACCATTTCGTTTATGATAATCTTAAGATATATGATTCAAAAAGCTTATTGTCTCAATCTAATAATTGAAATTCCTAATAGTTGGATCGATTCATGATCTGTATTAACACCCACTGTCAGAGTACTATGAGTGTCCGAATACAACAACGTGCCCTGATATTTCAAAATATTTTTTATTGGATATAGGAGTTGTATCCCTTATTGTATTTTTTTAATTTAGTTTCCTAGGTACATTCGTTGGATGCACCAAATTATTACTACTTTGAGAGCTGAAAGTACACACTATTTTAGACCTTGGAGACTTTTATTCGACTGCAGTGGCATTCCTGATGATGGTTAGACACTTGAATGGAGTGAGAAAAAACTTGTTCAAGAAGCTAAAAATAGACTGTACCTTGTTAGTGAGTAGTTAGTGCACACATTGATGATTTAATTACCACACAGGGTAATAACAAATAAAAACTTATGACTATAATTAGTACAAAAGATAATTAACATGTATAATGATAATCAATTGGAAAAAGAATGAATGATAATTAAAACACTTAGAATCGTAAAAAAATAGAATGATAATTAATAGAGACTGATAATCAGGATAGAGTAACATTAGGGTATGGTAAACAGTTGATAGAAACTACTTTGACGTGACCACGGCGTGACCGGAAAATCTTAACAATTGAATTAATTGCTAAATAACTAGTTCATTTTTAATCGTTATGGTTAAATGATTGAAGTATATCCACAGATAAAACTTTTATTATTTAGATATTTTAATAACATTTTTTCTTGGAAAGTCTCCAGTGGACTGATGAATTCATATTTTATGGACTCTGAACGTGCTCTATAGAAACTGTTGTAAATTGAACAAAAACTAAATACAACTAGATCATCTGATTGCTATAGTGTGGGGTAAGCTCCAAGTTATCGAACAGTTCAACATATTCGATCATAAAAATATCTAATTAATTATTATTTAATTTCAATTATTTTAATTGGTATTGATGATACTTACAGGTACCATTGATATTAATTTAATTTTTTTCCCTGCCAGAAGAAGCAGACCTTCTTTAAATAATAACACTCCAATTAAAATACATATTAAATACATATTTTTATGTTTGATCGAAAATGTTGAGCTGTTTGATAACTCGGAACTTACCCTATGCTATGACAGAAAAAAAATGTTTAGATAAAATAAATTGTGACAATACAGGTAAAGCTCGTACAACGGTACAAGTACCGGAAAAAGTGTCCGCTATGCCGAGCAATGGACACTATGACGGACTCAGCTTGTACTTCAACTGGGATTTAAACTTTGCAAGTTTTCTTTTACTGTACAGTATTTCAAAGAAGCAATCTCAGTTTATTGAATGAAAATCTTATAATATTTATATTGAAGATCGTCCGCTGTAAAAGCTTTACCTGTATTTAATAAAATCATTGGAAATTATGACTAAAAAATAAATTTATTCAGTGAGGATATAATTTTTCGGATCTTATTAGGATCATGCACCCCAGATTTTATTGGGGTGTATGATCTTAACAAGCTTTTTACTGGGGTGCATGATCTTAACAAGCTTAAATGAATGAATTATAGGAGCAATTAAACATTTTAAACGATGATATTAACTCCAATATATAACACCCATTGTTGCATTTTTGGGTGCAAGCTTTTTCATGGAGTGCATGATCTTAACAAGCTCTTTACCGGGATGCATGATCTTTACAAGGTTATTCTGAGATGCATGATCTTAACAATTGATCCAATTTTTCGTTAAAATGTAAGTATAAAATCAATTTTAATATAAGAATAGTTATGCACTCTATGGTATGTAACTAAAGAGTAGTTTGTAATATACACATTTACCTGCAATTAATTAATATGGTCAGTAGGATAAGCCTGAGAGTAATTCAAACGTGATGAGATTTTCTTAAAATAGAAATTAGTAACCACCACTAGACTATTAATCCTTTCGAGTTCGAGCGTTGAAAACGACTGTGAAATAATATTTTTTTTGACTCTTTTAGGGTCTAATTAGGTTATATTTGAAGCTCAAAAAAATTCAAATACATTTTAGAGGAAAAGTGAATGTGAGTCCCGACAGCCTATTTTAAAGTATTAATAGATTATAAGAGAAGCGTACTTACAAAGAATATCAATTGAGTGTTCAGAAGCATTATTTATGAATGGCTGCTTTATTGTAAATAGAAATATAACCACCTGTACTTGCACTCAAAATTAAACTGGTTCTTGTATCTTAAATGGATTGATTTTAATTGAATGTCTCTATTATACAAAATCACTGTACATAGAATATTTAAATTATAAGAAAGATGGTTAATTCATTTAAAACTAATATCGAAATGCCAAGTTTATTTTTTCACTATTAGATTAAAATAACAGGAATATACATATATCATTATATGGTACCCAGTATATGGCACCTACTCGATAAAAACAATTGCTCGAAGGTAAGATTAGTTTGGTTTATGATAGAGGTGACGTCAAACTAGCTTGGTTAGTATAGCGGACAAAATGAATACTTTAACACACTAACTGCATCTCGAGATATGACGGTAATGCCATACCTGCATCTGGTTTTTGTTCACATATGAACAGTTATTTTAAAAACCAACAATAACATATTTTTCTGTTATTTTTAGTCATAAATATGTAGTAGGTATATTTTTGTAAATTATATTTTGCAATTTTTATCCCTCACTTTTCCAGCACTAAGTCTTATAAAGTACTCGATATATGTTAGAGAAAGATATATTTAAAAAATAACACAGAAAAGTGTTTGCGTGTACCAACCAGTAGTGGTACATGATGCAGGCTGAACAAAGTTAGCTGTATGCATGATACGGTTCAAGTAATAAATTGTTTGAATAAAAAGTTGGCATACTAACATCATGGACATGCACAATTTACTTCTTCAATCGATATGTATAGTTTCTATATACGCCCTCTAAATATGTTCAGGAATATATCGATTAATTTACTGAGGACTTTAGTAACAGTTTAGTTGTTTGGTTTGAAAAAAGCTTTAGCGGAATGAAACAAGGAGACCACATATGCCTCATGAAAAATGTTTAGTGTAGAAACGGCTACCTAACATCTTACAGTTAATGTATAAGCCAGATAGATTATGAAATAGTTTTTCAAAGAACTTCGTAACGGTTTCTGGGCGGGAATAGAAAATATTGTTTAGAGTTTGGGTAAATCAGGATTCAGGATTTGATGGATTAGGAAAAGAAATCCAATGAAATTGAAGAATTGAGGGAAAATGTTGGTTAGTTTAGGAAAGGAGGTGGAGATTTAGAAGGACTGAGGGAATAGGAGTTATAGAAAAGTTAGTTCCGACCCAACTCCAGCGAGGAAGCCTCCTTCATTTCTGACAGCTTTGTCTTGATATCTATAGTGGTGTTGTGAATAACTATATAAGTTGGAAGAGATGCCCTGTGACCTGTCCGGAAGACTCAGATCAATTCCCTCAATAACTTCATTATGTAATGTCATGCATGAATCTTATCAATATCGAATTTAGTTAATTATAATATGTTGTTTTAATTCCCTCGTAAATTCAGGGCTCTGGTGTGACGCTCGGACTGATAAAAATATAAATGATTAGCTAGTAGCTACCGTAAAGAAATAATAGATGATAAGAAGTAAATAAAGGGAAATTAAACTCAATTAAATGAAAAAGTAAGTATATTAGAGACCCCACCATTCAGATCATTCGAACAGTTTTTTTCGAGCAATTTTCTTAAAACCGATGTATATATATTTCGCGCAATTTACCGATTTCTTGAAGGTCCTCTCCAGGCTCCGGGAAAAAAAATGAGTTTATAACAAAATATTATAGAACTAAGGTCTACGATCCTTATTCTGCAAACCGCATACAATTCAGTTCAGTATATATTTTATAATTTATTTTTAAAGTTTTCTAATACTTTGTGAGCAACAATTGAGCGAATCACTAATCTGATGCTCAAGAAGAAGATTGTACACTCATTGTTATGATTACAAATTGGAATTTTATGAACAAACCATGCGTTTTTGGCCTTAATTTTAGATATTAATTGTTTTCTAAAGTATATAAACGTTTATATTATAAGTTCATTCAATTTTATACTTTTACACGAATATTAAATGTATTTATTAAACCTAATACCTAGTTGACAATCAAAACAAATGGTGCACATTCTTTTTCTTCAGGCTGAAAATTTCTTAAATTAGTAAGTCAAAAGTAAAATAGGTTTTGTAGAGTTTTGATTATAAAAATCTTTAAAAACATATAAAATTAAAAATATGCTACCAAATTCCATGCGATTTGCAGCAAAATGATAAGAAACATTAGCCTCGTTGAATAAGGCAATAAAAATATTTGCTTGGAGGGGACCTTTAAACTTTAAAAGCAAATAAAAAAGATATACTGAACAGAATAGTAAGCGGTTTGCAGAATAATGATCCTAGACCTTAGTTATATGATATCATGTAATAAACTCATTTTTTCCCGTAGCCTGGAAAGGAACTAATTAATTCCAATTTTTAAGTTAGAACATACACCAACAATAAGAGATATTTGAACACTGCATCGCTTCGTGACCAATAAATTTAACAGCAGAATGTCCCACCATGGAAAATCCCATCTGTGTTCAATTCAACCTTTAAGAAAAATAAGTTAAAATTTGACTTAGTTAAGTGAACAATAAGTTACTCACATATTTTATCTCAGATTCAGTGGAATGATGACATAATATATTAAATATATGAATATACAAGGTTAGACTTGCAGTCAGTTGAAAGGACGGGACCCTCCAGACCTCCTCACGGTGATCTTCGATAGTGAAATAATGTATACTTTAAACTATTTATAATTAATGCAATGCATGTTTTCACCATGGGTGATACTCGTGTAAATATACTTCTAATATCTGAACTATTTCTCTAATCCAGTTATCACCAACAGCACATTTTATTAAAATCAGTTTTATTTAATGTTAACCAGTATTTTAATATTCCGTAGTGGAATAGACCGTTCCTCATTTAGCGGGAAAATATAACAATAATGTTAAGATTAATTTATTCATATTAAAGCAGTGTGATATTATTGATATTGGTCCGTTTCGTCTCTCTAGTGTACAGTCAAAGAAAACTGTATGTGTAATGATTTTTTAGGCGTTTTTTTAATTCTAAAATGGAAGATTAACAAATTATAATGGTTATAGATATTTTTAAATTGTTCTGGGTATACAACAAATTTTTTTTATTCGATAATAGATCATCACAGTGACTCTTTTATCCGATAGTATTATCAGGGAAAAAATAATCGAGGTCACTTTGAATTTTAGATGCAAAAACCGTAGAGTTTTCAGTCAAAATTTTGAGATTTGACACCGTTGCATAGGATAAGGTCCGCCTTCTTGTAGTATTGAGAAAAGATACCAACTAATTACTATTAAGATACCAATTAGTGAATTATCTTTGAATATTGAAGGTTGGTGGCATTAAATCTTACTGTTTTACAATTAGCTTTACATTTCTATTAAAATTTATTATAATTATTAATTTGCGTTTTCCTGAACTAATTTGAGTATTTTCACTATTTTGTTTTGGTCACTTTATATCAAATAAGTATAATAATGTTAAAATCAAATAAATATTTCTCAATAATTATTTACCTGAACTCATGAAAGTATACTTGTAAGCCTGAACTATTGCAATAGGAATTAGTTTGGGACATTTTGGTTGGTAATATTGAAACCTCTTTATGTGAGTGTTCGAATGAAATCACACTAATATATCATAATTATTCTCGAAAGTGGAAATCATCCTCGTTTTTAATTTAAGATCACAACAACTCCCCACCCCCATCTCTCACCCATTACCATAGTATCTATTCTATACAGACCTAATATATTTCTGTTTCATATATTTGAACAGAGGTAATATTCATTATTTTATGTATGCTAGATTTATTTATCCCCATTTCAATCACCCCGTGATAGTGGAAAATTTTTTTAGTCTGTGATGATTATTTATTGTATGATATTTGAATAATATTTGTAATAAAAATAGTTCTACCATATACCTCTTTGTTCTCGATAGGGTGAGTTACGAATTATCGGACGGTTTTAAATCCTTGATATTACAACAAAAAGTATATAATTAAAGTTAAGTAATTTTTATTATATACTTATTTCTATTTTGATCGAAGAATTAGAAACGTCCGATAATTTGTAACTTGTCCATGCAAGTAGATTACATCCACCATCTATTAACGAGGAAGTTACAGAAATGATTGGCTAATATATAACAGATTTTATCCAAGTATTGTTAACTCTGTAATAAAATTAGATTTTTCAACTGTAATTAATTTAAAATCAAATGTTATAAGCAACACAGTTTACCATTTAAAAAATGAATGGTAATCATATTGAGCCTCTCACTGCCAGATCTTATATAAGGTTCACCTATAGAAGTATATGCTACCTATTTCAATTTATATTAATTTCAGTAACTAAAAACTTATCAGAAGTAGGGGGTATGACCTCTGATTGGAATAAAAGGCTATATCGCTGATGTCAAATGGAAAGGAACTCGAAGAAGCAGTCAGAAAAGAAAATGGCTCAGTGAACATTGAACAATATCACCAACCACCAGTCAGTACAAATGCTCAGAGATGCAGAAAAGCTACTACGTGAATATATAGTCATTTACCAAGAAATGTTTAGGAAAAAGAAACAAGCATCAGTATCTGCATTCACAGACGGAAGATGAAAATGAAAAGGTTATGGAAAACTAATCCTACATACCAGAAAAATCTAAAACTTCTTTGTTGAAGAGCATGACTCTAGCGCTATTCTCTAAAAGTGCAACTAGTGTTAAAAAATGATAATCATGGTAAATATAAAAAAAGATAATCCATATTACAACAGTTAAGAGCCCAAAGACGCCACTTCTTTCTCTAACACTCACCACAGACAATTCAGGATTGAACCCCTGAGGGAAAATATTCATTTATCACCTTCAAAAATTTAATTATCGATGAAGGGTAAAAACTTATTTCCTAGTGAATAATATATAAACTTAGAAACTGAAATTGCTTGACTGATTCTAAAGTATTGCAAATCTAAACCAATATAAACTTTGTTGGAGTGTCCTTGAGCGGTGAAAAACATTCATCACCGCTCGTTACCGTTCTCAGAAGTTCGTCCCCCGTTAAAACAACGCCATATACGCTCGACCACCGCTTATGTTCCATCACCGTTCCGAAGGGTTTGAGTTTTTCAAAATGTTGCAAGTGTTGAGGAGCGGTAGTTTTCCTTTCTACAAAGTACACTAGCTCTATAACACCGCCCAGCCAAAGTTTAGCAGCGCTAGACGCAAGTTCGTGGACGCTTTATTCCGCTAGGCCAATGCAGAAATCCTGAACGATGCTTCGCCAGCTTTGCCCGGGTGGTCGTTAAACGTTGCACAAGCTTTGGCAGAGCGTTGTTATTTGTTTTACGAGTTTGTGTGTCGAAATTATGTATCACAATACAAAATACGGGCGGTGCCATAGCGGTGCACCACTGAAGCCACCGTTGCTATAGAGTTGGCTTAACGGTAGAAAGAGGCAGCGAGCGTTGGTTTGGCAGTATGGAGCTATGCGACCTCCATACCAACGTAAAACCAAAGTTCATCACAGCAATGAATCACTGTTTCTTTTTCTGAGACCATTTCAGAAAACTCGTGTCCGTGATTCAAACGTTTTCAACTGCCTTATCAAAGTTTATGCAACATTTAATCACCGCCCGGGCAATGCTGGCGAAGCAGCGGTGGTCCAACATTCAAGATTCACGTATTTGCTTCTATAATGGTGCCAAAACTTGTCTGGGTTTTGTTGCGGTGGGGAACTTTTCGGAGCGGAAGGCTACTGCTTCTCAATGCTCGTAATATTTGGTGCAGTTCAAAACTTTCGGATCGGTTGGTGTGAACATAAGCTGTGGTCGAGCGTATACGGAGTTGCCTGAACAGGGGCCAACTTCTGGTGAGCGTTAAAAATTTTTTGCCCTCGCTTCAGGAACGCTTTAGCAAAGTTCCTCCGGTGTGTCACGCCTTCAAATGATGAGCATCAACTATCGATTTACATCAGAAATCTATCAGAATTTCTGATAGATTTCATCCACTCAGCTCCGTAGTCCGTAATCAAAAGAAATATACCGCTATACCAACTTTAAACTCACGCCGAGCCAACGCCCACACTCGTAGAACACCGCTCTATCAACGCCCGGGTTACCATGATCAGTTTTCCCTTGTGTACGCGGTAACAAGCGTTGTCGCTATTTGGTTTATTTTCCCTCCGCTCAAAGAACACTCAAACAAAGTTCTGGCGGTGTGATCTAGGCTTTAGATATCCTTATCAATACATCGAAGCAAGCCTTACGTTAAATAAATCAGAAAATTACCAATTCCTCATGCTATACCACATACAGAAAAAAATTGTTCCATAGCTTAAGATATTTTTTATTTGATTAAGATCAGCAATTAGTGTTGTTAATCAACCCCTATCGAAAGTTTCATGAAGGTTTCGACAGTTGCTGCATGTTCTCCAATGAGGAGTGCATTATTATGCACCCAAGTAATAAAGTAAAAGATAAACAGAAAAATAACGAGAAAAAGGGAAAGAAGCAACTGTCGAGGCCCATAATTAGTTTGGGTGACTAAATATCATTACTTTACCATCAAGATGACGTGCATCCGTACAGCGCATACCTTCGCCGCCACATATAACCTTGACCATCCAATAATTTGCCTTGAGTTAGAAATGAATTTCACCTTTTCCCTTTCACTCCCAAAGTTTTATCAAATGGTTCCTGGTTATTGACCAATAAATGGTAAACATCAAATTTCAGGGAATTGGTTAAATACTATTCGAGTTATAAATGACCTTGACCTTTAACCTGATCGCTCCCAAAATCTAATCAAATGGTTCCTGCATGGTTATTGATCAATCGTGTCACCAATTATCGGACAATTTGGTTGAATACTATTTGAGATATATATGACCTTGACATTTGACCTGATCGCTCTCAATATCTAATGAACTGATTCCTTGATAAGGACCAATTGTCCCTCCAAACGTCAAACAATTTTGTTGAATAATTTTTGAGTTATAAATGAATGACCTTGATCTGACAATTCCCAATAAATTATCAACTCTTTCCTGGATATTGACCAATCGTCCAACTATATTTCAGGCAATTGATTTAAATCATTTTTAGTTATTGAGTTATAAATTGTGAGAGTATACTTGTTAAGTTTTCAGAAAAAAATTATCTATAACTTCTAATTTTAATTTATTTTACTATGCTAAATTGAAGACTCGATAAAAGCTATCCTGAAAAGAGAGGTGGTAGACTGAGATCGAACTGTAGATACGTTCTCTAGGTTCTAAACTCCAGCAATCAAATAAAGTATTTATCAATAGCCTCTTCTCCTTTCTACCACGTTAAAATATTAATATTGCCAGCACTACTTCCCGTTGTGGAAGATGGTGTTATACATATAGGGATATGCTGTTCAATGCAAGGTTTTAGATCTAGCTTACAAGTTTAACTATTACACAGTTCATGCAAATGAATGTGTTATTAAGCAATGAATATGTAAACTAATTTTAGGACATAGTAGAAATATATTTGGCAATGCATCGCTAGCCGTAGGTGTGGCTTTACCTATATCCATAGTATATACACTGCTGATCAATAATATAAGACCGTTTGAAAATTGGATTAAAAACTAACATTTTGTAGATAGGGTTGTGAATTTTTAAATATATGTAGGTTGCTGACAACAATCTACATAAATGTTCCAAATAAAAAACAATTGCACCATCAACTTTTTCTTAAATCTGCATTTTTATGAAATAAGGCGTTTAACACTTGATCATAAACATAAGACCATGGTGCAAAAAAGCTGAAATTAGGGTTATTTCATAGTTTTTCACTCAGTTTAAAATTAGCAGCCATAGCATAAAGGTGTCACAATGCCAAAAGCGTCTAAACTATAATTAAGTGAAGTTGAGCGTGCCAGAATCTTAGATTTCCACCTACTGGGTTTTTCACAATTGGCGATCGCTGACAAGTTGAATCGAAGCAAAACTGCAGTTTGCAACTTCTTAAAGGATCCACAAAACTATGGAAAGGCAAAATCTACAGGTAGACCAAGAAAAATTTCCTCTGCGCTGAATAGCAGGATCAAACGTGTAGTGAAGAAGGACAGAGGACTAACTTCTAGGGAAATTAAGGAGGCTACAGGTGCGGATTGCAGCCCAATAACTATTAGACGACAGTTACGCATCAATGGGAGGTGAACAAAAAGCGTCTGCAGGTGCCCCGGCTCTTACCACGCCACAAGCATGACCGTCTGAGATTCAGTCAGGATTACCAAACGTGGGACACTGGAAAATGGATGCAAGTCCTCTTCTCAGACGAAAAGAAGTTTAATCTTGATGGTCCAGATGGCACCCAGAGGTACTGGCATGACAAAGAAATGCCTCCTGAGATCTACTCTACACGGCACAGCGGTGGAGGTTCCGTAATGGTGTGGGGAGCATTTTCATCCATAGGAACAATGGAGTTGCAGAATGTTCATGGTCGTCAAACTGCAGCTGGCTACATCACAATGCTCCAGAATGCTAATCTGGTGACCGAAGGACAACGGTTGTGTGGAGATGGGTGGGTTTTCCAGCAGGATAATGCTGCAATTCATAGAGCACGCAGGACAATGAGCTTCTTAGAGGAGAGTGGTGTCCGGGTTTTGAAGCATTCCGCATGCTCCCCAGACTTGAATCCTATAGAAAACCTCTGGGGGTGGATGGCAAGGGATGTTTACAAAAATGGAAAGCAGTATGCCACTGTGGATGAGCTTCGAGAGTCCATTTTCACGAGTTGGAGCAACGTTCCCCTTACACTGCTAGAAACCCTCATTTCCAGTATGCCACAGAGAATTTTTGAAGTAATCAGAAGCAATGGAGGCAGAACTCACTATTAAAGCCAATTTTGTTGACATTGTCTTTGTTATTTGGTATTTATCCTAATTTGGTCTTATGTTTATGATCAAGTGTTAAACGCATTATTTCATAAAAATGCAGATTTAAGAAAAAGTTGATGGTGCAATTGTTTTTATTTGGAACATTTATGTAGATTGTTATCAGCAACCTATATTTAAAAATTCACAACCCTATCTACAAAATGTTAGTTTTTAATCCAATTTTCAAACGGTCTTATATTATTGATCAGCAGTGTATTGTACTATTTATCTTTTTTTTCGTTATAGCAAATATTAAAATATTTGAAAAAAAGCCAATTTAACCAACTCAGCCCTTATATTAATCGGAGAAATTATAGACATTGCATAATGAACTAACTATAGACATCAAAAATTGAACTAAGGTAAATACGCAACAGCTGAGGTGACACAGCAGCCGATAGCTAATTACAAAAAGATGCTCAATTATAGGTATGAAGTTTGAACTTCTACAGTCGAACATTGAGTATCTTTTCCTACTAGCTATATCAGCTACTGTGTCATATTGGCTATTGTGTATTTACCTTAGTTCTTGCCCATCAAAAAATTAATTTCAAATTATTCATACTCTCTAAGATACGACTGTTGCAAATAATAATTCAATGATGGTAGTTTTAATCTTACTAGCTGATAGTATGGAACGGGTAGTTATTGCGTCAATAATTTAGTGCATGAAAATTCAATTGATATTAATTCAAATAATGCCAAACAGTTTTTCGTGTTGTGCTACGCAATGTAGTTATTATTTCATTAAAATTTGATATACGATGAAATATGTGGGTAAACCACTATAAAAAAATTGTTAAATAACTGCTCCTGTAGTTATTCACATGTGGAAAAAATTACGAGAAATACACGACTAGCGTTATAGTTTAGCGCGGTAGTTTTTATAAATATAGTTATTTCATCAAAGGCCTGATAGTTCAAATAATCTTTAATCCAAATGTAGTTTTTATTAATACGATACAGTTTGATTCATGCTATCTTTCAACATTCAAAGATAATTCACTAATGGACCTCTAAGTAGCCATAATTTTTTTACTA
>CANNZV010000898.1:0-203752 GCA_947561585.1 Caprella mutica
ATTAGTTTCCAGAAGTTAGTAGATATTAGTTTTCAGAAGATAGTAGATATTAGTTTTCAGAAATTAGTAGATATTAGTTTTCAGAAGTTATTAGACATTAGTTTTCAGAAGTTAGTAGATATTAGTATTCAGAAGTTAGTAGATATTAGTTTTCAAAAGTTAGTAGATATTAGTTTTCAGAAGTTAGTAGATATTAGTTTTCAGAAGTTAGTAGATATTAGTTTTCAGAAGTTAGTAGATATTAGTTTTCAGAAGTTAGTAGATATTAGTTTTCAGAAGTTAGTAGATATTAGTTTTCAGAAGTTAGTAGATATTAGTTTTCAGAAGTTAGTAAATATTAGTTTTCAGAAGTTAGTAAATATTAGTTTTCAGAAGTTAGTAGATATTAGTTTTCAGAAGTTAGTAGATATTAGTTTTCAGAAGTTATTAGACATTAGTTTTCAGAAGTTAGTAGATATTATTTTTCAGAAGATAGTAGATATTAGTTTTCAGAAGTTAGTAGATATTAGTTTCCAGAAGTTAGTAGATATTAGTTTTCAGAAGATAGTAGATATTAGTTTTCAGAAGTTAGTAGATATTAGTTATCAGAAGTTATTAGACATTAGTTTTCAGAAGTTAATAGATATTAGTTTTCAGAAGTTAGTAGATATTAGTTTTCAAAAGTTAGTAGATATTAGTTTTCAGAAGTTAGTAGATATTAGTTTTCAGAAGTTAGTAGATATTAGTTTTCAGAAGTTAGTAGATATTAGTTTTCAGAAGATAGTAGATATTAGTTTTCAGAAGATTGTAGATATTGGTTTTCAGAATATATTAGTTTTCAGAAGTTAGTAGATATTAGTTTTCAGAAGTTAGTAGATATTAGTTTTCAGAAGTTAGTAGATATTAGTTCTCAGAAGTTAGTAGATATTAGTTTTCAGAAGTTAGTAGATATTGGTTTTCAGAAGTTAGTAGATATTAGTTTTCAGAAGTTAGTAGATATTAGTTTTCAGAAGTTAGTAGAATTAGTTTTCAGAAGTTAGTAGATATTAGTTTTCAGAAGTTAGAAAATATTAGTTTTCAGAAGTTAGTAGATATTAGTTTTCAGAAGATATTAGTTTTCAGAAGATATTAGTTTGCAGAAGTTAGTAGATATTAGTTTTCTGAAGATATTACTTTTCAGAAGTTAGTAAATATTAGTTTTCAGAAGTTAGTAGATATTAGTTTTCTGAAGACATTAGTTTTCAGAAGTTAGTAGAATTAGTTTTCAGAAGTTAGTAAATATTAGTTTTCAGAAGTTAGTAAATATTAGTTTTCAGAAGTTAGTAAATATTAGTTTTCAGAAGTTAGTAGATATTAGTTTTCAGAAGATATTAGTTTGCAGAAGTTAGTAGATATTAGTTTTCTGAAGATATTACTTTTCAGAAGTTAGTAAATATTAGTTTTCAGAAGTTAGTAGATATTAGTTTTCAGAAGTTAGTAGATATTAGTTTTCAGAAGTTAGTAGATATTAGTTTTCAGAAGTTAGTAGATATTAGTTTTCAGAAGTTTGTAGATATTGGTTTTCAGAATATATTAGTTTTCAGAAGTTAGTAGATATTAGTTTTCAGAAGTTAGTAGATATTAGTTTTCAGAAGTTAGTAGATATTAGTTTTCAGAAGTTAGTAAATATTAGTTTTCAGAAGTTAGTAAATATT
This sequence comes from Caprella mutica, assembly GCA_947561585.1. Taxonomy (NCBI): domain Eukaryota; kingdom Metazoa; phylum Arthropoda; class Malacostraca; order Amphipoda; family Caprellidae; genus Caprella; species Caprella mutica. The sequence goes on from CANNZV010000898.1 coordinate 1,674, forward strand.
AGTTTTCAGAAGTTAGTAGATATTAGTTTTCAGAAGTTAGTAGATATTAGTTTTCAGAAGTTATTAGACATTAGTTTTCAGAAGTTAGTAGATATTATTTTTCAGAAGATAGTAGATATTAGTTTTCAGAAGTTAGTAGATATTAGTTTCCAGAAGTTAGTAGATATTAGTTTTCAGAAGATAGTAGATATTAGTTTTCAGAAGTTAGTAGATATTAGTTATCAGAAGTTATTAGACATTAGTTTTCAGAAGTTAGTAGATATTAGTTTTCAGAAGTTAGTAGATATTAGTTTTCAAAAGTTAGTAGATTTTAGTTTTCAGAAGTTAGTAGATATTAGTTTTCAGAAGTTAGTAGATATTAGTTTTCAGAAGTTAGTAGATATTAGTTTTCAGAAGTTAGTAGATATTAGTTTTCAGAAGATTGTAGATATTGGTTTTCAGAATATATTAGTTTTCAGAAGTTAGTAGATATTAGTTTTCAGAAGTTAGTAGATATTAGTTTTCAGAAGTTAGTAGATATTAGTTTTCAGAAGTTAGTAGATATTAGTTTTCAGAAGTTAGTAGATATTGGTTTTCAGAAGTTAGTAGATATTAGTTTTCAAAAGTTAGTAGATATTAGTTTTCAGAAGTTAGTAGAATTAGTTTTCAGAAGTTAGTAGATATTAGTTTTCAGAAGTTAGTAAATATTAGTTTTCAGAAGTTAGTAGATATTAGTTTTCAGAAGATATTAGTTTTCAGAAGATATTAGTTTGCAGAAGTTAGTAGATATTAGTTTTCTGAAGATATTACTTTTCAGAAGTTAGTAAATATTAGTTTTCAGAAGTTAGTAGATATTAGTTTTCTGAAGACATTAGTTTTCAGAAGTTAGTAGAATTAGTTTTCAGAAGTTAGTAAATATTAGTTTTTAGAAGTTAGTAGATATTAGTTTTTAGAAGTTAGTAGATATTAGTTTTCAGAAGATATTAGTTTTCAGAAGATATTAGTTTGCAGAAGTTAGTAGATATTAGTTTTCTGAAGATATTACTTTTCAGAAGTTAGTAAATATTAGTTTTCAGAAGTTAGTAGATATTAGTTTTCTGAAGACATTAGTTTTCAGAAGTTAGTAAATATTAGTTTTCAGAAGTTAGTAGATATTAGTTTTCTGAAGACATTAGTTTTCAGAAGTTAATAGATATTAGTTTTCAGAAGATATTAGTTTTCAGAAGGTATTAGTTTTCAGAAGTTAGTAGATATTAGTTTTCAGAAGATATTAGTTTTCAGAAGGTATTAGTTTTCAGCAGTTAGTAGATATTAGTTTTCTGAAGATATTAGTTTTCAGAAGATATTAGTTTTCAGAAGATATTAGTTTTCAGAAGTTAGTAGATATTAGTTTTCAGAAGATATTAGTTTTCAGAAGATATTAGTTTTCAGAAGATATTAGTTTTCAGAAGTTAGTAGATATAAGTTTTCAGAAGATATTAGTTTTCAGAAGTTAGTAGATATTAGTTTTCAGAAGTTAGTAGATATTAGTTTTCAGAAGTTAGTAGATATTAGTTTTCAGAAGTTAGTAAATATTAGTTTTCAGAAGTTAGTAGATATTAGTTTTCAGAAGTTAGTAGATATTAGTTTTCAGAAGTTAGTAGATATTAGTTTTCAGAAGTTAGTAAATATTAGTTTTCAGAAGTTAGTAGATATTAGTTTTCAGAAGTTAGTAAATATTAGTTTTCAGAAGTTAGTAGATATTAGTTTTCAGAAGTTAGTAGATATTAGTTTTCAGAAGATATTAGTTTTCAGAAGATATTAGTTTTCAGAAGTTAGTAGATATTAGTTTTCTGAAGATATTAGTTTTCATAAGTTAGTAGATATTAGTTTTCAGAAGATATTAGTTTTCAGAAGGTATTAGCTTTCAGAAGTTAGTAGATATTAGTTTTCAGAAGATATTAGTTTTCAGAAGGTATTAGTTTTCAGAAGTTAGTAGATATTAGTTTTCTGAAGGTATTAGTTTTCAGGAGATATTAGTTTTCAGAAGATATTAGTTTTCAGAAGTTAGTAGATATTAGTTTTCTGAAGATATTAGTTTTCATAAGTTAGTAGATATTAGTTTTCAGAAGATATTAGTTTTCAGAAGGTATTAGCTTTCAGAAGTTAGTAGATATTAGTTTTCTGAAGATATTAGTTTTCAGAAGATATTATTTTTCTGAAGATATTAGTTTTCAGAAGTTAATAGATATTAGTTTTCAGAAGATATTAGTTTTCAGAAGTTAGCAGATATTAGTTTTCAGAAGTTAGTAGATATTAGTTTTCAGAAGTTAATAGATATTAGTTTTCAGAAGATATTAGTTTTCAGAAGTTAGTAGATATTAGTTTTCAGAAGTTAGTAGATATTAGTTTTCAGAAGTTAGTAGATATTAGTTTTCAGAAGTTGATAGATATTAGTTTTCAGAAGTTAGTAGATATTAGTTTTCAGAAGATATTAGTTTTCAGAAGTTAGTAGATATTAGTTTTCAGAAGTTAGTAGATATTAGTTTTCAGAAGTTAGTAGATATTAGTTTTCAGAAGATATTAGTTTTCAGAAGTTAGTAGATATTAGTTTTCAGAAGTTAGTAGATATTGGTTTCCAGAAGTTAGTAGATAATAGTTTTCAGAAGATATTAGTTTTCAGAAGTTAGTAGATATTAGTTTTCTGAAGATATTAGTTTTCAGAACGTAGTAGATATTAGTTTTCAGAAAATATTAGTTTTCAGAAGGTATTAGTTTTCAGAAGTTAGTAGATATTAGTTTTCAGAAGATATTAGTTTTCAGAAGTTAGTAGATATTAGTTTTCAGAAGATATTAGTTTTCAGAAGTTAGTAGATATTAGTTTTCTGAAGATATTAGTTTTCAGAAATTAGTAGATATTAGTTATCAGAAGATATTAGTTTTCAGAAGGTATTAGTTTTCAGAAGTTAGTAGATATTAGTTTTCAGAAGATATTAGTTTTCAGAAGTAAGTAGATATTAGTTATCTGAAGATATTAGTTTTCAGAAGATATTAGTTTTCAGAAGTTAGTAGATATTAGTTTTCAGAAGATATTAGTTTTCAGAAGATATTAGTTTTCAGAAGTTAGTAGATATTAGTTTTCAGAAGTTAGTAGATATTAGTTTTCAGAAGATATTAGTTTTCAGAAGATATTAGTTTTCAGAAGATATTAGTTTTCAGAAGATATTAGTTTTCATAAGTTAGTAGATATTAGTTTTCAGAAGATATTAGTTTTCAGAAGTTAGTAGATATTAGTTTTCAGAAGTTAGTAGATATTAGTTTTCAGAAGTTAGTAGATATTAATTTTCAGAAGTTAGTAGATATTTGTTTTCAGAAGTTAGTAGATATTAGTTTTCAGAAGTTAGTAGATATTAGTTTTCAGAAGTTAGTAGATATTAGTTTTCAGAAGTTAGTAGATATTAGTTTTCAGAAGATATTAGTTTTCAGAAGTTAGTAGATATTCGTTTTCAGAAGATATTAGTTTTCAGAAGTTAGTAGATATTAGTTTTCCGAAGTTAGTAGATACTAGTTTTCAGAAGATATTAGTTTTCAGAAGTTAGTAAATATTAGTTTTCAGAAGTTAGTAGATATTAGTTTTCAGAAGTTAGTAGATATTAGTTTTCAGAAGTTAGTAGATATTAGTTTTCAGAAGTTAGTAGATATTAGTTTTCAAAAGTTAGTAGATATTAGTTTTCAGAAAATATTAGTTTTCAGAAGTTAGTAGATATTAGTTTTCAGAAGATATTAGTTTTCAGACGTTAGTAGATATTAGTTTTCAGAAGTTAGTAGATATTAGTTTTCAAAAGTTAGTAGATATTAGTTTTCAGAAAATATTAGTTTTCAGAAGTTAGTAGATATTAGTTTTCAGAAGATATTAGTTTTCAGAAGTTAGTAGATATTAGTTTTCAGAAGTTAGTAGATATTAGTTTTCAGAAGATATTAGTTTTCAGAAGTTAGTAGATATTAGTTTTCAGAAGTTAGTAGATATTAATTTTCAGAAGTTAGTAGATATTAGTTTTCAGAAGATATTAGTTTTCAGAATTTAGTAGATATTGGTTTTCAGAAGTTAGTAGATATTAGTTTTCAGAAGTTAGTAGATATTAGTTTTCAGAAGTTAGTAGATATTAGTTTTCAGAAGTTAGTAGATATTAGTTTTCAGAAGTTAGTAGATATTAGTTTTCAGAAGTTAGTAGATATTAGTTTTCAGAAGTTAGTAGATATTAGTTTTCAGAAGTTAGTAGATATTAGTTTTCAGAAGTTAGTAGATATTAGTTTTCAGAAGTTAGTAGATATTAGTTTTCAGAAGTTTGTAGATATTGGTTTTCAGAATATATTAGTTTTCAGAAGTTAGTAGATATTAGTTTTCAGAAGTTAGTAGATATTAGTTTTCAGAAGTTAGTAGATATTAGTTTTCAGAAGTTAGTAAATATTAGTTTTCAGAAGTTAGTAAATATTAGTTTTCAGAAGTTAGTAGATATTAGTTTTCAGAAGTTAGTAGATATTAGTTTTCAGAAGATATTAGTTTTCAGAAGTTAGTAGATATTAGTTTTCAGAAGATATTAGTTTTCAGAAGTTAGTAGATATTAGTTTTCAGAAGTTAGTAGATATTAGTTTTCAGAAGATATTTGTTTTCAGAAGTTATTAGACATTAGTTTTCAGAAGTTAGTAGATATTACTTTTCAGAAGTTAGTAAATATTAGTTTTCAGAAGTTATTAGACATTAGTTTTCAGAAGTTAGTAGATATTATTTTTCAGAAGATAGTAGATATTAGTTTTCAGAAGTTAGTAGATATTAGTTTCCAGAAGTTAGTAGATATTAGTTTTCAGAAGATAGTAGATATTAGTTTTCAGAAATTAGTAGATATTAGTTTTCAGAAGTTATTAGACATTAGTTTTCAGAAGTTAGTAGATATTAGTATTCAGAAGTTAGTAGATATTAGTTTTCAAAAGTTAGTAGATATTAGTTTTCAGAAGTTAGTAGATATTAGTTTTCAGAAGTTAGTAGATATTAGTTTTCAGAAGTTAGTAGATATTAGTTTTCAGAAGTTAGTAGATATTAGTTTTCAGAAGTTAGTAGATATTAGTTTTCAGAAGTTAGTAGATATTAGTTTTCAGAAGTTAATTGATATTAGTTTTCAGAAGTTAGTAGATATTAGTTTTCAGAAGATATTAGTTTTCAGAAGTTAGTAGATATTAGTTTTCAGAAGTTAGTAGATATTAGTTTTCAGAAGTTAGTAGATATTAGTTCTCAGAAGATATTAGTTTTCAGAAGTTAGTAGATATTAGTTTTCAGAAGTTAGTAGATATTAGTTTTCAGAAGTTAGTAGATATTGGTTTTCAGAAGTTAGTAGATATTAGTTTTCAGAAGTTAGTAGATATTAGTTTTCAGGAGTTAGTAGATTTTAGTTTCCAGAAGTTAGTAGATATTAGTTTTCAGAAGATATTAGTTTTCAGAAGATATTAGTTTGCAGAAGTTAGTAGATATTAGTTTTCTGAAGATATTACTTTTCAGAAGTTAGTAAATATTAGTTTTCAGAAGTTAGTAGATATTAGTTTTCTGAAGACATTAGTTTTCAGAAGTTAGTAGAATTAGTTTTCAGAAGTTAGTAAATATTAGTTTTCAGAAGTTAGTAAATATTAGTTTTCAGAAGTTAGTAAATATTAGTTTTCAGAAGTTAGTAGATATTAGTTTTAAGAAGATATTAGTTTTCAGAAGATATTAGTTTGCAGAAGTTAGTAGGTATTAGTTTTCTGAAGATATTACTTTTCAGAAGTTAGTAAATATTAGTTTTCAGAAGTTAGTAGATATTAGTTTTCAGAAGTTAGTAGATATTAGTTTTCAGAAGTTAGTAGATATTAGTTTTCAGAAGTTAGTAGATATTAGTTTTCAGAAGTTTGTAGATATTGGTTTTCAGAATATATTACTTTTCAGAAGTTAGTAGATATTAGTTTTCAGAAGTTAGTAGATATTAGTTTTCAGAAGTTAGTAGATATTAGTTTTCAGAAGTTAGTAAATATTAGTTTTCTGAAGTTAGTAAATATTAGTTTTCAGAAGTTAGTAGATATTAGTTTTCAGAAGTTAGTAGATATTAGTTTTCAGAAGTTATTAGACATTAGTTTTCAGAAGTTAGTAGATATTATTTTTCAGAAGATAGTAGATATTAGTTTTCAGAAGTTAGTAGATATTAGTTTCCAGAAGTTAGTAGATATTAGTTTTCAGAAGATAGTAGATATTAGTTTTCAGAAGTTAGTAGATATTAGTTATCAGAAGTTATTAGACTTTAGTTTTCAGAAGTTAGTAGATATTAGTTTTCAGAAGTTAGTAGATATTAGTTTTCAAAAACTAGTAGATATTAGTTTTCAGAAGTTAGTAGATATTAGTTTTCAGAAGTTAGTAGATATTAGTTTTCAGAAGTTAGTAGATATTAGTTTTCAGAAGTTAGTAGATATTAGTTTTCAGAAGATTGTAGATATTGGTTTTCAGAATATATTAGTTTTCAGAAGTTAGTAGATATTAGTTTTCAGAAGTTAGTAGATATTAGTTTTCAGAAGTTAGTAGATATTAGTTTTCAGAAGTTAGTAGATATTAGTTTTCAGAAGTTAGTAGATATTGGTTTTCAGAAGTTAGTAGATATTAGTTTTCAGAAGTTAGTAGATATTAGTTTTCAGAAGTTAGTAGAATTAGTTTTCAGAAGTTAGTAGATATTAGTTTTCAGAAGTTAGTAAATATTAGTTTTCAGAAGTTAGTAGATATTAGTTTTCAGAAGATATTAGTTTCCAGAAGATATTAGTTTGCAGAAGTTAGTAGATATTAGTTTTCTGAAGATATTACTTTTCAGAAGTTAGTAAATATTAGTTTTCAGAAGTTAGTAGATATTAGTTTTCTGAAGACATTAGTTTTCAGAAGTTAGTAGAATTAGTTTTCAGAAGTTAGTAAATATTAATTTTCAGAAGTTAGTAAATATTAGTTTTCAGAAGTTAGTAGATATTAGTTTTCAGAAGATATTAGTTTTCAGAAGATATTAGTTTTCAGAAGATATTAGTTTGCAGAAGTTAGTAGATATTAGTTTTCTGAAGATATTACTTTTCAGAAGTTAGTAAATATTAGTTTTCAGAAGTTAGTAGATATTAGTTTTCTGAAGACATTAGTTTTCAGAAGTTAGTAAATATTAGTTTTCAGAAGTTAGTAGATATTAGTTTTCTGAAGACATTAGTTTTCAGAAGTTAATAGATATTAGTTTTCAGAAGATATTAGTTTTCAGAAGGTATTAGTTTTCAGAAGTTAGTAGATATTAGTTTTCAGAAGATATTAGTTTTCAGAAGGTATTAGTTTTCAGCAGTTAGTAGATATTAGTTTTTTGAAGATATTAGTTTTCAGAAGATATTAGTTTTCAGAAGATATTAGTTTTCAGAAGTTAGTAGATATAAGTTTTCAGAAGATATTAGTTTTCAGAAGTTAGTAGATATTAGTTTTCAGAAGTTAGTAGATATTAGTTTTCAGAAGTTAGTAGATATTAGTTTTCAGAAGTTAGTAAATATTAGTTTTCAGAAGTTAGTAGATATTAGTTTTCAGAAGTTAGTAGATATTAGTTTTCAGAAGTTAGTAGATATTAGTTTTCAGAAGTTAGTAAATATTAGTTTTCAGAAGTTAGTAGATATTAGTTTTCAGAAATTAGTAAATATTAGTTTTCAGAAGTTAGTAAATATTAGTTTTCAGAAGTTAGTAGATATTAGTTTTCAGAAGATATTAGTTTTCAGAAGTTAGTAGATATTAGTTTTCAGAAGATATTAGTTTTCAGAAGATATTAGTTTTCAGAAGTTAGTAGATATTAGTTTTCAGAAATTAGTAAATATTAGTTTTCAGAAGTTAGTAAATATTAGTTTTCAGAAGTTAGTAGATATTAGTTTTCAGAAGATATTAGTTTTCAGAAGTTAGTAGATATTAGTTTTCAGAAGATATTAGTTTTCAGAAGATATTAGTTTTCAGAAGTTAGTAGATATTAGTTTGCAGAAGATATTAGTTTTCAGAAGTTAGTAGATATTAGTTTTCAGAAGTTAGTAGATATTAGTTTTCAGAAGTTAGTAGATATTAGTTTTCAGAAGATATTAGTTTTCAGAAGTTAGTAGATATTAGTTTTAAGAAGTTAGTAGATATTGGTTTCCAGAAGTTAGTAGATATTAGTTTTCAGAAGATATTAGTTTTCAGAAGTTAGTAGATATTAGTTTTCTGAAGATATTAGTTTTCAGAAGTTAGTAGATATTAGTTTTCAGAAAATATTAGTTTTCAGAAGGTATTAGTTTTCAGAAGTTAGTAGATATTAGTTTTCAGAAGATATTAGTTTTCAGAAGTTAGTAGATATTAGTTTTCAGAAGATATTAGTTTTCAGAAGTTAGTAGATATTAGTTTTCTGAAGATATTAGTTTTCAGAAATTAGTAGATATTAGTTATCAGAAGATATTAGTTTTCAGAAGGTATTAGTTTTCAGAAGTTAGTAGATATTAGTTTTCAGAAGATTTTAGTTTTCAGAAGTAAGTAGATATTAGTTATCTGAAGATATTAGTTTTCAGAAGATATTAGTTTTCAGAAGTTAGTAGATATTAGTTTTCAGAAGATATTAGTTTTCAGAAGATATTAGTTTTCAGAAGTTAGTAGATATTAGTTTTCAGAAGTTAGTAGATATTAGTTTTCAGAAGATATTAGTTTTCAGAAGATATTAGTTTTCAGAAGATATTAGTTTTCAGAAGATATTAGTTTTCAGAAGTTAGTAGATATTAGTTTTCAGAAGATATTAGTTTTCAGAAGTTAGTAGATATTAGTTTTCAGAAGTTAGTAGATATTAGTTTTCAGAAGTTAGTAGATATTAATTTTCAGAAGTTAGTAGATATTTGTTTTCAGAAGTTAGTAGATATTAGTTTTCAGAAGTTAGTAGATATTAGTTTTCAGAAGTTAGTAGATATTAGTTTTCAGAAGTTAGTAGATATTAGTTTTCAGAAGATATTAGTTTTCAGAAGTTAGTAGATATTAGTTTTCAGAAGATATTAGTTTTCAGAAGTTAGTAGATATTAGTTTTCCGAAGTTAGTAGATATTAGTTTTCAGAAGATATTAGTTTTCAGAAGTTAGTAAATATTAGTTTTCAGAAGTTAGTAGATATTAGTTTTCAGAAGTTAGTAGATATTAGTTTTCAGAAGTTAGTAGATATTAGTTTTCAGAAGTTAGTAGATATTAGTTTTTAAAAGTTAGTAGATATTAGTTTTCAGAAGTTAGTAGATATTAGTTTTCAGAAGTTAGTAGATATTAGTTTTCAGAAGTTAGTAGATATTAGTTTTCAGAAGTTAGTAGATATTAGTTTTCAAAAGTTAGTAGATATTAGTTTTCAGAAAATATTAGTTTTCAGAAGTTAGTAGATATTAGTTTTCAGAAGTTAGTAGATATTAGTTTTCAGAAGATATTAGTTTTCAGAAGTTAGTAGATATTAGTTTTCAGAAGTTAGTAGATATTAGTTTTCAGAAGTTAGTAGATATTAATTTTCAGAAGTTAGTAGATATTAGTTTTCAGAAGATATTAGTTTTCAGAAGTTAGTAGATATTGGTTTTCAGAAGTTAGTAGATATTAGTTTTCAGAAGTTAGTAGATATTAGTTTTCAGAAGTTAGTAGATATTAGTTTTCAGAAGTTAGTAGATATTAGTTTTCAGAAGTTAGTAGATATTAGTTTTCAGAAGTTAGTAGATATTAGTTTTCAGAAGTTAGTAGATATTAGTTTTCAGAAGTTAGTAGATATTAGTTTTCAGAAGTTAGTAGATATTAGTTTTCAGAAGTTTGTAGATATTGGTTTTCAGAATATATTAGTTTTCAGAAGTTAGTAGATATTAGTTTTCAGAAGTTAGTAGATATTAGTTTTCAGAAGTTAGTAGATATTAGTTTTCAGAAGTTAGTAAATATTAGTTTTCAGAAGTTAGTAAATATTAGTTTTCAGAAGTTAGTAGATATTAGTTTTCAGAAGTTAGTAGATATTAGTTTTCAGAAGATATTAGTTTTCAGAAGTTAGTAGATATTAGTTTTCAGAAGATATTAGTTTTCAGAAGTTAGTAGATATTAGTTTTCAGAAGTTAGTAGATATTAGTTTTCAGAAGATATTTGTTTTCAGAAGTTATTAGACATTAGTTTTCAGAAGTTAGTAGATATTACTTTTCAGAAGTTAGTAAATATTAGTTTTCAGAAGTTATTAGACATTAGTTTTCAGAAGTTAGTAGATATTATTTTTCAGAAGATAGTAGATATTAGTTTTCAGAATTTAGTAGATATTAGTTTCCAGAAGTTAGTAGATATTAGTTTTCAGAAGATAGTAGATATTAGTTTTCAGAAATTAGTAGATATTAGTTTTCAGAAGTTATTAAACATTAGTTTTCAGAAGTTAGTAGATATTAGTTTTCAGAAGTTAGTAGATATTAGTTTTCAAAAGTTAGTAGATATTAGTTTTCAGAAGTTAGTAGATATTAGTTTTCAGAAGTTAGTAGATATTAGTTTTCAGAAGTTAGTAGATATTAGTTTTCAGAAGTTAGTAAATATTAGTTTTCAGAAGTTAGTAGATATTAGTTTTCAGAAGTTAGTAGATATTAGTTTTCAGAAGTTAGTAGATATTAGTTTTCAGAAGTTAGTAAATATTAGTTTTCAGAAGTTAGTAGATATTAGTTTTCAGAAATTAGTAAATATTAGTTTTCAGAAGTTAGTAAATATTAGTTTTCAGAAGTTAGTAGATATTAGTTTTCAGAAGATATTAGTTTTCAGAAGTTAGTAGATATTAGTTTTCAGAAGATATTAGTTTTCAGAAGATATTAGTTTTCAGAAGTTAGTAGATATTAGTTTTCAGAAATTAGTAAATATTAGTTTTCAGAAGTTAGTAAATATTAGTTTTCAGAAGTTAGTAGATATTAGTTTTCAGAAGATATTAGTTTTCAGAAGTTAGTAGATATTAGTTTTCAGAAGATATTAGTTTTCAGAAGATATTAGTTTTCAGAAGTTAGTAGATATTAGTTTGCAGAAGATATTAGTTTTCAGAAGTTAGTAGATATTAGTTTTCAGAAGTTAGTAGATATTAGTTTTCAGAAGTTAGTAGATATTAGTTTTCAGAAGATATTAGTTTTCAGAAGTTAGTAGATATTAGTTTTAAGAAGTTAGTAGATATTGGTTTCCAGAAGTTAGTAGATATTAGTTTTCAGAAGATATTAGTTTTCAGAAGTTAGTAGATATTAGTTTTCTGAAGATATTAGTTTTCAGAAGTTAGTAGATATTAGTTTTCAGAAAATATTAGTTTTCAGAAGGTATTAGTTTTCAGAAGTTAGTAGATATTAGTTTTCAGAAGATATTAGTTTTCAGAAGTTAGTAGATATTAGTTTTCAGAAGATATTAGTTTTCAGAAGTTAGTAGATATTAGTTTTCTGAAGATATTAGTTTTCAGAAATTAGTAGATATTAGTTATCAGAAGATATTAGTTTTCAGAAGGTATTAGTTTTCAGAAGTTAGTAGATATTAGTTTTCAGAAGATATTAGTTTTCAGAAGTAAGTAGATATTAGTTATCTGAAGATATTAGTTTTCAGAAGATATTAGTTTTCAGAAGTTAGTAGATATTAGTTTTCAGAAGATATTAGTTTTCAGAAGATATTAGTTTTCAGAAGTTAGTAGATATTAGTTTTCAGAAGTTAGTAGATATTAGTTTTCAGAAGATATTAGTTTTCAGAAGATATTAGTTTTCAGAAGATATTAGTTTTCAGAAGTTAGTAGATATTAGTTTTCAGAAGATATTAGTTTTCAGAAGTTAGTAGATATTAGTTTTCAGAAGTTAGTAGATATTAGTTTTCAGAAGTTAGTAGATATTAATTTTCAGAAGTTAGTAGATATTTGTTTTCAGAAGTTAGTAGATATTAGTTTTCAGAAGTTAGTAGATATTAGTTTTCAGAAGTTAGTAGATATTAGTTTTCAGAAGTTAGTAGATATTAGTTTTCAGAAGATATTAGTTTTCAGAAGTTAGTAGATATTAGTTTTCAGAAGATATTAGTTTTCAGAAGTTAGTAGATATTAGTTTTCAGAAGATATTAGTTTTCAGAAGTTAGTAGATATTAGTTTTCAGAAGTTAGTAGATATTAGTTTTCAGAAGATATTTGTTTTCAGAAGTTATTAGACATTAGTTTTCAGAAGTTAGTAGATATTACTTTTCAGAAGTTAGTAAATATTAGTTTTCAGAAGTTATTAGACATTAGTTTTCAGAAGTTAGTAGATATTATTTTTCAGAAGATAGTAGATATTAGTTTTCAGAATTTAGTAGATATTAGTTTCCAGAAGTTAGTAGATATTAGTTTTCAGAAGATAGTAGATATTAGTTTTCAGAAATTAGTAGATATTAGTTTTCAGAAGTTATTAAACATTAGTTTTCAGAAGTTAGTAGATATTAGTTTTCAGAAGTTAGTAGATATTAGTTTTCAAAAGTTAGTAGATATTAGTTTTCAGAAGTTAGTAGATATTAGTTTTCAGAAGTTAGTAGATATTAGTTTTCAGAAGTTAGTAGATATTAGTTTTCAGAAGTTAGTAAATATTAGTTTTCAGAAGTTAGTAGATATTAGTTTTCAGAAGTTAGTAGATATTAGTTTTCAGAAGTTAGTAGATATTAGTTTTCAGAAGTTAGTAAATATTAGTTTTCAGAAGTTAGTAGATATTAGTTTTCAGAAATTAGTAAATATTAGTTTTCAGAAGTTAGTAAATATTAGTTTTCAGAAGTTAGTAGATATTAGTTTTCAGAAGATATTAGTTTTCAGAAGTTAGTAGATATTAGTTTTCAGAAGATATTAGTTTTCAGAAGATATTAGTTTTCAGAAGTTAGTAGATATTAGTTTTCAGAAATTAGTAAATATTAGTTTTCAGAAGTTAGTAAATATTAGTTTTCAGAAGTTAGTAGATATTAGTTTTCAGAAGATATTAGTTTTCAGAAGTTAGTAGATATTAGTTTTCAGAAGATATTAGTTTTCAGAAGATATTAGTTTTCAGAAGTTAGTAGATATTAGTTTGCAGAAGATATTAGTTTTCAGAAGTTAGTAGATATTAGTTTTCAGAAGTTAGTAGATATTAGTTTTCAGAAGTTAGTAGATATTAGTTTTCAGAAGATATTAGTTTTCAGAAGTTAGTAGATATTAGTTTTAAGAAGTTAGTAGATATTGGTTTCCAGAAGTTAGTAGATATTAGTTTTCAGAAGATATTAGTTTTCAGAAGTTAGTAGATATTAGTTTTCTGAAGATATTAGTTTTCAGAAGTTAGTAGATATTAGTTTTCAGAAAATATTAGTTTTCAGAAGGTATTAGTTTTCAGAAGTTAGTAGATATTAGTTTTCAGAAGATATTAGTTTTCAGAAGTTAGTAGATATTAGTTTTCAGAAGATATTAGTTTTCAGAAGTTAGTAGATATTAGTTTTCTGAAGATATTAGTTTTCAGAAATTAGTAGATATTAGTTATCAGAAGATATTAGTTTTCAGAAGGTATTAGTTTTCAGAAGTTAGTAGATATTAGTTTTCAGAAGATATTAGTTTTCAGAAGTAAGTAGATATTAGTTATCTGAAGATATTAGTTTTCAGAAGATATTAGTTTTCAGAAGTTAGTAGATATTAGTTTTCAGAAGATATTAGTTTTCAGAAGATATTAGTTTTCAGAAGTTAGTAGATATTAGTTTTCAGAAGTTAGTAGATATTAGTTTTCAGAAGTTAGTAGATATTAGTTTTCAGAAGTTAGTAGATATTAGTTTTCAGAAGTTAGTAGATATTAGTTTTCAGAAGTTAGTAGATATTAGTTTTCAGAAGTTTGTAGATATTGGTTTTCAGAATATATTAGTTTTCAGAAGTTAGTAGATATTAGTTTTCAGAAGTTAGTAGATATTAGTTTTCAGAAGTTAGTAGATATTAGTTTTCAGAAGTTAGTAAATATTAGTTTTCAGAAGTTAGTAAATATTAGTTTTCAGAAGTTAGTAGATATTAGTTTTCAGAAGTTAGTAGATATTAGTTTTCAGAAGATATTAGTTTTCAGAAGTTAGTAGATATTAGTTTTCAGAAGATATTAGTTTTCAGAAGTTAGTAGATATTAGTTTTCAGAAGTTAGTAGATATTAGTTTTCAGAAGATATTTGTTTTCAGAAGTTATTAGACATTAGTTTTCAGAAGTTAGTAGATATTACTTTTCAGAAGTTAGTAAATATTAGTTTTCAGAAGTTATTAGACATTAGTTTTCAGAAGTTAGTAGATATTATTTTTCAGAAGATAGTAGATATTAGTTTTCAGAATTTAGTAGATATTAGTTTCCAGAAGTTAGTAGATATTAGTTTTCAGAAGATAGTAGATATTAGTTTTCAGAAATTAGTAGATATTAGTTTTCAGAAGTTATTAAACATTAGTTTTCAGAAGTTAGTAGATATTAGTTTTCAGAAGTTAGTAGATATTAGTTTTCAAAAGTTAGTAGATATTAGTTTTCAGAAGTTAGTAGATATTAGTTTTCAGAAGTTAGTAGATATTAGTTTTCAGAAGTTAGTAGATATTAGTTTTCAGAAGTTAGTAAATATTAGTTTTCAGAAGTTAGTAGATATTAGTTTTCAGAAGTTAGTAGATATTAGTTTTCAGAAGTTAGTAGATATTAGTTTTCAGAAGTTAGTAAATATTAGTTTTCAGAAGTTAGTAGATATTAGTTTTCAGAAATTAGTAAATATTAGTTTTCAGAAGTTAGTAAATATTAGTTTTCAGAAGTTAGTAGATATTAGTTTTCAGAAGATATTAGTTTTCAGAAGTTAGTAGATATTAGTTTTCAGAAGATATTAGTTTTCAGAAGATATTAGTTTTCAGAAGTTAGTAGATATTAGTTTTCAGAAATTAGTAAATATTAGTTTTCAGAAGTTAGTAAATATTAGTTTTCAGAAGTTAGTAGATATTAGTTTTCAGAAGATATTAGTTTTCAGAAGTTAGTAGATATTAGTTTTCAGAAGATATTAGTTTTCAGAAGATATTAGTTTTCAGAAGTTAGTAGATATTAGTTTGCAGAAGATATTAGTTTTCAGAAGTTAGTAGATATTAGTTTTCAGAAGTTAGTAGATATTAGTTTTCAGAAGTTAGTAGATATTAGTTTTCAGAAGATATTAGTTTTCAGAAGTTAGTAGATATTAGTTTTAAGAAGTTAGTAGATATTGGTTTCCAGAAGTTAGTAGATATTAGTTTTCAGAAGATATTAGTTTTCAGAAGTTAGTAGATATTAGTTTTCTGAAGATATTAGTTTTCAGAAGTTAGTAGATATTAGTTTTCAGAAAATATTAGTTTTCAGAAGGTATTAGTTTTCAGAAGTTAGTAGATATTAGTTTTCAGAAGATATTAGTTTTCAGAAGTTAGTAGATATTAGTTTTCAGAAGATATTAGTTTTCAGAAGTTAGTAGATATTAGTTTTCTGAAGATATTAGTTTTCAGAAATTAGTAGATATTAGTTATCAGAAGATATTAGTTTTCAGAAGGTATTAGTTTTCAGAAGTTAGTAGATATTAGTTTTCAGAAGATATTAGTTTTCAGAAGTAAGTAGATATTAGTTATCTGAAGATATTAGTTTTCAGAAGATATTAGTTTTCAGAAGTTAGTAGATATTAGTTTTCAGAAGATATTAGTTTTCAGAAGATATTAGTTTTCAGAAGTTAGTAGATATTAGTTTTCAGAAGTTAGTAGATATTAGTTTTCAGAAGATATTAGTTTTCAGAAGATATTAGTTTTCAGAAGATATTAGTTTTCAGAAGTTAGTAGATATTGGTTTTCAGAATATATTAGTTTTCAGAAGTTAGTAGATATTAGTTTTCAGAAGTTAGTAGATATTAGTTTTCAGAAGTTAGTAGATATTAGTTTTCAGAAGTTAGTAAATATTAGTTTTCAGAAGTTAGTAAATATTAGTTTTCAGAAGTTAGTAGATATTAGTTTTCAGAAGTTAGTAGATATTAGTTTTCAGAAGATATTAGTTTTCAGAAGTTAGTAGATATTAGTTTTCAGAAGATATTAGTTTTCAGAAGTTAGTAGATATTAGTTTTCAGAAGTTAGTAGATATTAGTTTTCAGAAGATATTTGTTTTCAGAAGTTATTAGACATTAGTTTTCAGAAGTTAGTAGATATTACTTTTCAGAAGTTAGTAAATATTAGTTTTCAGAAGTTATTAGACATTAGTTTTCAGAAGTTAGTAGATATTATTTTTCAGAAGATAGTAGATATTAGTTTTCAGAATTTAGTAGATATTAGTTTCCAGAAGTTAGTAGATATTAGTTTTCAGAAGATAGTAGATATTAGTTTTCAGAAATTAGTAGATATTAGTTTTCAGAAGTTATTAAACATTAGTTTTCAGAAGTTAGTAGATATTAGTTTTCAGAAGTTAGTAGATATTAGTTTTCAAAAGTTAGTAGATATTAGTTTTCAGAAGTTAGTAGATATTAGTTTTCAGAAGTTAGTAGATATTAGTTTTCAGAAGTTAGTAGATATTAGTTTTCAGAAGTTAGTAAATATTAGTTTTCAGAAGTTAGTAGATATTAGTTTTCAGAAGTTAGTAGATATTAGTTTTCAGAAGTTAGTAGATATTAGTTTTCAGAAGTTAGTAAATATTAGTTTTCAGAAGTTAGTAGATATTAGTTTTCAGAAATTAGTAAATATTAGTTTTCAGAAGTTAGTAAATATTAGTTTTCAGAAGTTAGTAGATATTAGTTTTCAGAAGATATTAGTTTTCAGAAGTTAGTAGATATTAGTTTTCAGAAGATATTAGTTTTCAGAAGATATTAGTTTTCAGAAGTTAGTAGATATTAGTTTTCAGAAATTAGTAAATATTAGTTTTCAGAAGTTAGTAAATATTAGTTTTCAGAAGTTAGTAGATATTAGTTTTCAGAAGATATTAGTTTTCAGAAGTTAGTAGATATTAGTTTTCAGAAGATATTAG
This sequence comes from Caprella mutica, assembly GCA_947561585.1. Classification (NCBI taxonomy): domain Eukaryota; kingdom Metazoa; phylum Arthropoda; class Malacostraca; order Amphipoda; family Caprellidae; genus Caprella; species Caprella mutica. The sequence goes on from CANNZV010000898.1 coordinate 18,644, forward strand.
TTTTCAGAAGATATTAGTTTTCAGAAGTTAGTAGATATTAGTTTGCAGAAGATATTAGTTTTCAGAAGTTAGTAGATATTAGTTTTCAGAAGTTAGTAGATATTAGTTTTCAGAAGTTAGTAGATATTAGTTTTCAGAAGATATTAGTTTTCAGAAGTTAGTAGATATTGGTTTCCAGAAGTTAGTAGATATTAGTTTTCAGAAGATATTAGTTTTCAGAAGTTAGTAGATGTTAGTTTTCTGAAGATATTAGTTTTCAGAAGCTAGTAGTTATTAGTTTTCAGAAAATATTAGTTTTCAGAAGGTATTAGTTTTCAGAAGTTAGTAGATATTAGTTTTCAGAAGATATTAGTTTTCAGAAGTTAGTAGATATTAGTTTTCAGAAGATATTAGTTTTCAGAAGTTAGTAGATATTAGTTTTCTGAAGATATTAGTTTTCAGAAATTAGTAGATATTAGTTATCAGAAGATATTAGTTTTCAGAAGGTATTAGTTTTCAGAAGTTAGTAGATATTAGTTTTCAGAAGATATTAGTTTTCAGAAGTAAGTAGATATTAGTTATCTGAAGATATTAGTTTTCAGAAGATATTAGTTTTCAGAAGTTAGTAGATATTAGTTTTCAGAAGATATTAGTTTTCAGAAGATATTAGTTTTCAGAAGTTAGTAGATATTAGTTTTCAGAAGTTAGTAGATATTAGTTTTCAGAAGATATTAGTTTTCAGAAGATATTAGTTTTCAGAAGATATTAGTTTTCAGAAGTTAGTAGATATTAGTTTTCAGAAGATATTAGTTTTCAGAAGTTAGTAGATATTAGTTTTCAGAAGTTAGTAGATATTAGTTTTCAGAAGTTAGTAGATATTAATTTTCAGAAGTTAGTAGATATTTGTTTTCAGAAGTTAGTAGATATTAGTTTTCAGAAGTTAGTAGATATTAGTTTTCAGAAGTTAGTAGATATTAGTTTTCAGAAGTTAGTAGATATTAGTTTTCAGAAGATATTAGTTTTCAGAAGTTAGTAGATATTAGTTTTCAGAAGATATTAGTTTTCAGAAGTTAGTAGATATTAGTTTTCCGAAGTTAGTAGATATTAGTTTTCAGAAGATATTAGTTTTCAGAAGTTAGTAAATATTAGTTTTCAGAAGTTAGTAGATATTAGTTTTCAGAAGTTAGTAGATATTAGTTTTCAGAAGTTAGTAGATATTAGTTTTCAGAAGTTAGTAGATATTAGTTTTTAAAAGTTAGTAGATATTAGTTTTCAGAAGTTAGTAGATATTAGTTTTCAGAAGATATTAGTTTTCAGAAGTTAGTAGATATTAGTTTTCAGAAGATAGTAGATATTAGTTTTCAAAAGTTAGTAGATATTAGTTTTCAGAAAATATTAGTTTTCAGAAGTTAGTAGATATTAGTTTTCAGAAGATATTAGTTTTCAGAAGTTAGTAGATATTAGTTTTCAGAAGTTAGTAGATATTAGTTTTCAGAAGATATTAGTTTTCAGAAGTTAGTAGATATTAGTTTTCAGAAGTTAGTAGATATTAATTTTCAGAAGTTAGTAGATATTAGTTTTCAGAAGATATTAGTTTTCAGAAGTTAGTAGATATTGGTTTTCAGAAGTTAGTAGATATTAGTTTTCAGAAGTTAGTAGATATTAGTTTTCAGAAGTTAGTAGATATTAGTTTTCAGAAGTTAGTAGATATTAGTTTTCAGAAGTTAGTAGATATTAGTTTTCAGAAGTTAGTAGATATTAGTTTTCAGAAGTTAGTAGATATTAGTTTTCAGAAGTTAGTAGATATTAGTTTTCAGAAGTTAGTAGATATTAGTTTTCAGAAGTTAGTAGATATTAGTTTTCAGAAGTTTGTAGATATTGGTTTTCAGAATATATTAGTTTTCAGAAGTTAGTAGATATTAGTTTTCAGAAGTTAGTAGATATTAGTTTTCAGAAGTTAGTAGATATTAGTTTTCAGAAGTTAGTAAATATTAGTTTTCAGAAGTTAGTAAATATTAGTTTTCAGAAGTTAGTAGATATTAGTTTTCAGAAGTTAGTAGATATTAGTTTTCAGAAGATATTAGTTTTCAGAAGTTAGTAGATATTAGTTTTCAGAAGATATTAGTTTTCAGAAGTTAGTAGATATTAGTTTTCAGAAGTTAGTAGATATTAGTTTTCAGAAGATATTTGTTTTCAGAAGTTATTAGACATTAGTTTTCAGAAGTTAGTAGATATTACTTTTCAGAAGTTAGTAAATATTAGTTTTCAGAAGTTATTAGACATTAGTTTTCAGAAGTTAGTAGATATTATTTTTCAGAAGATAGTAGATATTAGTTTTCAGAAGTTAGTAGATATTAGTTTCCAGAAGTTAGTAGATATTAGTTTTCAGAAGATAGTAGATATTAGTTTTCAGAAATTAGTAGATATTAGTTTTCAGAAGTTATTAAACATTAGTTTTCAGAAGTTAGTAGATATTAGTTTTCAGAAGTTAGTAGATATTAGTTTTCAAAAGTTAGTAGATATTAGTTTTCAGAAGTTAGTAGATATTAGTTTTCAGAAGTTAGTAGATATTAGTTTTCAGAAGTTAGTAGATATTAGTTTTCAGAAGTTAGTAGATATTAGTTTTCAGAAGTCTGTAGATATTGGTTTTCAGAATATATTAGTTTTCAGAAGTTAGTAGATATTAGTTTTCAGAAGTTAGTAGATATTAGTTTTCAGAAGTTAGTAGATATTAGTTTTCAGAAGTTAGTAGATATTAGTTTTCAGAAGTTAGTAGATATTGGTTTTCAGAAGTTAGTAGATATTAGTTTTCAGAAGTTAGTAGATATTAGTTTTCAGGAGTTAGTAGATTTTAGTTTTCAGAAGTTAGTAGATATTATTTTTCAGAAGATAGTAGATATTAGTTTTCAGAAGATAGTAGATATTAGTTTTCAGAAGTTAGTAGATATTAGTTTTCAGAAGTTAGTAGATATTAGTTTTCAGAAGTTAGTAGATATTAGTTTTCAGAAGTTAGTAGATATTAGTTTTCAGAAGTTAGTAGATATTAGTTTCAGAAGTTAGTAGATATTAGTTTTCAGAAGTTAGTAGATATTAGTTTTCAGAAGTTAGTAGATATTAGTTTCAGAAGTTAGTAGATATTAGTTTTCAGAAGTTAGTAGATATTAGTTTCAGAAGTTAGTAGATATTAGTTTTCAGATGTTAGTAGATATTAGTTTTCAGAAGTTAGTAGATATTAGTTTTCAGAAGTTAGTAGATATTAGTTTTCAGAAGTTAGTAGATATTAGTTTTCAGAAGTTAGTAGATATTAGTTTCAGAAGTTAGTAGATATTAGTTTTCAGAAGTTAGTAGATATTAGTTTTCAGGAGTTAGTAGATATTAGTTTTCAGAAGTTAGTAGATATTAGTTTTCAGAAGTTAGTAGATATTAGTTTTCAGAAGTTAGTAGATATTAGTTTCAGAAGTTAGTAGATATTAGTTTTCAGATGTTAGTAGATATTAGTTTTCAGAAGTTAGTAGATATTAGTTTTCAGAAGTTAGTAGATATTAGTTTTCAGAAGTTAGTAGATATTAGTTTTCAGAAGTTAGTAGATATTAGTTTTCAGAAGTTAATAGATATTAGTTTTCAAAAATTAGTAGATATTAGTTTTCAGAAGTTAGTAGATATTAGTTTTCAGAAGTTAGTAAATATTAGTTTTCAGAAGTTAGTAGATATTAGTTTTCAGAAGTTAGTAAATATTAGTTTTCAGAAGTTAGTAAATATTAGTTTTCAGAAGTTAGTAGATATTAGTTTTCAGAAGATATTAGTTTTCAGAAGATATTAGTTTTCAGAAGTTAGTAGATATTAGTTTTCTGAAGATATTAGTTTTCAGAAGTTAGTAAATATTAGTTTTCAGAAGTTAGTAGATATTAGTTTCTGAAGACATTAGTTTTCAGAAGTTAGTAGATATTAGTTTTCAGAAGTTAGTAGATATTAGTTTCAGAAGTTAGTAGATATTAGTTTTCAGATGTTAGGTAGATATTAGTTTTCAGAAGTTAGTAGATATTAGTTTTCAGAAGTTAGTAGATATTAGTTTTCAGAAGTTAGTAGATATTAGTTTTCAGAAGTTAGTAGATATTAGTTTCAGAAGTTAGTAGATATTAGTTTTCAGAAGTTAGTAGATATTAGTTTTCAGAAGTTAGTAGATATTAGTTTTCAGAAGTTAGTAGATATTAGTTTTCAGAAGTTAGTAGATATTAGTTTTCAGAAGTTAGTAGATATTAGTTTTCAGAAGTTAGTAAATATTAGTTTTCAGAAGTTAGTAGATATTAGTTTTCAGAAGTTAGTAAATATTAGTTTTCAGAAGTTAGTAAATATTAGTTTTCAGAAGTTAGTAGATATTAGTTTTCAGAAGATATTAGTTTTCAGAAGGTATTAGTTTTCAGAAGGTATTAGTTTTCTGAAGTTAGTAGATATTAGTTTTCAGAAGATATTAGTTTTCAGAAGGTATTATTTTTCAGAAGTTAGTAGATATTAGTTTTCTGAAGATATTAGTTTTCAGAAGATATTAGTTTTCAGAGGATATTAGTTTCCAGAAGTTAGTAGATATTAGTTTTCAGAAGATATTAGTTTTCAGAAGATATTAGTTTTCAGAAGATATTAGTTTTCAGAAGTTAGTAGATATTAGTTTTCAGAAGATATTAGTTTTCAGAAGATATTAGTTTTCAGAAGTTAGTAGATATAAGTTTTCATAAGATATTAGTTTTCAGAAGATATTAGTTTTCAGAAGATATTAGTTTTCAGAAGATATTAGTTTTCAGAAGATATTAGTTTTCAGAAGATATTAGTTTTCAGAAGTTAGTAGATATTAGTTTTCAGAAGATATTAGTTTTCAGAAGTTAGTAGATATTAGTTTTCAGAAGTTAGTAAATATTAGTTTTCAGAAGTTAGTAGATATTAGTTTTCAGAAGTTAGTAGATATTAGTTTTCAGAAGTTAGTAGATATTAGTTTTCAGAAGTTAGTAAATATTAGTTTTCAGAAGTTAGTAGATATTAGTTTTCAGAAGTTAGTAAATATTAGTTTTCAGAAGTTAGTAAATATTAGTTTTCAGAAGTTAGTAGATATTAGTTTTCAGAAGTTAGTAGATATTAGTTTTCAGATGATATTAGTTTTCAGAAGATATTAGTTTTCAGAAGTTAGTAGATATTAGTTTTCTGAAGATATTAGTTTTCAGAAGTTAGTAGATATTAGTTTTCAGAAGATATTAGTTTTCAGAAGGTATTAGTTTTCAGAAGTTAGTAGATATTAGTTTTCAGAAGATATTAGTTGTCAGAAGGTATTAGTTTTCAGAAGATAGTAGATATTAGTTTTCTGAAGATATTAGTTTTCAGAAGATATTAGTTTTCAGAAGTTAGTAGATATTAGTTTTCAGAAGATATTAGTTTTCAGAAGATATTAGTTTTCAGAAGTTAGTAGATATTAGTTTACAGAAGATATTAGTTTTCAGAAGTTTGTAGATATTAGTTTTCAGAAGTTAGTAGATATTAGTTTTCAGAAGTTAGTAGATATTAGTTTTCAGAAGATATTAGTTTTCAGAAGTTAGTAGATATTAGTTTTCAGAAGTTAGTAGATATTAGTTTTCAGAAGTTAATAGATATTAGTTTTCAGAAGTTAGTAGATATTAGTTTTCAGAAGATATTAGTTTTCAGAAGTTAGTAGATATTAGTTTTTAGAAGTTAGTAGATATTAGTTTTCAGAAGTTATTAGATATTAGTTTTCAGAAGATATTAGTTTTCAGAAGTTAGTAGATATTAGTTTTCAGAAGTTAGTAGATATTAGTTTCCAGAAGTTATTAGATATTAGTTTTCTGAAGGTATTAGTTTTCAGAAGTTAGTAGATATTAGTTTTCAGAAGTTAGTAGATATTAGTTTTCAGAAGATATTAGTTTTCAGAAGGTATTAGTTTTCAGAAGTTAGTAGATATTAGTTTTCAGAAGATATTAGTTGTCAGAAGGTATTAGTTTTCAGAAGATAGTAGATATTAGTTTTCTGAAGATATTAGTTTTCAGAAGATATTAGTTTTCAGAAGTTAGTAGATATTAGTTTTCAGAAGATATTAGTTTTCAGAAGATATTAGTTTTCAGAAGTTAGTAGATATTAGTTTTCAGAAGATATTAGTTTTCAGAAGTTAGTAGATATTAGTTTTCAGAAGTTAGTAGATATTAGTTTTCAGAAGTTAATAGATATTAGTTTTCAGAAGTTAGTAGATATTAGTTTTCAGAAGATATTAGTTTTCAGAAGTTAGTAGATATTAGTTTTTAGAAGTTAGTAGATATTAGTTTTCAGAAGTTATTAGATATTAGTTTTCAGAAGATATTAGTTTTCAGAAGTTAGTAGATATTAGTTTTCAGAAGTTAGTAGATATTAGTTTCCAGAAGTTATTAGATATTAGTTTTCTGAAGGTATTAGTTTTCAGAAGTTAGTAGATATTAGTTTTCAGAAGTTAGTAGATATTAGTTTTCAGAAGATATTAGTTTTCAGAAAATAGTAGATATTAGTTTTCTGAAGATATTAGTTTTCAGAAGTTAGTAGATATTAGTTTTCAGAAGATATTAGTTTTCAGAAGTTAGTAGATATTAGTTTTCTGAAGATATTAGTTTTCAGAAGTTAGTAGATATTAGTTTTCAGAAGATATTAGTTTTCAGAAGTTAGTAGATATTAGTTTTCTGAAGATATTAGTTTTCAGAAGTTAGTAGATATTAGTTTTCAGAATATATTAGTTTTCAGAAGGTATTAGTTTTCAGAAGTTAGTAGATATTAGTTTCCAGAAGTTAGTAGATATTAGTTTTCAGAAGTTAGTAGATATTAGTTTTCAGAAGTTAGTAGATATTAGTTTTCAGAAGTTAGTAGATATTAGTTTTCAGAAGTTAGTAGATATTAGTTTTCAGAAGATATTAGTTTTCAGAAGTTAGTAGATATTAGTTTTCAGAAGATATTAGTTTTCAGAAGTTAGTAGATATTAGTTTTCAGAAGTTAGTAGATATTAGTTTTCAGAAGTTAGTAGATATTAGTTTTCAGAAGATATTAGTTTTCAGAAGTTAGTAGATATTAGTTTTCAGAAGTTAGTAGATATTAGTTTTCAGAAGTTAGTAGATATTAGTTTTCAGAAGTTAGTAGATATTAGTTTTCAGAAGTTAGTAGATATTAGTTTTCAGAAGTTAGTAGATATTAGTTTTCAAAAGTTAGTAGATATTAGTTTTCAGAAGATATTAGTTTTCAGAAGATATTAGTTTTCAGAAGTTAGTAGATATTAGTTTTCAGAAGATATTAGTTTTCAGAAGTTAGTAGATATTAGTTTTCAGAAGTTAGTAGATATTAGTTTTAAGATGATATTAGTTTTCAGAAGTTAGTAGATATTGGTTTTCAGAAGTTAGTAGATATTAGTTTTCAGAAGTTAGTAGATATTAGTTTTCAGAAGTTAGTAGATATTAGTTTTCAGAAGTTAGTAGATATTAGTTTTCAGAAGTTAGTAGATATTAGTTTTCAGAAGTTAGTAGATATTAGTTTTCAGAAGTTAGTAGATATTAGTTTTCAGAAGTTAGTAGATATTAGTTTTCAGAAGTTAGTAGATATTAGTTTTCAGAAGTTAGTAGATATTAATTTTCTGAAGTTAGTAAATATTAGTTTTCAGAAGTTAGTAAATATTAGTTTTCAGAAGTTAGTAGATATTAGTTTTCAGAAGTTAGTAGATATTAGTTTTCAGAAGTTAGTAGATATCAGTTTTCAGAAGTTAGTAGATATTAGTTTTCAGAAGATATTAGTTTTCAGAAGTTAGTAGATATTAGTTTTCAGAAGATATTAGTTTTCAGAAGTTAGTAGATATTAGTTTTCAGAAGTTAGTAGATATTAGTTTTCAGAAGATATTAGTTTTCAGAAGTTATTAGACATTAGTTTTCAGAAGTTAGTAGATATTAGTTTTCAGAAGTTAGTAAATATTAGTTTTCAGAAGTTTGTAGATATTAGTTTTCAGAAGTTAGTAGATATTAGTTTTCAGAAGATAGTAGATATTAGTTTTCAGAAGTTAGTAGATATTAGTTTTCAGAAGTTAGTAGATATTAGTTTTCAGAAGTTAGTAAATATTAGTTTTCAGAAGTTATTAGACATTAGTTTTCAGAAGTTAGTAGATATTATTTTTCAGAAGATAGTAGATATTAGTTTTCAGAAGTTAGTAGATATTCGTTTCCAGAAGTTAGTAGATATTAGTTTTCAGAAGATAGTAGATATTAGTTTTCAGAAGTTAGTAGATATTAGTTTTCAGAAGTTATTAGACATTAGTTTTCAGAAGTTAGTAGATATTAGTTTTCAGAAGTTAGTAGATATTAGTTTTCAGAAGTTAGTAGATATTAGTTTTCAGAAGTTAGTAGATATTAGTTTTCAGAAGTTAGTAGATATTAGTTTTCAGAAGTTAGTAGATATTAGTTTTCAGAAGTTAGTAGATATTAGTTTTCAGAAGTTAGTAGATATTAGTTTTCAGAAGTTTGTAGATATTGGTTTTCAGAATATATTAGTTTTCAGAAGTTAGTAGATATTAGTTTTCAGAAGTTAGTAGATATTAGTTTTCAGAAGTTAGTAGATATTAGTTTTCAGAAGTTAGTAGATATTAGTTTTCAGAAGTTCGTAGATATTGGTTTTCAGAAGTTAGTAGATATTAGTTTTCAGAAGTTAGTAGATATTAGTTTTCAGAAGTTAGTAGATATTAGTTTTCAGAAGTTAGTAGATATTATTTTTCAGAAGATAGTAGATATTAGTTTTCAGAAGATAGTAGATATTAGTTTTCAGAAGTTAGTAGGTATTAGTTTTCAGAAGTTTGTAGATATTGGTTTTCAGAATATATTAGTTTTCAGAAGTTAGTAGATATTAGTTTTCAGAAGTTAGTAGATATTAGTTTTCAGAAGTTAGTAGATATTAATTTTCAGAAGTTAGTAGATATTAGTTTTCAGAAGTTAGTAGATATTGGTTTTCAGAAGTTAGTAGATATTAGTTTTCAGAAGTTAGTAGATATTAGTTTTCAGAAGTTAGTAGATATTAGTTTTCAGAAGTTAGTAGATATTATTTTTCAGAAGATAGTAGATATTAGTTTTCAGAAGATAGTAGATATTAGTTTTCAGAAGTTAGTAGATATTAGTTTTCAGAAGATATTAGTTTTCAGAAGTTAGTAGATATTAGTTTTCAGAAGATATTAGTTTTCAGAAGTTAGTAGATATTAGTTTTCTGAAGATATTAGTTTTCAGAAGTTAGTAGATATTAGTTTTCAGAAGATATTAGTTTTCAGAAGTTAGTAGATATTAGTTTTCAGAAGTTAGTAGATATTAGTTTTCAGAAGTTAGTAGATATTAGTTTTCAGAAGTTAGTAGATATTAGTTTTCAGAAGATATTAGTTTTCAGAAGTTAGTAGATATTAGTTTTCTGAAGATATTAGTTTTCAGAAGTTAGTAGATATTAGTTTTCAGAAGATATTAGTTTTCAGAAGTTAGTAGATATTAGTTTTCAGAAGTTAGTAGATATTAGTTTTCAGAAGTTAGTAGATATTAGTTTTCAGAAGTTAGTAGATATTAGTTTTCAAAAGTTAGTAGATATTAGTTTTCAGAAGATATTAGTTTTCAGAAGATATTAGTTTTCAGAAGTTAGTAGATATTAGTTTTCAGAAGATATTAGTTTTCAGAAGTTAGTAGATATTAGTTTTCAGAAGTTAGTAGATATTAGTTTTAAGATGATATTAGTTTTCAGAAGTTAGTAGATATTGGTTTTCAGAAGTTAGTAGATATTAGTTTTCAGAAGTTAGTAGATATTAGTTTTCAGAAGTTAGTAGATATTAGTTTTCAGAAGTTAGTAGATATTAGTTTTCAGAAGTTAGTAGATATTAGTTTTCAGAAGTTAGTAGATATTAGTTTTCAGAAGTTAGTAGATATTAGTTTTCAGAAGTTAGTAGATATTAGTTTTCAGAAGTTAGTAGATATTAGTTTTCAGAAGTTAGTAGATATTAATTTTCTGAAGTTAGTAAATATTAGTTTTCAGAAGTTAGTAAATATTAGTTTTCAGAAGTTAGTAGATATTAGTTTTCAGAAGTTAGTAGATATTAGTTTTCAGAAGTTAGTAGATATCAGTTTTCAGAAGTTAGTAGATATTAGTTTTCAGAAGATATTAGTTTTCAGAAGTTAGTAGATATTAGTTTTCAGAAGATATTAGTTTTCAGAAGTTAGTAGATATTAGTTTTCAGAAGTTAGTAGATATTAGTTTTCAGAAGATATTAGTTTTCAGAAGTTATTAGACATTAGTTTTCAGAAGTTAGTAGATATTAGTTTTCAGAAGTTAGTAAATATTAGTTTTCAGAAGTTTGTAGATATTAGTTTTCAGAAGTTAGTAGATATTAGTTTTCAGAAGATAGTAGATATTAGTTTTCAGAAGTTAGTAGATATTAGTTTTCAGAAGTTAGTAGATATTAGTTTTCAGAAGTTAGTAAATATTAGTTTTCAGAAGTTATTAGACATTAGTTTTCAGAAGTTAGTAGATATTATTTTTCAGAAGATAGTAGATATTAGTTTTCAGAAGTTAGTAGATATTCGTTTCCAGAAGTTAGTAGATATTAGTTTTCAGAAGATAGTAGATATTAGTTTTCAGAAGTTAGTAGATATTAGTTTTCAGAAGTTATTAGACATTAGTTTTCAGAAGTTAGTAGATATTAGTTTTCAGAAGTTAGTAGATATTAGTTTTCAGAAGTTAGTAGATATTAGTTTTCAGAAGTTAGTAGATATTAGTTTTCAGAAGTTAGTAGATATTAGTTTTCAGAAGTTAGTAGATATTAGTTTTCAGAAGTTAGTAGATATTAGTTTTCAGAAGTTAGTAGATATTAGTTTTCAGAAGTTTGTAGATATTGGTTTTCAGAATATATTAGTTTTCAGAAGTTAGTAGATATTAGTTTTCAGAAGTTAGTAGATATTAGTTTTCAGAAGTTAGTAGATATTAGTTTTCAGAAGTTAGTAGATATTAGTTTTCAGAAGTTCGTAGATATTGGTTTTCAGAAGTTAGTAGATATTAGTTTTCAGAAGTTAGTAGATATTAGTTTTCAGAAGTTAGTAGATATTAGTTTTCAGAAGTTAGTAGATATTATTTTTCAGAAGATAGTAGATATTAGTTTTCAGAAGATAGTAGATATTAGTTTTCAGAAGTTAGTAGGTATTAGTTTTCAGAAGTTTGTAGATATTGGTTTTCAGAATATATTAGTTTTCAGAAGTTAGTAGATATTAGTTTTCAGAAGTTAGTAGATATTAGTTTTCAGAAGTTAGTAGATATTAATTTTCAGAAGTTAGTAGATATTAGTTTTCAGAAGTTAGTAGATATTGGTTTTCAGAAGTTAGTAGATATTAGTTTTCAGAAGTTAGTAGATATTAGTTTTCAGAAGTTAGTAGATATTAGTTTTCAGAAGTTAGTAGATATTATTTTTCAGAAGATAGTAGATATTAGTTTTCAGAAGATAGTAGATATTAGTTTTCAGAAGTTAGTAGATATTAGTTTTCAGAAGATATTAGTTTTCAGAAGTTAGTAGATATTAGTTTTCAGAAGATATTAGTTTTCAGAAGTTAGTAGATATTAGTTTTCTGAAGATATTAGTTTTCAGAAGTTAGTAGATATTAGTTTTCAGAAGATATTAGTTTTCAGAAGTTAGTAGATATTAGTTTTCAGAAGATATTAGTTTTCAGAAGGTATTAGTTTTCAGAAGTTAGTAGATATTAGTTTTCAGAAGATATTAGTTTTCAGAAGTTAGTAGATATTAGTTTTCTGAAGATATTAGTTTTCAGAAGATATTAGTTTTCAGAAGATATTAGTTTTCAGAAGTTAGTAAATATTAGTTTTCAGAAGATATTAGTTTTCAGAAGATATTAGTTTTCAGAAGTTAGTAGATATTAGTTTTCAGAAGATATTAGTTTTCAGAAGTTAGTAGATATTAGTTTTCAGAAGATATTAGTTTTCAGAAGTTAGTAGATATTAGTTTTCAGAAGATATTAGTTTTCAGAAGATATTAGTTTTCAGAAGATATTAGTTTTCAGAAGTTAGTAGATATTAGTTTTCAGAAGTTAGTAGATATTAGTTTTCAGAAGTTAGTAGATATTAGTTTTCAGAAGTTAGTAGATATTAGTTTTCAGAAGTTAGTAGATATTAGTTTTCAGAAGTTAGTAGATATTAGTTTTCAGAAGTTAGTAGATATTAGTTTTCAGAAGTTAGTAGATATTAGTTTTCAGAAGTTAGTAGATATTAGTTTTCAGAAGTTAATTGATATTAGTTTTCAGAAGTTAGTAGATATTAGTTTTCAGAAGATATTAGTTTTCAGAAGTTAGTAGATATTAGTTTTCAGAAGTTAGTAGATATTAGTTTTCAGAAGTTAGTAGATATTAGTTCTCAGAAGATATTAGTTTTCAGAAGTTAGTAGATATTAGTTTTCAGAAGTTAGTAGATATTAGTTTCCAGAAGTTAGTAGATATTAGTTTTCAGAAGGTATTAGTTTTCAGAAGTTAGTAGATATTAGTTTTCAGAAGTTAGTAGATATTAGTTTTCAGAAGATATTAGTTTTCAGAAGTTAGTAGATATTAGTTTTCTGAAGATATTAGTTTTCAGAAGTTAGTAGATATTAGTTTTCAGAAGATATTAGTTTTCAGAAGATATTAGTTTTCAGAAGTTAGTAGATATTAGTTTTCTGAAGATATTAGTTTTCAGAAGTTAGTAGATATTAGTTTTCAGAAGATATTAGTTTTCAGAAGTTAGTAGATATTAGTTTTCTGAAGATATTAGTTTTCAGAAGTTAGTAGATATTAGTTTTCAGAATATATTAGTTTTCAGAAGGTATTAGTTTTCAGAAGTTAGTAGATATTAGTTTTCAGAAGATATTAGTTTTCAGAAGTTAGTAGATATTAGTTTTCTGAAGATATTAGTTTTCAGAAGATATTAGTTTTCAGAAGTTAGTAGATATTAGTTTTCAGAAGATATTAGTTTTCAGAAGTTAGTAGATATTAGTTTTCAGAAGATATTAGTTTTCAGAAGATATTAGTTTTCAGAAGTTAGTAGATATTAGTTTTCAGAAGATATTAGTTTTCAGAAGATATTAGTTTTCAGAAGTTAGTAGATATTAGTTTTCAGAAGATATTAGTTTTCAGAAGATATTAGTTTTCAGAAGTTAGTAGATATTAGTTTTCAGAAGTTAGTAGATATTAGTTTTCAGAAGTTAGTAGATATTAGTTTTCAGAAGTTAGTAGATATTAGTTTTCAGAAGTTAGTAGATATTAGTTTTCAGAAGTTAGTAGATATTAGTTTTCAGAAGTTAGTAGATATTAGTTTTCAGAAGTTAGTAGATATTAGTTTTCAGAAGTTAGTAGATATTAGTTTTCAGAAGTTAGTAGATATTAGTTTTCAGAAGATATTAGTTTTCAGAAGTTAGTAGATATTAGTTTTCAGAAGATATTAGTTTTCAGAAGTTAGTAGATATTAGTTTTCAGAAGTTAGTAGATATTAGTTTTCAGAAGTTAGTAGATATTAGTTTTCAGAAGATATTAGTTTTCAGAAGTTAGTAGATATTAGTTTTCAGAAGTTAGTAGATATTAGTTTTCAGAAGTTAGTAGATATTAGTTTTCAGAAGTTAGTAGATATTAGTTTTCAGAAGTTAGTAGATATTAGTTTTCAAAAGTTAGTAGATATTAGTTTTCAGAAGATATTAGTTTTAAGAAGATATTAGTTTTCAGAAGTTAGTAGATATTAGTTTTCAGAAGATATTAGTTTCAGAAGTTAGTAGATATTAGTTTTCAGAAGTTAGTAGATATTAGTTTTCAGATGATATTAGTTTTCAGAAGTTAGTAGATATTGGTTTTCAGAAGTTAGTAGATATTAGTTTTCAGAAGTTAGTAGATATTAGTTTTCAGAAGTTAGTAGATATTAGTTTTCAGAAGTTAGTAGATATTAGTTTTCAGAAGTTAGTAGATATTAGTTTTCAGAAGTTAGTAGATATTAGTTTTCAGAAGTTAGTAGATATTAGTTTTCAGAAGTTAGTAGATATTAGTTTTCAGAAGATAGTAGATATTAGTTTTCAGAAGTTTGTAGATATTGGTTTTCAGAATATATTAGTTTTCAGAAGTTAGTAGATATTTGTTTTCAGAAGTTAGTAGATATTAGTTTTCAGAAGTTAGTAGATATTAGTTTTCAGAAGTTAGTAGATATTAGTTTTCAGAAGTTAGTAAATATTAGTTTTCAGAAGTTAGTAAATATTAGTTTTCAGAAGTTAGTAGATATTAGTTTTTCAGAAGTTAGTAGATATTAGTTTTCAGAAGTTAGTAGATATTAGTTTTCAGAAGATATTAGTTTTCAGAAGTTAGTAGATATTAGTTTTCAGAAGATATTAGTTTTCAGAAGTTAGTAGATATTAGTTTTCAGAAGTTAGTAGATTTTAGTTTTCAGAAGATATTAGTTTTCAGAAGTTATTAGACATTAGTTTTCAGAAGTTAGTAGATATTAGTTTTCAGAAGTTAGTAAATATTAGTTTTCAGAAGTTTGTAGATATTAGTTTTCAGAAGTTAGTAGATATTAGTTTTCAGAAGATAGTAGATATTAGTTTTCAGAAGTTAGTAGATATTAGTTTTCAGAAGTTAGTAGATATTAGTTTTCAGAAGTTACTAAATATTAGTTTTCAGAAGTTATTAGACATTAGTTTTCAGAAGTTAGTAGATATTATTTTTCAGAAGATAGTAGATATTAGTTTTCAGAAGTTAGTAGATATTAGTTTCCAGAAGTTAGTAGATATTAGTTTTCAGAAGATAGTAGATATTAGTTTTCAGAAGTTAGTAGATATTAGTTTTCAGAAGTTATTAGACATTAGTTTTCAGAAGTTAGTAGATATTAGTTTTCAGAAGTTAGTAGATATTAGTTTTCAGAAGTTAGTAGATATTAGTTTTCAGAAATTAGTAGATATTAGTTTTCAGAAGTTAGTAGATATTAGTTTTCAGAAGTTAGTAGATATTAGTTTTCAGAAGTTAGTAGATATTAGTTTTCAGAAGTTTGTAGATATTGGTTTTCAGAATATATTAGTTTGCAGAAGTTAGTAGATATTAGTTTTCAGAAGTTAGTAGATATTAGTTTTCAGAAGTTAGTAGATATTAGTTTTCAGAAGTTAGTAGATATTAGTTTTCAGAAGATAGTAGATATTGGTTTTCAGAAGTTAGTAGATATTAGTTTTCAGAAGTTAGTAGATATTAGTTTTCAGAAGTTAGTAGATATTAGTTTTCAGAAGTTAGTAGATATTATTTTTCAGAAGATAGTAGATATTAGTTTTCAGAAGATAGTAGATATTAGTTTTCAGAAGTTAGTAGGTATTAGTTTTCAGAAGTTTGTAGATATTGGTTTTCAGAATATATTAGTTTTCAGAAGTTAGTAGATATTAGTTTTCAGAAGTTAGTAGATATTAGTTTTCAGAAGTTAGTAGATATTAATTTTCAGAAGTTAGTAGATATTAGTTTTCAGAAGTTAGTAGATATTGGTTTTCAGAAGTTAGTAGATATTAGTTTTCAGAAGTTAGTAGATATTAGTTTTCAGAAGTTAGTAGATATTAGTTTTCAGAAGTTAGTAGATATTATTTTTCAGAAGATAGTAGATATTAGTTTTCAGAAGATAGTAGATATTAGTTTTCAGAAGTTAGTAGATATTAGTTTTCAGAAGATATTAGTTTTCAGAAGTTAGTAGATATTAGTTTTCAGAAGATATTAGTTTTCAGAAGTTAGTAGATATTAGTTTTCTGAAGATATTAGTTTTCAGAAGTTAGTAGATATTAGTTTTCAGAAGATATTAGTTTTCAGAAGGTATTAGTTTTCAGAAGTTAGTAGATATTAGTTTTCAGAAGATATTAGTTTTCAGAAGTTAGTAGATATTAGTTTTCTGAAGATATTAGTTTTCAGAAAATATTAGTTTTCAGAAGTTAGTAGATATTAGTTTTCAGAAGATATTAGTTTTCAGAAGATATTAGTTTTCAGAAGTTAGTAGATATTAGTTTTCAGAAGTTAGTAGATATTAGTTTTCAGAAGTTAGTAGATATTAGTTTTCAGAAGATATTAGTTTTCAGAAGATATTAGTTTTCAGAAATTAGTAGATATTAGTTTTCAGAAGTTAGTAGATATTAGTTTTCAGAAGTTAGTAGATATTAGTTTTCAGAAGTTAGTAGATATTAGTTTTCAGAAGTTAGTAGATATTAGTTTTCAGAAGTTAGTAGATATTAGTTTTCAGAAGTTAGTAGATATTAGTTTTCAGAAGTTAGTAGATATTAGTTTTCAGAAGTTAGTGGATATTAGTTTTCAGAAGATATTAGTTTTCAGAAGTTAGTAGATATTAGTTTTCAGAAGATATTAGTTTTCAGAAGTTAGTAGATATTAATTTTCAGAAGATATTAGTTTTCAGAAGTTAGTAGATATTAGTTTTCAGAAGTTAGTAGATATTAGTTTTCAGAAGTTAGTAGATATTAGTTTTCAGAAGATATTAGTTTTCAGAAGTTAGTAGATATTAGTTTTCAGAAGTTAGTAGATATTAGTTTTCAGGAGTTAGTAGATATTAGTTTTCAGAAGTTAGTAGATATTAGTTTTCAGAAGATATTAGTTTTCAGAAGTTAGTAGATATTGGTTTTCAGAAGTTAATAGATATTAGTTTTCAGAAGATATTAGTTTTCAGAAGTTAGTAGATATTAGTTTTCAGAAGTTAGTAGATATTAGTTTTCAGAAGTTAGTAGATATTAGTTTTCAGAAGTTAGTAGATATTAGTTTTCAGAAGATATTAGTTTTCAGAAGTTAGTAGATATTGGTTTTCAGAAGTTAGTAGATATTAGTTTTCAGAAGTTAGTAGATATTAGTTTTCAGAAGTTAGTAGATATTAGTTTTCAGAAGTTAGTAGATATTAGTTTTCAGAAGTTAGTAGATATTAGTTTTCAGAAGTTAGTAGATATTAGTTTTCAGAAGTTAGTAGATATTAGTTTTCAGAAGTTAGTAGATATTAGTTTTCAGAAGTTAGTAGATATTAGTTTTCAGAAGTTTGTAGATATTGGTTTTCAGAATATATTAGTTTTCAGAAGTTAGTAGATATTTGTTTTCAGAAGTTAGTAGATTTTAGTTTTCAGAAGTTAGTAGATATTAGTTTTCAGAAGTTAGTAGATATTAGTTTTCAGAAGTTAGTAAATATTAGTTTTCAGAAGTTAGTAAATATTAGTTTTCAGAAGTTAGTAGATATTAGTTTTCAGAAGTTAGTAGATATTAGTTTTCAGAAGTTATTAGATATTAGTTTTCAGAAGATATTAGTTTTCAGAAGTTAGTAGATATTAGTTTTCAGAAGTTAGTAGATATTAGTTTTCAGAAGATATTAGTTTTCAGAAGTTATTAGACATTAGTTTTCAGAAGTTAATAGATATTAGTTTTCAGAAGTTAGTAAATATTAGTTTTCAGAAGTTTGTAGATATTAGTTTTCAGAAGTTAGTAGATATTAGTTTTCAGAAGATAGTAGATATTAGTTTTCAGAAGTTAGTAGATATTAGTTTTCAGAAGTTAGTAGATATTAGTTTTCAGAAGTTAGTAAATATTAGTTTTCAGAAGTTATTAGACATTAGTTTTCAGAAGTTAGTAGATATTATTTTTCAGAAGATAGTAGATATTAGTTTTCAGAAGTTAGTAGATATTAGTTTCCAGAAGTTAGTAGATATTAATTTTCAGAAGTTAGTAGATATTAGTTTTCAGAAGTTAGTAGATATTAATTTTCAGAAGTTAGTAGATATTAGTTTTCAGAAGTTAGTAGATATTGGTTTTCAGAAGTTAGTAGATATTAGTTTTCAGAAGTTAGTAGATATTAGTTTTCAGAAGTTAGTAGATATTAGTTTTCAGAAGTTAGTAGATATTATTTTTCAGAAGATAGTAGATATTAGTTTTCAGAAGATAGTAGATATTAGTTTTCAGAAGTTAGTAGATATTAGTTTTCAGAAGATATTAGTTTTCAGAAGTTAGTAGATATTAGTTTTCAGAAGATATTAGTTTTCAGAAGTTAGTAGATATTAGTTTTCTGAAGATATTAGTTTTCAGAAGTTAGTAGATATTAGTTTTCAGAAGATATTAGTTTTCAGAAGGTATTAGTTTTCAGAAGTTAGTAGATATTAGTTTTCAGAAGATATTAGTTTTCAGAAGTTAGTAGATATTAGTTTTCTGAAGATATTAGTTTTCAGAAAATATTAGTTTTCAGAAGTTAGTAGATATTAGTTTTCAGAAGATATTAGTTTTCAGAAGATATTAGTTTTCAGAAGTTAGTAGATATTAGTTTTCAGAAGTTAGTAGATATTAGTTTTCAGAAGATATTAGTTTTCAGAAGATATTAGTTTTCAGAAATTAGTAGATATTAGTTTTCAGAAGTTAGTAGATATTAGTTTTCAGAAGTTAGTAGATATTAGTTTTCAGAAGTTAGTAGATATTAGTTTTCAGAAGTTAGTAGATATTAGTTTTCAGAAGTTAGTAGATATTAGTTTTCAGAAGTTAGTAGATATTAGTTTTCAGAAGTTAGTAGATATTAGTTTTCAGAAGTTAGTGGATATTAGTTTTCAGAAGATATTAGTTTTCAGAAGTTAGTAGATATTAGTTTTCAGAAGATATTAGTTTTCAGAAGTTAGTAGATATTAATTTTCAGAAGATATTAGTTTTCAGAAGTTAGTAGATATTAGTTTTCAGAAGTTAGTAGATATTAGTTTTCAGAAGTTAGTAGATATTAGTTTTCAGAAGATATTAGTTTTCAGAAGTTAGTAGATATTAGTTTTCAGAAGTTAGTAGATATTAGTTTTCAGGAGTTAGTAGATATTAGTTTTCAGAAGTTAGTAGATATTAGTTTTCAGAAGATATTAGTTTTCAGAAGTTAGTAGATATTGGTTTTCAGAAGTTAATAGATATTAGTTTTCAGAAGATATTAGTTTTCAGAAGTTAGTAGATATTAGTTTTCAGAAGTTAGTAGATATTAGTTTTCAGAAGTTAGTAGATATTAGTTTTCAGAAGTTAGTAGATATTAGTTTTCAGAAGATATTAGTTTTCAGAAGTTAGTAGATATTGGTTTTCAGAAGTTAGTAGATATTAGTTTTCAGAAGTTAGTAGATATTAGTTTTCAGAAGTTAGTAGATATTAGTTTTCAGAAGTTAGTAGATATTAGTTTTCAGAAGTTAGTAGATATTAGTTTTCAGAAGTTAGTAGATATTAGTTTTCAGAAGTTAGTAGATATTAGTTTTCAGAAGTTAGTAGATATTAGTTTTCAGAAGTTAGTAGATATTAGTTTTCAGAAGTTTGTAGATATTGGTTTTCAGAATATATTAGTTTTCAGAAGTTAGTAGATATTTGTTTTCAGAAGTTAGTAGATTTTAGTTTTCAGAAGTTAGTAGATATTAGTTTTCAGAAGTTAGTAGATATTAGTTTTCAGAAGTTAGTAAATATTAGTTTTCAGAAGTTAGTAAATATTAGTTTTCAGAAGTTAGTAGATATTAGTTTTCAGAAGTTAGTAGATATTAGTTTTCAGAAGTTATTAGATATTAGTTTTCAGAAGATATTAGTTTTCAGAAGTTAGTAGATATTAGTTTTCAGAAGTTAGTAGATATTAGTTTTCAGAAGATATTAGTTTTCAGAAGTTATTAGACATTAGTTTTCAGAAGTTAATAGATATTAGTTTTCAGAAGTTAGTAAATATTAGTTTTCAGAAGTTTGTAGATATTAGTTTTCAGAAGTTAGTAGATATTAGTTTTCAGAAGATAGTAGATATTAGTTTTCAGAAGTTAGTAGATATTAGTTTTCAGAAGTTAGTAGATATTAGTTTTCAGAAGTTAGTAAATATTAGTTTTCAGAAGTTATTAGACATTAGTTTTCAGAAGTTAGTAGATATTATTTTTCAGAAGATAGTAGATATTAGTTTTCAGAAGTTAGTAGATATTAGTTTCCAGAAGTTAGTAGATATTAATTTTCAGAAGTTAGTAGATATTAGTTTTCAGAAGTTAGTAGATATTGGTTTTCAGAAGTTAGTAGATATTAGTTTTCAGAAGTTAGTAGATATTAGTTTTCAGAAGTTAGTAGATATTAGTTTTCAGAAGTTAGTAGATATTATTTTTCAGAAGATAGTAGATATTAGTTTTCAGAAGATAGTAGATATTAGTTTTCAGAAGTTTGTAGATATTAGTTTTCAGAAGATATTAGTTTTCAGAAGTTAGTAGTTATTAGTTTTCAGAAGATATTAGTTTTCAGAAGTTAGTAGATATTAGTTTTCAGAAGATAGTAGATATTAGTTTTCAGAAGTTAGTAGGTATTAGTTTTCAGAAGTTTGTAGATATTGGTTTTCAGAATATATTAGTTTTCAGAAGTTAGTAGATATTAGTTTTCAGAAGTTAGTAGATATTAGTTTTCAGAAGTTAGTAGATATTAATTTTCAGAAGTTAGTAGATATTAGTTTTCAGAAGTTAGTAGATATTGGTTTTCAGAAGTTAGTAGATATTAGTTTTCAGAAGTTAGTAGATATTAGTTTTCAGAAGTTAGTAGATATTAGTTTTCAGAAGTTAGTAGATATTATTTTTCAGAAGATAGTAGATATTAGTTTTCAGAAGATAGTAGATATTAGTTTTCAGAAGTTAGTAGATATTAGTTTTCAGAAGATATTAGTTTTCAGAAGTTAGTAGATATTAGTTTTCAGAAGATATTAGTTTTCAGAAGTTAGTAGATATTAGTTTTCTGAAGATATTAGTTTTCAGAAGTTAGTAGATATTAGTTTTCAGAAGATATTAGTTTTCAGAAGGTATTAGTTTTCAGAAGTTAGTAGATATTAGTTTTCAGAAGATATTAGTTTTCAGAAGTTAGTAGATATTAGTTTTCTGAAGATATTAGTTTTCAGAAAATATTAGTTTTCAGAAGTTAGTAGATATTAGTTTTCAGAAGATATTAGTTTTCAGAAGATATTAGTTTTCAGAAGTTAGTAGATATTAGTTTTCAGAAGTTAGTAGATATTAGTTTTCAGAAGATATTAGTTTTCAGAAGATATTAGTTTTCAGAAATTAGTAGATATTAGTTTTCAGAAGTTAGTAGATATTAGTTTTCAGAAGTTAGTAGATATTAGTTTTCAGAAGTTAGTAGATATTAGTTTTCAGAAGTTAGTAGATATTAGTTTTCAGAAGTTAGTAGATATTAGTTTTCAGAAGTTAGTAGATATTAGTTTTCAGAAGTTAGTAGATATTAGTTTTCAGAAGTTAGTGGATATTAGTTTTCAGAAGATATTAGTTTTCAGAAGTTAGTAGATATTAGTTTTCAGAAGATATTAGTTTTCAGAAGTTAGTAGATATTAATTTTCAGAAGATATTAGTTTTCAGAAGTTAGTAGATATTAGTTTTCAGAAGTTAGTAGATATTAGTTTTCAGAAGTTAGTAGATATTAGTTTTCAGAAGATATTAGTTTTCAGAAGTTAGTAGATATTAGTTTTCAGAAGTTAGTAGATATTAGTTTTCAGGAGTTAGTAGATATTAGTTTTCAGAAGTTAGTAGATATTAGTTTTCAGAAGATATTAGTTTTCAGAAGTTAGTAGATATTGGTTTTCAGAAGTTAATAGATATTAGTTTTCAGAAGATATTAGTTTTCAGAAGTTAGTAGATATTAGTTTTCAGAAGTTAGTAGATATTAGTTTTCAGAAGTTAGTAGATATTAGTTTTCAGAAGTTAGTAGATATTAGTTTTCAGAAGATATTAGTTTTCAGAAGTTAGTAGATATTGGTTTTCAGAAGTTAGTAGATATTAGTTTTCAGAAGTTAGTAGATATTAGTTTTCAGAAGTTAGTAGATATTAGTTTTCAGAAGTTAGTAGATATTAGTTTTCAGAAGTTAGTAGATATTAGTTTTCAGAAG
Source organism: Caprella mutica (assembly GCA_947561585.1). Lineage (NCBI taxonomy): Eukaryota > Metazoa > Arthropoda > Malacostraca > Amphipoda > Caprellidae > Caprella > Caprella mutica. Next base: position 40,559 of record CANNZV010000898.1, read on the forward strand.
TTAGTAGATATTAGTTTTCAGAAGTTAGTAGATATTAGTTTTCAGAAGTTAGTAGATATTAGTTTTCAGAAGTTAGTAGATATTAGTTTTCAGAAGTTTGTAGATATTGGTTTTCAGAATATATTAGTTTTCAGAAGTTAGTAGATATTTGTTTTCAGAAGTTAGTAGATTTTAGTTTTCAGAAGTTAGTAGATATTAGTTTTCAGAAGTTAGTAGATATTAGTTTTCAGAAGTTAGTAAATATTAGTTTTCAGAAGTTAGTAAATATTAGTTTTCAGAAGTTAGTAGATATTAGTTTTCAGAAGTTAGTAGATATTAGTTTTCAGAAGTTATTAGATATTAGTTTTCAGAAGATATTAGTTTTCAGAAGTTAGTAGATATTAGTTTTCAGAAGTTAGTAGATATTAGTTTTCAGAAGATATTAGTTTTCAGAAGTTATTAGACATTAATTTTCAGAAGTTAATAGATATTAGTTTTCAGAAGTTAGTAAATATTAGTTTTCAGAAGTTTGTAGATATTAGTTTTCAGAAGTTAGTAGATATTAGTTTTCAGAAGATAGTAGATATTAGTTTTCAGAAGTTAGCAGATATTAGTTTTCAGAAGTTAGTAGATATTAGTTTTCAGAAGTTAGTAAATATTAGTTTTCAGAAGTTATTAGACATTAGTTTTCAGAAGTTAGTAGATATTATTTTTCAGAAGATAGTAGATATTAGTTTTCAGAAGTTAGTAGATATTAGTTTCCAGAAGTTAGTAGATATTAATTTTCAGAAGTTAGTAGATATTAGTTTTCAGAAGTTAGTAGATATTGGTTTTCAGAAGTTAGTAGATATTAGTTTTCAGAAGTTAGTAGATATTAGTTTTCAGAAGTTAGTAGATATTAGTTTTCAGAAGTTAGTAGATATTATTTTTCAGAAGATAGTAGATATTAGTTTTCAGAAGATAGTAGATATTAGTTTTCAGAAGTTTGTAGATATTAGTTTTCAGAAGATATTAGTTTTCAGAAGTTAGTAGTTATTAGTTTTCAGAAGATATTAGTTTTCAGAAGTTAGTAGATATTAGTTTTCTGAAGATATTAGTTTTCAGAAGTTAGTAGATATTAGTTTTCAGAAGATATTAGTTTTCAGAAGGTATTAGTTTTCAGAAGTTAGTAGATATTAGTTTTTAGAAGATATTAGTTTTCAGAAGTTAGTAGATATTAGTTTTCTGAAGATATTAGTTTTCAGAAAATATTAGTTTTCAGAAGTTTGTAGATATTAGTTTTCAGAAGATATTAGTTTTCAGAAGATATTAGTTTTCAGAAGTTAGTATATATTAGTTTTCAGAAGATATTAGTTTTCAGAAGTTAGTAGATATTAGTTTTCAGAAGATATTAGTTTTCAGAAGTTAGTAGATATTAGTTTTCAGAAGTTAGTAGATATTAGTTTTCAGAAGTTAATAGATATTAGTTTTCAGAAGTTAGTAGATATTAGTTTTCAGAAGATATTAGTTTTCAGAAGTTAGTAGATATTAGTTTTCAGAAGTTAGTAGATATTAGTTTTCAGAAGTTAGTAGATATTAGTTTTCAGAAGATATTAGTTTTCAGAAGTTAGTAGATATTAGTTTTCAGAAGTTAGTAGATATTAGTTTCCAGAAGTTAGTAGATATTAGTTTTCAGAAGGTATTAGTTTTCAGAAGTTAGTAGATATTAGTTTTCAGAAGTTAGTAGATATTAGTTTTCAGAAGATATTAGTTTTCAGAAGTTAGTAGATATTAGTTTTCTGAAGATATTAGTTTTCAGAAGTTAGTAGATATTAGTTTTCAGAAGATATTAGTTTTCAGAAGTTAGTAGATATTAGTTTTCTGAAGATATTAGTTTTCAGAAGTTAGTAGATATTAGTTTTCAGAAGATATTAGTTTTCAGAAGTTAGTAGATATTAGTTTTCTGAAGATATTAGTTTTCAGAAGTTAGTAGATATTAGTTTTCAGAATATATTAGTTTTCAGAAGGTATTAGTTTTCAGAAGTTAGTAGATATTAGTTTTCAGAAGATATTAGTTTTCAGAAGTTAGTAGATATTAGTTTTCTGAAGATATTAGTTTTCAGAAGATATTAGTTTTCAGAAGTTAGTAGATATTAGTTTTCAGAAGATATTAGTTTTCAGAAGTTAGTAGATATTAGTTTTCAGAAGATATTAGTTTTCAGAAGTTAGTAGATATTAGTTTTCAGAAGATATTAGTTTTCAGAAGATATTAGTTTTCAGAAGTTAGTAGATATTAGTTTTCAGAAGATATTAGTTTTCAGAAGTTAGTAGATATTAGTTTTCAGAAGTTAGTAGATATTAGTTTTCAGAAGTTAGTAGATATTAGTTTTCAGAAGTTAGTAGATATTAGTTTTCAGAAGTTAGTAGATATTAGTTTTCAGAAGTTAGTAGATATTAGTTTTCAGAAGTTAGTAGATATTAGTTTTCAGAAGTTAGTAGATATTAGTTTTCAGAAGTTAGTAGATATTAGTTTTCAGAAGTTAGTAGATATTAGTTTTCAGAAGTTAGTAGATATTAGTTTTCAGAAGATATTAGTTTTCAGAAGTTAGTAGATATTAGTTTTCAGAAGATATTAGTTTTCAGAAGTTAGTAGATATTAGTTTTCAGAAGTTAGTAGATATTAGTTTTCAGAAGTTAGTAGATATTAGTTTTCAGAAGATATTAGTTTTCAGAAGTTAGTAGATATTAGTTTTCAGAAGTTAGTAGATATTAGTTTTCAAAAGTTAGTAGATATTAGTTTTCAGAAGTTAGTAGATATTAGTTTTCAGAAGTTAGTAGATATTAGTTTTCAAAAGTTAGTAGATATTAGTTTTCAGAAGATATTAGTTTTCAGAAGATATTAGTTTTCAGAAGTTAGTAGATATTAGTTTTCAGAAGATATTAGTTTTCAGAAGTTAGTAGATATTAGTTTTCAGAAGTTAGTAGATATTAGTTTTCAGATGATATTAGTTTTCAGAAGTTAGTAGATATTGGTTTTCAGAAGTTAGTAGATATTAGTTTTCAGAAGTTAGTAGATATTAGTTTTCAGAAGTTAGTAGATATTAGTTTTCAGAAGTTAGTAGATATTAGTTTTCAGAAGTTAGTAGATATTAGTTTTCAGAAGTTAGTAGATATTAGTTTTCAGAAGTTAGTAGATATTAGTTTTCAGAAGTTAGTAGATATTAGTTTTCAGAAGATAGTAGATATTAGTTTTCAGAAGTTTGTAGATATTGGTTTTCAGAATATATTAGTTTTCAGAAGTTAGTAGATATTTGTTTTCAGAAGTTAGTAGATATTAGTTTTCAGAAGTTAGTAGATATTAGTTTTCAGAAGTTAGTAGATATTAGTTTTCAGAAGTTAGTAAATATTAGTTTTCAGAAGTTAGTAAATATTAGTTTTCAGAAGTTAGTAGATATTAGTTTTTCAGAAGTTAGTAGATATTAGTTTTCAGAAGTTAGTAGATATTAGTTTTCAGAAGATATTAGTTTTCAGAAGTTAGTAGATATTAGTTTTCAGAAGATATTAGTTTTCAGAAGTTAGTAGATATTAGTTTTCAGAAGTTAGTAGATATTAGTTTTCAGAAGATATTAGTTTTCAGAAGTTATTAGACATTAGTTTTCAGAAGTTAGTAGATATTAGTTTTCAGAAGTTAGTAAATATTAGTTTTCAGAAGTTTGTAGATATTAGTTTTCAGAAGTTAGTAGATATTAGTTTTCAGAAGATAGTAGATATTAGTTTTCAGAAGTTAGTAGATATTAGTTTTCAGAAGTTAGTAGATATTAGTTTTCAGAAGTTAGTAAATATTAGTTTTCAGAAGTTATTAGACATTAGTTTTCAGAAGTTAGTAGATATTATTTTTCAGAAGATAGTAGATATTAGTTTTCAGAAGTTAGTAGATATTAGTTTCCAGAAGTTAGTAGATATTAGTTTTCAGAAGATAGTAGATATTAGTTTTCAGAAGTTAGTAGATATTAGTTTTCAGAAGTTATTAGACATTAGTTTTCAGAAGTTAGTAGATATTAGTTTTCAGAAGTTAGTAGATATTAGTTTTCAGAAGTTAGTAGATATTAGTTTTCAGAAGTTAGTAGATATTAGTTTTCAGAAATTAGTAGATATTAGTTTTCAGAAGTTAGTAGATATTAGTTTTCAGAAGTTAGTAGATATTAGTTTTCAGAAGTTAGTAGATATTAGTTTTCAGAAGTTTGTAGATATTGGTTTTCAGAATATATTAGTTTGCAGAAGTTAGTAGATATTAGTTTTCAGAAGTTAGTAGATATTAGTTTTCAGAAGTTAGTAGATATTAGTTTTCAGAAGTTAGTAGATATTAGTTTTCAAAAGTTAGTAGATATTGGTTTTCAGAAGTTAGTAGATATTAGTTTTCAGAAGTTAGTAGATATTAGTTTTAAGAAGTTAGTAGATATTAGTTTTCAGAAGTTAGTAGATATTATTTTTCAGAAGATAGTAGATATTAGTTTTCAGAAGATAGTAGATATTAGTTTTCAGAAGTTAGAAGGTATTAGTTTTCAGAAGTTTGTAGATATTGGTTTTCAGAATATATTAGTTTTCAGAAGTTAGTAGATATTAGTTTTCAGAAGTTAGTAGATATTAGTTTTCAGAAGTTAGTAGATATTAATTTTCAGAAGTTAGTAGATATTAGTTTTCAGAAGTTAGTAGATATTGGTTTTCAGAAGTTAGTAGATATTAGTTTTCAGAAGTTAGTAGATATTAGTTTTCAGAAGTTAGTAGATATTAGTTTTCAGAAGTTAGTAGATATTATTTTTCAGAAGATAGTAGATATTAGTTTTCAGAAGATATTAGTTTTCAGAAGTTAGTAGATATTAGTTTTCAGAAGATATTAGTTTTCAGAAGTTAGTAGATATTAGTTTTCAGAAGATATTAGTTTTCAGAAGTTAGTAGATATTAGTTTTCTGAAGATATTAGTTTTCAGAAGTTAGTAGATATTAGTTTTCAGAAGATATTAGTTTTCAGAAGGTATTAGTTTTCAGAAGTTAGTAGATATTAGTTTTCAGAAGATATTAGTTTTCAGAAGTTAGTAGATATTAGTTTTCTGAAGATATTAGTTTTCAGAAAATATTAGTTTTCAGAAGTTAGTAGATATTAGTTTTCAGAAGATATTAGTTTTCAGAAGATATTAGTTTTCAGAAGTTAGTAGATATTAGTTTTCAGAAGATATTAGTTTTCAGAAGTTAGTAGATATTAGTTTTCAGAAGATATTAGTTTTCAGAAGATATTAGTTTTCAGAAGTTAGTAGATATTAGTTTTCAGAAGATATTAGTTTTCAGAAGATATTAGTTTTCAGAAGTTAGTAGATATTAGTTTTCAGAAGTTAGTAGATATTAGTTTTCAGAAGTTAGTAGATATTAATTTTCAGAAGATATTAGTTTTCAGAAGTTAGTAGATATTAGTTTTCAGAAGTTAGTAGATATTAGTTTTCAGAAGTTAGTAGATATTAGTTTTCAGAAGATATTAGTTTTCAGAAGTTAGTAGATATTAGTTTTCAGAAGTTAGTAGATATTAGTTTTCAGGAGTTAGTAGATATTAGTTTTCAGAAGTTAGTAGATATTAGTTTTCAGAAGATATTAGTTTTCAGAAGTTAGTAGATATTGGTTTTCAGAAGTTAATAGATATTAGTTTTCAGAAGATATTAGTTTTCAGAAGTTAGTAGATATTAGTTTTCAGAAGTTAGTAGATATTAGTTTTCAGAAGTTAGTAGATATTAGTTTTCAGAAGTTAGTAGATATTAGTTTTCAGAAGATATTAGTTTTCAGAAGTTAGTAGATATTGGTTTTCAGAAGTTAGTAGATATTAGTTTTCAGAAGTTAGTAGATATTAGTTTTCAGAAGTTAGTAGATATTAGTTTTCAGAAGTTAGTAGATATTAGTTTTCAGAAGTTAGTAGATATTAGTTTTCAGAAGTTAGTAGATATTAGTTTTCAGAAGTTAGTAGATATTAGTTTTCAGAAGTTAGTAGATATTAGTTTTCAGAAGTTAGTAGATATTAGTTTTCAGAAGTTTGTAGATATTGGTTTTCAGAATATATTAGTTTTCAGAAGTTAGTAGATATTTGTTTTCAGAAGTTAGTAGATTTTAGTTTTCAGAAGTTAGTAGATATTAGTTTTCAGAAGTTAGTAGATATTAGTTTTCAGAAGTTAGTAAATATTAGTTTTCAGAAGTTAGTAAATATTAGTTTTCAGAAGTGAGTAGATATTAGTTTTCAGAAGTTAGTAGATATTAGTTTTCAGAAGTTATTAGATATTAGTTTTCAGAAGATATTAGTTTTCAGAAGTTAGTAGATATTAGTTTTCAGAAGTTAGTAGATATTAGTTTTCAGAAGATATTAGTTTTCAGAAGTTATTAGACATTAGTTTTCAGAAGTTAATAGATATTAGTTTTCAGAAGTTAGTAAATATTAGTTTTCAGAAGTTTGTAGATATTAGTTTTCAGAAGTTAGTAGATATTAGTTTTCAGAAGATAGTAGATATTAGTTTTCAGAAGTTAGTAGATATTAGTTTTCAGAAGTTAGTAGATATTAGTTTTCAGAAGTTAGTAAATATTAGTTTTCAGAAGTTATTAGACATTAGTTTTCAGAAGTTAGTAGATATTATTTTTCAGAAGATAGTAGATATTAGTTTTCAGAAGTTAGTAGATATTAGTTTCCAGAAGTTAGTAGATATTAATTTTCAGAAGTTAGTAGATATTAGTTTTCAGAAGTTAGTAGATATTGGTTTTCAGAAGTTAGTAGATATTAGTTTTCAGAAGTTAGTAGATATTAGTTTTCAGAAGTTAGTAGATATTAGTTTTCAGAAGTTAGTAGATATTATTTTTCAGAAGATAGTAGATATTAGTTTTCAGAAGATAGTAGATATTAGTTTTCAGAAGTTTGTAGATATTAGTTTTCAGAAGATATTAGTTTTCAGAAGTTAGTAGTTATTAGTTTTCAGAAGATATTAGTTTTCAGAAGTTAGTAGATATTAGTTTTCTGAAGATATTAGTTTTCAGAAGTTAGTAGATATTAGTTTTCAGAAGATATTAGTTTTCAGAAGGTATTAGTTTTCAGAAGTTAGTAGATATTAGTTTTTAGAAGATATTAGTTTTCAGAAGTTAGTAGATATTAGTTTTCTGAAGATATTAGTTTTCAGAAAATATTAGTTTTCAGAAGTTTGTAGATATTAGTTTTCAGAAGATATTAGTTTTCAGAAGATATTAGTTTTCAGAAGTTAGTATATATTAGTTTTCAGAAGATATTAGTTTTCAGAAGTTAGTAGATATTAGTTTTCAGAAGATATTAGTTTTCAGAAGTTAGTAGATATTAGTTTTCAGAAGTTAGTAGATATTAGTTTTCAGAAGTTAATAGATATTAGTTTTCAGAAGTTAGTAGATATTAGTTTTCAGAAGATATTAGTTTTCAGAAGTTAGTAGATATTAGTTTTCAGAAGTTAGTAGATATTAGTTTTCAGAAGTTAGTAGATATTAGTTTTCAGAAGATATTAGTTTTCAGAAGTTAGTAGATATTAGTTTTCAGAAGTTAGTAGATATTAGTTTCCAGAAGTTAGTAGATATTAGTTTTCAGAAGGTATTAGTTTTCAGAAGTTAGTAGATATTAGTTTTCAGAAGTTAGTAGATATTAGTTTTCAGAAGATATTAGTTTTCAGAAGTTAGTAGATATTAGTTTTCTGAAGATATTAGTTTTCAGAAGTTAGTAGATATTAGTTTTCAGAAGATATTAGTTTTCAGAAGTTAGTAGATATTAGTTTTCTGAAGATATTAGTTTTCAGAAGTTAGTAGATATTAGTTTTCAGAAGATATTAGTTTTCAGAAGTTAGTAGATATTAGTTTTCTGAAGATATTAGTTTTCAGAAGTTAGTAGATATTAGTTTTCAGAATATATTAGTTTTCAGAAGGTATTAGTTTTCAGAAGTTAGTAGATATTAGTTTTCAGAAGATATTAGTTTTCAGAAGTTAGTAGATATTAGTTTTCTGAAGATATTAGTTTTCAGAAGATATTAGTTTTCAGAAGTTAGTAGATATTAGTTTTCAGAAGATATTAGTTTTCAGAAGTTAGTAGATATTAGTTTTCAGAAGATATTAGTTTTCAGAAGATATTAGTTTTCAGAAGTTAGTAGATATTAGTTTTCAGAAGATATTAGTTTTCAGAAGATATTAGTTTTCAGAAGTTAGTAGATATTAGTTTTCAGAAGATATTAGTTTTCAGAAGTTAGTAGATATTAGTTTTCAGAAGTTAGTAGATATTAGTTTTCAGAAGTTAGTAGATATTAGTTTTCAGAAGTTAGTAGATATTAGTTTTCAGAAGTTAGTAGATATTAGTTTTCAGAAGTTAGTAGATATTAGTTTTCAGAAGTTAGTAGATATTAGTTTTCAGAAGTTAGTAGATATTAGTTTTCAGAAGTTAGTAGATATTAGTTTTCAGAAGTTAGTAGATATTAGTTTTCAGAAGATATTAGTTTTCAGAAGTTAGTAGATATTAGTTTTCAGAAGATATTAGTTTTCAGAAGTTAGTAGATATTAGTTTTCAGAAGTTAGTAGATATTAGTTTTCAGAAGTTAGTAGATATTAGTTTTCAGAAGATATTAGTTTTCAGAAGTTAGTAGATATTAGTTTTCAGAAGTTAGTAGATATTAGTTTTCAAAAGTTAGTAGATATTAGTTTTCAGAAGTTAGTAGATATTAGTTTTCAGAAGTTAGTAGATATTAGTTTTCAAAAGTTAGTAGATATTAGTTTTCAGAAGATATTAGTTTTCAGAAGATATTAGTTTTCAGAAGTTAGTAGATATTAGTTTTCAGAAGATATTAGTTTTCAGAAGTTAGTAGATATTAGTTTTCAGAAGTTAGTAGATATTAGTTTTCAGATGATATTAGTTTTCAGAAGTTAGTAGATATTGGTTTTCAGAAGTTAGTAGATATTAGTTTTCAGAAGTTAGTAGATATTAGTTTTCAGAAGTTAGTAGATATTAGTTTTCAGAAGTTAGTAGATATTAGTTTTCAGAAGTTAGTAGATATTAGTTTTCAGAAGTTAGTAGATATTAGTTTTCAGAAGTTAGTAGATATTAGTTTTCAGAAGTTAGTAGATATTAGTTTTCAGAAGATAGTAGATATTAGTTTTCAGAAGTTTGTAGATATTGGTTTTCAGAATATATTAGTTTTCAGAAGTTAGTAGATATTTGTTTTCAGAAGTTAGTAGATATTAGTTTTCAGAAGTTAGTAGATATTAGTTTTCAGAAGTTAGTAGATATTAGTTTTCAGAAGTTAGTAAATATTAGTTTTCAGAAGTTAGTAAATATTAGTTTTCAGAAGTTAGTAGATATTAGTTTTTCAGAAGTTAGTAGATATTAGTTTTCAGAAGTTAGTAGATATTAGTTTTCAGAAGATATTAGTTTTCAGAAGTTAGTAGATATTAGTTTTCAGAAGATATTAGTTTTCAGAAGATATTAGTTTTCAGAAGTTAGTAGATATTAGTTTTCAGAAGATATTAGTTTTCAGAAGTTATTAGACATTAGTTTTCAGAAGTTAGTAGATATTAGTTTTCAGAAGTTAGTAAATATTAGTTTTCAGAAGTTTGTAGATATTAGTTTTCAGAAGTTAGTAGATATTAGTTTTCAGAAGATAGTAGATATTAGTTTTCAGAAGTTAGTAGATATTAGTTTTCAGAAGTTAGTAGATATTAGTTTTCAGAAGTTAGTAAATATTAGTTTTCAGAAGTTATTAGACATTAGTTTTCAGAAGTTAGTAGATATTATTTTTCAGAAGATAGTAGATATTAGTTTTCAGAAGTTAGTAGATATTAGTTTCCAGAAGTTAGTAGATATTAGTTTTCAGAAGATAGTAGATATTAGTTTTCAGAAGTTAGTAGATATTAGTTTTCAGAAGTTATTAGACATTAGTTTTCAGAAGTTAGTAGATATTAGTTTTCAGAAGTTAGTAGATATTAGTTTTCAGAAGTTAGTAGATATTAGTTTTCAGAAGTTAGTAGATATTAGTTTTCAGAAATTAGTAGATATTAGTTTTCAGAAGTTAGTAGATATTAGTTTTCAGAAGTTAGTAGATATTAGTTTTCAGAAGTTAGTAGATATTAGTTTTCAGAAGTTTGTAGATATTGGTTTTCAGAATATATTAGTTTGCAGAAGTTAGTAGATATTAGTTTTCAGAAGTTAGTAGATATTAGTTTTCAGAAGTTAGTAGATATTAGTTTTCAGAAGTTAGTAGATATTAGTTTTCAAAAGTTAGTAGATATTGGTTTTCAGAAGTTAGTAGATATTAGTTTTCAGAAGTTAGTAGATATTAGTTTTAAGAAGTTAGTAGATATTAGTTTTCAGAAGTTAGTAGATATTATTTTTCAGAAGATAGTAGATATTAGTTTTCAGAAGATAGTAGATATTAGTTTTCAGAAGTTAGAAGGTATTAGTTTTCAGAAGTTTGTAGATATTGGTTTTCAGAATATATTAGTTTTCAGAAGTTAGTAGATATTAGTTTTCAGAAGTTAGTAGATATTAGTTTTCAGAAGTTAGTAGATATTAATTTTCAGAAGTTAGTAGATATTAGTTTTCAGAAGTTAGTAGATATTGGTTTTCAGAAGTTAGTAGATATTAGTTTTCAGAAGTTAGTAGATATTAGTTTTCAGAAGTTAGTAGATATTAGTTTTCAGAAGTTAGTAGATATTATTTTTCAGAAGATAGTAGATATTAGTTTTCAGAAGATATTAGTTTTCAGAAGTTAGTAGATATTAGTTTTCAGAAGATATTAGTTTTCAGAAGTTAGTAGATATTAGTTTTCAGAAGATATTAGTTTTCAGAAGTTAGTAGATATTAGTTTTCTGAAGATATTAGTTTTCAGAAGTTAGTAGATATTAGTTTTCAGAAGATATTAGTTTTCAGAAGGTATTAGTTTTCAGAAGTTAGTAGATATTAGTTTTCAGAAGATATTAGTTTTCAGAAGTTAGTAGATATTAGTTTTCTGAAGATATTAGTTTTCAGAAAATATTAGTTTTCAGAAGTTAGTAGATATTAGTTTTCAGAAGATATTAGTTTTCAGAAGATATTAGTTTTCAGAAGTTAGTAGATATTAGTTTTCAGAAGATATTAGTTTTCAGAAGTTAGTAGATATTAGTTTTCAGAAGATATTAGTTTTCAGAAGATATTAGTTTTCAGAAGTTAGTAGATATTAGTTTTCAGAAGATATTAGTTTTCAGAAGATATTAGTTTTCAGAAGTTAGTAGATATTAGTTTTCAGAAGTTAGTAGATATTAGTTTTCAGAAGTTAGTAGATATTAGTTTTCAGAAGTTAGTAGATATTAGTTTTCAGAAGTTAGTAGATATTAGTTTTCAGAAGTTAGTAGATATTAGTTTTCAGAAGTTAGTAGATATTAGTTTTCAGAAGATATTAGTTTTCAGAAGTTAGTAGATATTCGTTTTCAGAAGATATTAGTTTTCAGAAGTTAGTAGATATTAGTTTTCAGAAGATATTAGTTTTCAGAAGTTAGTAGATATTAGTTTTCAGAAGATATTAGTTTTCAGAAGTTAGTAGATATTAGTTTTCAGAAGTTAGTAGATATTAGTTTTCAGAAGTTAGTAGATATTAGTTTTCAGAAGTTAGTAGATATTAGTTTTCAGAAGTTAGTAGATATTAGTTTTCAAAAGTTAGTAGATATTAGTTTTCAGAAGATATTAGTTTTCAGAAGATATTAGTTTTCAGAAGTTAGTAGATATTAGTTTTCAGAAGATATTAGTTTTCAGAAGTTAGTAGATATTAGTTTTCAGAAGTTAGTAGATATTAGTTTTCAGATGATATTAGTTTTCAGAAGTTAGTAGATATTGGTTTTCAGAAGTTAGTAGATATTAGTTTTCAGAAGTTAGTAGATATTAGTTTTCAGAAGTTAGTAGATATTAGTTTTCAGAAGTTAGTAGATATTAATTAGTTTTCAGAAGTTAGTAGATATTAGTTTTCAGAAGTTAGTAGATATTAGTTTTCAGAAGTTAGTAGATATCAGTTTTCAGAAGTTAGTAGATATTAGTTTTCAGAAGATAGTAGATATTAGTTTTCAGAAGTTTGTAGATATTGGTTTTCAGAATATATTAGTTTGCAGAAGTTAGTAGATATTAGTTTTCAGAAGTTAGTAGATATTAGTTTTCAGAAGTTAGTAGATATTAGTTTTCAGAAGTTAGTAGATATTAGTTTTCAGAAGATAGTAGATATTGGTTTTCAGAAGTTAGTAGATATTAGTTTTCAGAAGTTAGTAGATATTAGTTTTCAGAAGTTAGTAGATATTAGTTTTCAGAAGTTAGTAGATATTATTTTTCAGAAGATAGTAGATATTAGTTTTCAGAAGATAGTAGATATTAGTTTTCAGAAGTTAGTAGGTATTAGTTTTCAGAAGTTTGTAGATATTGGTTTTCAGAATATATTAGTTTTCAGAAGTTAGTAGATATTAGTTTTCAGAAGTTAGTAGATATTAGTTTTCAGAAGTTAGTAGATATTAATTTTCAGAAGTTAGTAGATATTAGTTTTCAGAAGTTAGTAGATATTGGTTTTCAGAAGTTAGTAGATATTAGTTTTCAGAAGTTAGTAGATATTAGTTTTCAGAAGTTAGTAGATATTAGTTTTCAGAAGTTAGTAGATATTATTTTTCAGAAGATAGTAGATATTAGTTTTCAGAAGATAGTAGATATTAGTTTTCAGAAGTTAGTAGATATTAGTTTTCAGAAGATATTAGTTTTCAGAAGTTAGTAGATATTAGTTTTCAGAAGATATTAGTTTTCAGAAGTTAGTAGATATTAGTTTTCTGAAGATATTAGTTTTCAGAAGTTAGTAGATATTAGTTTTCAGAAGATATTAGTTTTCAGAAGGTATTAGTTTTCAGAAGTTAGTAGATATTAGTTTTCAGAAGATATTAGTTTTCAGAAGTTAGTAGATATTAGTTTTCTGAAGATATTAGTTTTCAGAAAATATTAGTTTTCAGAAGTTAGTAGATATTAGTTTTCAGAAGATATTAGTTTTCAGAAGATATTAGTTTTCAGAAGTTAGTAGATATTAGTTTTCAGAAGATATTAGTTTTCAGAAGTTAGTAGATATTAGTTTTCAGAAGATATTAGTTTTCAGAAGATATTAGTTTTCAGAAGTTAGTAGATATTAGTTTTCAGAAGTTAGTAGATATTAGTTTTCAGAAGATATTAGTTTTCAGAAGATATTAGTTTTCAGAAATTAGTAGATATTAGTTTTCAGAAGTTAGTAGATATTAGTTTTCAGAAGTTAGTAGATATTAGTTTTCAGAAGTTAGTAGATATTAGTTTTCAGAAGTTAGTAGATATTAGTTTTCAGAAGTTAGTAGATATTAGTTTTCAGAAGTTAGTAGATATTAGTTTTCAGAAGTTAGTAGATATTAGTTTTCAGAAGTTAGTGGATATTAGTTTTCAGAAGATATTAGTTTTCAGAAGTTAGTAGATATTAGTTTTCAGAAGATATTAGTTTTCAGAAGTTAGTAGATATTAATTTTCAGAAGATATTAGTTTTCAGAAGTTAGTAGATATTAGTTTTCAGAAGTTAGTAGATATTAGTTTTCAGAAGTTAGTAGATATTAGTTTTCAGAAGATATTAGTTTTCAGAAGTTAGTAGATATTAGTTTTCAGAAGTTAGTAGATATTAGTTTTCAGGAGTTAGTAGATATTAGTTTTCAGAAGTTAGTAGATATTAGTTTTCAGAAGATATTAGTTTTCAGAAGTTAGTAGATATTGGTTTTCAGAAGTTAATAGATATTAGTTTTCAGAAGATATTAGTTTTCAGAAGTTAGTAGATATTAGTTTTCAGAAGTTAGTAGATATTAGTTTTCAGAAGTTAGTAGATATTAGTTTTCAGAAGTTAGTAGATATTAGTTTTCAGAAGATATTAGTTTTCAGAAGTTAGTAGATATTGGTTTTCAGAAGTTAGTAGATATTAGTTTTCAGAAGTTAGTAGATATTAGTTTTCAGAAGTTAGTAGATATTAGTTTTCAGAAGTTAGTAGATATTAGTTTTCAGAAGTTAGTAGATATTAGTTTTCAGAAGTTAGTAGATATTAGTTTTCAGAAGTTAGTAGATATTAGTTTTCAGAAGTTAGTAGATATTAGTTTTCAGAAGTTAGTAGATATTAGTTTTCAGAAGTTTGTAGATATTGGTTTTCAGAATATATTAGTTTTCAGAAGTTAGTAGATATTTGTTTTCAGAAGTTAGTAGATTTTAGTTTTCAGAAGTTAGTAGATATTAGTTTTCAGAAGTTAGTAGATATTAGTTTTCAGAAGTTAGTAAATATTAGTTTTCAGAAGTTAGTAAATATTAGTTTTCAGAAGTTAGTAGATATTAGTTTTCAGAAGTTAGTAGATATTAGTTTTCAGAAGTTATTAGATATTAGTTTTCAGAAGATATTAGTTTTCAGAAGTTAGTAGATATTAGTTTTCAGAAGTTAGTAGATATTAGTTTTCAGAAGATATTAGTTTTCAGAAGTTATTAGACATTAGTTTTCAGAAGTTAATAGATATTAGTTTTCAGAAGTTAGTAAATATTAGTTTTCAGAAGTTTGTAGATATTAGTTTTCAGAAGTTAGTAGATATTAGTTTTCAGAAGATAGTAGATATTAGTTTTCAGAAGTTAGTAGATATTAGTTTTCAGAAGTTAGTAGATATTAGTTTTCAGAAGTTAGTAAATATTAGTTTTCAGAAGTTATTAGACATTAGTTTTCAGAAGTTAGTAGATATTATTTTTCAGAAGATAGTAGATATTAGTTTTCAGAAGTTAGTAGATATTAGTTTCCAGAAGTTAGTAGATATTAATTTTCAGAAGTTAGTAGATATTAGTTTTCAGAAGTTAGTAGATATTGGTTTTCAGAAGTTAGTAGATATTAGTTTTCAGAAGTTAGTAGATATTAGTTTTCAGAAGTTAGTAGATATTAGTTTTCAGAAGTTAGTAGATATTATTTTTCAGAAGATAGTAGATATTAGTTTTCAGAAGATAGTAGATATTAGTTTTCAGAAGTTTGTAGATATTAGTTTTCAGAAGATATTAGTTTTCAGAAGTTAGTAGTTATTAGTTTTCAGAAGATATTAGTTTTCAGAAGTTAGTAGATATTAGTTTTCTGAAGATATTAGTTTTCAGAAGTTAGTAGATATTAGTTTTCAGAAGATATTAGTTTTCAGAAGGTATTAGTTTTCAGAAGTTAGTAGATATTAGTTTTTAGAAGATATTAGTTTTCAGAAGTTAGTAGATATTAGTTTTCTGAAGATATTAGTTTTCAGAAAATATTAGTTTTCAGAAGTTTGTAGATATTAGTTTTCAGAAGATATTAGTTTTCAGAAGATATTAGTTTTCAGAAGTTAGTATATATTAGTTTTCAGAAGATATTAGTTTTCAGAAGTTAGTAGATATTAGTTTTCAGAAGATATTAGTTTTCAGAAGTTAGTAGATATTAGTTTTCAGAAGTTAGTAGATATTAGTTTTCAGAAGTTAATAGATATTAGTTTTCAGAAGTTAGTAGATATTAGTTTTCAGAAGATATTAGTTTTCAGAAGTTAGTAGATATTAGTTTTCAGAAGTTAGTAGATATTAGTTTTCAGAAGTTAGTAGATATTAGTTTTCAGAAGATATTAGTTTTCAGAAGTTAGTAGATATTAGTTTTCAGAAGTTAGTAGATATTAGTTTCCAGAAGTTAGTAGATATTAGTTTTCAGAAGGTATTAGTTTTCAGAAGTTAGTAGATATTAGTTTTCAGAAGTTAGTAGATATTAGTTTTCAGAAGATATTAGTTTTCAGAAGTTAGTAGATATTAGTTTTCTGAAGATATTAGTTTTCAGAAGTTAGTAGATATTAGTTTTCAGAAGATATTAGTTTTCAGAAGTTAGTAGATATTAGTTTTCTGAAGATATTAGTTTTCAGAAGTTAGTAGATATTAGTTTTCAGAAGATATTAGTTTTCAGAAGTTAGTAGATATTAGTTTTCTGAAGATATTAGTTTTCAGAAGTTAGTAGATATTAGTTTTCAGAATATATTAGTTTTCAGAAGGTATTAGTTTTCAGAAGTTAGTAGATATTAGTTTTCAGAAGATATTAGTTTTCAGAAGTTAGTAGATATTAGTTTTCTGAAGATATTAGTTTTCAGAAGATATTAGTTTTCAGAAGTTAGTAGATATTAGTTTTCAGAAGATATTAGTTTTCAGAAGTTAGTAGATATTAGTTTTCAGAAGATATTAGTTTTCAGAAGATATTAGTTTTCAGAAGTTAGTAGATATTAGTTTTCAGAAGATATTAGTTTTCAGAAGATATTAGTTTTCAGAAGTTAGTAGATATTAGTTTTCAGAAGATATTAGTTTTCAGAAGTTAGTAGATATTAGTTTTCAGAAGTTAGTAGATATTAGTTTTCAGAAGTTAGTAGATATTAGTTTTCAGAAGTTAGTAGATATTAGTTTTCAGAAGTTAGTAGATATTAGTTTTCAGAAGTTAGTAGATATTAGTTTTCAGAAGTTAGTAGATATTAGTTTTCAGAAGTTAGTAGATATTAGTTTTCAGAAGATATTAGTTTTCAGAAGTTAGTAGATATTAGTTTTCAGAAGATATTAGTTTTCAGAAGTTAGTAGATATTAGTTTTCAGAAGTTAGTAGATATTAGTTTTCAGAAGTTAGTAGATATTAGTTTTCAGAAGATATTAGTTTTCAGAAGTTAGTAGATATTAGTTTTCAGAAGTTAGTAGATATTAGTTTTCAAAAGTTAGTAGATATTAGTTTTCAGAAGTTAGTAGATATTAGTTTTCAGAAGTTAGTAGATATTAGTTTTCAAAAGTTAGTAGATATTAGTTTTCAGAAGATATTAGTTTTCAGAAGATATTAGTTTTCAGAAGTTAGTAGATATTAGTTTTCAGAAGATATTAGTTTTCAGAAGTTAGTAGATATTAGTTTTCAGAAGTTAGTAGATATTAGTTTTCAGATGATATTAGTTTTCAGAAGTTAGTAGATATTGGTTTTCAGAAGTTAGTAGATATTAGTTTTCAGAAGTTAGTAGATATTAGTTTTCAGAAGTTAGTAGATATTAGTTTTCAGAAGTTAGTAGATATTAGTTTTCAGAAGTTAGTAGATATTAGTTTTCAGAAGTTAGTAGATATTAGTTTTCAGAAGTTAGTAGATATTAGTTTTCAGAAGTTAGTAGATATTAGTTTTCAGAAGATAGTAGATATTAGTTTTCAGAAGTTTGTAGATATTGGTTTTCAGAATATATTAGTTTTCAGAAGTTAGTAGATATTTGTTTTCAGAAGTTAGTAGATATTAGTTTTCAGAAGTTAGTAGATATTAGTTTTCAGAAGTTAGTAGATATTAGTTTTCAGAAGTTAGTAAATATTAGTTTTCAGAAGTTAGTAAATATTAGTTTTCAGAAGTTAGTAGATATTAGTTTTTCAGAAGTTAGTAGATATTAGTTTTCAGAAGTTAGTAGATATTAGTTTTCAGAAGATATTAGTTTTCAGAAGTTAGTAGATATTAGTTTTCAGAAGATATTAGTTTTCAGAAGTTAGTAGATATTAGTTTTCAGAAGTTAGTAGATATTAGTTTTCAGAAGATATTAGTTTTCAGAAGTTATTAGACATTAGTTTTCAGAAGTTAGTAGATATTAGTTTTCAGAAGTTAGTAAATATTAGTTTTCAGAAGTTTGTAGATATTAGTTTTCAGAAGTTAGTAGATATTAGTTTTCAGAAGATAGTAGATATTAGTTTTCAGAAGTTAGTAGATATTAGTTTTCAGAAGTTAGTAGATATTAGTTTTCAGAAGTTAGTAAATATTAGTTTTCAGAAGTTATTAGACATTAGTTTTCAGAAGTTAGTAGATATTATTTTTCAGAAGATAGTAGATATTAGTTTTCAGAAGTTAGTAGATATTAGTTTCCAGAAGTTAGTAGATATTAGTTTTCAGAAGATAGTAGATATTAGTTTTCAGAAGTTAGTAGATATTAGTTTTCAGAAGTTATTAGACATTAGTTTTCAGAAGTTAGTAGATATTAGTTTTCAGAAGTTAGTAGATATTAGTTTTCAGAAGTTAGTAGATATTAGTTTTCAGAAGTTAGTAGATATTAGTTTTCAGAAATTAGTAGATATTAGTTTTCAGAAGTTAGTAGATATTAGTTTTCAGAAGTTAGTAGATATTAGTTTTCAGAAGTTAGTAGATATTAGTTTTCAGAAGTTTGTAGATATTGGTTTTCAGAATATATTAGTTTGCAGAAGTTAGTAGATATTAGTTTTCAGAAGTTAGTAGATATTAGTTTTCAGAAGTTAGTAGATATTAGTTTTCAGAAGTTAGTAGATATTAGTTTTCAAAAGTTAGTAGATATTGGTTTTCAGAAGTTAGTAGATATTAGTTTTCAGAAGTTAGTAGATATTAGTTTTAAGAAGTTAGTAGATATTAGTTTTCAGAAGTTAGTAGATATTATTTTTCAGAAGATAGTAGATATTAGTTTTCAGAAGATAGTAGATATTAGTTTTCAGAAGTTAGAAGGTATTAGTTTTCAGAAGTTTGTAGATATTGGTTTTCAGAATATATTAGTTTTCAGAAGTTAGTAGATATTAGTTTTCAGAAGTTAGTAGATATTAGTTTTCAGAAGTTAGTAGATATTAATTTTCAGAAGTTAGTAGATATTAGTTTTCAGAAGTTAGTAGATATTGGTTTTCAGAAGTTAGTAGATATTAGTTTTCAGAAGTTAGTAGATATTAGTTTTCAGAAGTTAGTAGATATTAGTTTTCAGAAGTTAGTAGATATTATTTTTCAGAAGATAGTAGATATTAGTTTTCAGAAGATATTAGTTTTCAGAAGTTAGTAGATATTAGTTTTCAGAAGATATTAGTTTTCAGAAGTTAGTAGATATTAGTTTTCAGAAGATATTAGTTTTCAGAAGTAAGTAGATATTAGTTTTCTGAAGATATTAGTTTTCAGAAGTTAGTAGATATTAGTTTTCAGAAGATATTAGTTTTCAGAAGGTATTAGTTTTCAGAAGTTAGTAGATATTAGTTTTCCGAAGATATTAGTTTTCAGAAGTTAGTAGATATTAGTTTTCTGAAGATATTAGTTTTCAGAAGTTAGTAGATATTAGTTTTCAGAAGATATTAGTTTTCAGAAGATATTAGTTTTCAGAAGTTAGTAGATATTAGTTTTCAGAAGATATTAGTTTTCAGAAGTTAGTAGATATTAGTTTTCAGAAGATATTAGTTTTCAGAAGATATTAGTTTTCAGAAGTTAGTAGATATTAGTTTTCAGAAGATATTAGTTTTCAGAAGATATTAGTTTTCAGAAGTTAGTAGATATTAGTTTTCAGAAGTTAGTAGATATTAGTTTTCAGAAGTTAGTAGATATTAGTTTTCAGAAGTTAGTAGATATTAGTTTTCAGAAGTTAGTAGATATTAGTTTTCAGAAGTTAGTAGATATTAGTTTTCAGAAGTTAGTAGATATTAGTTTTCAGAAGTTAGTAGATATTAGTTTTCAGAAGTTAGTAGATATTAGTTTTCAGAAGATATTAGTCTTCAGAAGTTAGTAGATATTCGTTTTCAGAAGATATTAGTTTTCAGAAGTTAGTAGATATTAGTTTTCAGAAGATATTAGTTTTCAGAAGTTAGTAGATATTAGTTTTCAGAAGATATTAGTTTTCAGAAGTCAGTAGATATTAGTTTTCAGAAGTTAGTAGATATTAGTTTTCAGAAGTTAGTAGATATTAGTTTTCAGAAGTTAGTAGATATTAGTTTTCAGAAGTTAGTAGATATTAGTTTTCAAAAGTTAGTAGATATTAGTTTTCAGAAGATATTAGTTTTCAGAAGATATTAGTTTTCAGAAGTTAGTAGATATTAGTTTTCAGAAGATATTAGTTTTCAGAAGTTAGTAGATATTAGTTTTCAGAAGTTAGTAGATATTAGTTTTCAGATGATATTAGTTTTCAGAAGTTAGTAGATATTGGTTTTCAGAAGTTAGTAGATATTAGTTTTCAGAAGTTAGTAGATATTAGTTTTCAGAAGTTAGTAGATATTAGTTTTCAGAAGTTAGTAGATATTAATTAGTTTTCAGAAGTTAGTAGATATTAGTTTTCAGAAGTTAGTAGATATTAGTTTTCAGAAGTTAGTAGATATTAGTTTTCAGAAGTTAGTAGATATTAGTTTTCAGAAGATAGTAGATATTAGTTTTCAGAAGTTTGTAGATATTGGTTTTCAGAATATATTAGTTTTCAGAAGTTAGTAGATATTTGTTTTCAGAAGTTAGTAGATATTAGTTTTCAGAAGTTAGTAGATATTAGTTTTCAGAAGTTAGTAGATATTAGTTTTCAGAAGTTAGTAAATATTAGTTTTCAGAAGTTAGTAAATATTAGTTTTCAGAAGTTAGTAGATATTAGTTTTTCAGAAGTTAGTAGATATTAGTTTACAGAAGTTAGTAGATATTAGTTTTCAGAAGATATTAGTTTTCAGAAGTTAGTAGATATTAGTTTTCAGAAGATATTAGTTTTCAGAAGTTAGTAGATATTAGTTTTCAGAAATTAGTAGATATTAGTTTTCAGAAGATATTAGTTTTCAGAAGTTATTAGACATTAGTTTTCAGAAGTTAGTAGATATTAGTTTTCAGAAGTTAGTAAATATTAGTTTTCAGAAGTTTGTAGATATTAGTTTTCAGAAGTTAGTAGATATTAGTTTTCAGAAGATAGTAGATATTAGTTTTCAGAAGTTAGTAGATATTAGTTTTCAGAAGTTAGTAGATATTAGTTTTCAAAAGTTAGTAAATATTAGTTTTCAGAAGTTATTAGACATTAGTTTTCAGAAGTTAGTAGATATTATTTTTCAGAAGATAGTAGATATTAGTTTTCAGAAGTTAGTAGATATTAGTTTCCAGAAGGTATTAGTTTTCAGAAGTTAGTAGATATTAGTTTTCAGAAGATATTAGTTTTCAGAAGTTAGTAGATATTAGTTTTCTGAAGATATTAGTTTTCAGAAAATATTAGTTTTCAGAAGTTAGTAGATATTAGTTTTCAGAAGATATTAGTTTTCAGAAGATATTAGTTTTCAGAAGTTAGTAGATATTAGTTTTCAGAAGATATTAGTTTTCAGAAGTTAGTAGATATTAGTTTTCAGAAGATATTAGTTTTCAGAAGATATTAGTTTTCAGAAGTTAGTAGATATTAGTTTTCAGAAGATATTAGTTTTCAGAAGATATTAGTTTTCAGAAGTTAGTAGATATTAGTTTTCAGAAGTTAGTAGATATTAGTTTTCAGAAGTTAGTAGATATTAGTTTTCAGAAGTTAGTAGATATTAGTTTTCAGAAGTTAGTAGATATTAGTTTTCAGAAGTTAGTAGATATTAGTTTTCAGAAGTTAGTAGATATTAGTTTTCAGAAGATATTAGTCTTCAGAAGTTAGTAGATATTCGTTTTCAGAAGATATTAGTTTTCAGAAGTTAGTAGATATTAGTTTTCAGAAGATATTAGTTTTCAGAAGTTAGTAGATATTAGTTTTCAGAAGATATTAGTTTTCAGAAGTCAGTAGATATTAGTTTTCAGAAGTTAGTAGATATTAGTTTTCAGAAGTTAGTAGATATTAGTTTTCAGAAGTTAGTAGATATTAGTTTTCAGAAGTTAGTAGATATTAGTTTTCAAAAGTTAGTAGATATTAGTTTTCAGAAGATATTAGTTTTCAGAAGATATTAGTTTTCAGAAGTTAGTAGATATTAGTTTTCAGAAGATATTAGTTTTCAGAAGTTAGTAGATATTAGTTTTCAGAAGTTAGTAGATATTAGTTTTCAGATGATATTAGTTTTCAGAAGTTAGTAGATATTGGTTTTCAGAAGTTAGTAGATATTAGTTTTCAGAAGTTAGTAGATATTAGTTTTCAGAAGTTAGTAGATATTAGTTTTCAGAAGTTAGTAGATATTAATTAGTTTTCAGAAGTTAGTAGATATTAGTTTTCAGAAGTTAGTAGATATTAGTTTTCAGAAGTTAGTAGATATTAGTTTTCAGAAGTTAGTAGATATTAGTTTTCAGAAGATAGTAGATATTAGTTTTCAGAAGTTTGTAGATATTGGTTTTCAGAATATATTAGTTTTCAGAAGTTAGTAGATATTTGTTTTCAGAAGTTAGTAGATATTAGTTTTCAGAAGTTAGTAGATATTAGTTTTCAGAAGTTAGTAGATATTAGTTTTCAGAAGTTAGTAAATATTAGTTTTCAGAAGTTAGTAAATATTAGTTTTCAGAAGTTAGTAGATATTAGTTTTTCAGAAGTTAGTAGATATTAGTTTACAGAAGTTAGTAGATATTAGTTTTCAGAAGATATTAGTTTTCAGAAGTTAGTAGATATTAGTTTTCAGAAGATATTAGTTTTCAGAAGTTAGTAGATATTAGTTTTCAGAAATTAGTAGATATTAGTTTTCAGAAGATATTAGTTTTCAGAAGTTATTAGACATTAGTTTTCAGAAGTTAGTAGATATTAGTTTTCAGAAGTTAGTAAATATTAGTTTTCAGAAGTTTGTAGATATTAGTTTTCAGAAGTTAGTAGATATTAGTTTTCAGAAGATAGTAGATATTAGTTTTCAGAAGTTAGTAGATATTAGTTTTCAGAAGTTAGTAGATATTAGTTTTCAAAAGTTAGTAAATATTAGTTTTCAGAAGTTATTAGACATTAGTTTTCAGAAGTTAGTAGATATTATTTTTCAGAAGATAGTAGATATTAGTTTTCAGAAGTTAGTAGATATTAGTTTCCAGAAGTTAGTAGATATTAGTTTTCAGAAGATAGTAGATATTAGTTTTCAGAAGTTAGTAGATATTAGTTTTCAGAAGATATTAGTTTTCAGAAGTTAGTAGATATTAGTTTTCTGAAGATATTAGTTTTCAGAAGTTAGTAGATATTAGTTTTCTGAAGTTAGTAGATATTAGTTTTCAGAAGATATTAGTTTTCAGAAGATATTAGTTTTCAGAAGTTAGTAGATATTAGTTTTCAGAAGATATTAGTTTTCAGAAGTTAGTAGATATTAGTTTTCAGAAGATATTAGTTTTCAGAAGTTAGTAGATATTAGTTTTCAGAAGTTAGTAGATATTAGTTTTCAGAAGTTAGTAGATATTAGTTTTCAGAAGTTAGTAGATATTAGTTTTCAGAAGTTAGTAGATATTAGTTTTCAGAAGTTAGTAGATATTAGTTTTCAGAAGTTAGTAGATATTAGTTTTCAGAAGATATTAGTTTTCAGAAGTTAGTAGATATTAGTTTTCAGAAGATATTAGTTTTCAGAAGTTAGTAGATATTAGTTTTCAGAATTTAGTAGATATTAGTTTTCAGAAATTAGTAGATATTAGTTTTCAGAAGATATTAGTTTTCAGAAGTTAGTAGATATTAGTTTTCAGAAGTTAGTAGATATTAGTTTTCAGAAGTTAGTAGATATTAGTTTTCAGAAGTTAGTAGATATTAGTTTTCAGAAGTTAGTAGATATTAGTTTTCAAAAGTTAGTAGATATTAGTTTTCAGAAGATATTAGTTTTCAGAAGATATTAGTTTTCAGAAGTTAGTAGATATTAGTTTTCAGAAGATATTAGTTTTCAGAAGATATTAGTTTTCAGAAGTTAGTAGATATTAGTTTTCAGAAGTTAGTAGATATTAGTTTTCAGATGATATTAGTTTTCAGAAGTTAGTAGATATTGGTTTTCAGAAGTTAGTAGATATTAGTTTTCAGAAGTTAGTAGATATTAGTTTTCAGAAGTTAGTAGATATTAGTTTTCAGAAGTTAGTAGATATTAGTTTTCAGAAGTTAGTAGATATTAGTTTTCAGAAGTTAGTAGATATTAGTTTTCAGAAGTTAGTAGATATTAGTTTTCAGAAGTTAGTAGATATTAGTTTTCAGAAGATAGTAGATATTAGTTTTCAGAAGTTTGTAGATATTGGTTTTCAGAATATATTAGTTTTCAGAAGTTAGTAGATATTTGTTTTCAGAAGTTAGTAGATATTAGTTTTCAGAAGTTAGTAGATATTAGTTTTCAGAAGTTAGTAGATATTAGTTTTCAGAAGTTAGTAAATATTAGTTTTCAGAAGTTAGTAAATATTAGTTTTCAGAAGTTAGTAGATATTAGTTTTTCAGAAGTTAGTAGATATTAGTTTTCAGAAGTTAGTAGATATTAGTTTTCAGAAGATATTAGTTTTCAGAAGTTAGTAGATATTAGTTTTCAGAAGATATTAGTTTTCAGAAGTTAGTAGATATTAGTTTTCAGAAGTTAGTAGATATTAGTTTTCAGAAGATATTAGTTTTCAGAAGTTATTAGACATTAGTTTTCAGAAGTTAGTAGATATTAGTTTTCAGAAGTTAGTAAATATTAGTTTTCAGAAGTTTGTAGATATTAGTTTTCAGAAGTTAGTAGATATTAGTTTTCAGAAGATAGTAGATATTAGTTTTCAGAAGTTAGTAGATATTAGTTTTCAGAAGTTAGTAGATATTAGTTTTCAGAAGTTAGTAAATATTAGTTTTCAGAAGTTATTAGACATTAGTTTTCAGAAGATAGTAGATATTAGTTTTCAGAAGTTAGTAGATATTAGTTTTCAGAAGTTATTAGACATTAGTTTTCAGAAGTTAGTAGTTATTAGTTTTCAGAAGTTAGTAGATATTAGTTTTCAGAAGTTAGTAGATATTAGTTTTCAGAAGTTAGTAGATATTAGTTTTCAGAAATTAGTAGATATTAGTTTTCAGAAGTTAGTAGATATTAGTTTTCAGAAGTTAGTAGATATTAGTTTTCAGAAGTTAGTAGATATTAGTTTTCAGAAGTTTGTAGATATTGGTTTTCAGAATATATTAGTTTGCAGAAGTTAGTAGATATTAGTTTTCAGAAGTTAGTAGATATTAGTTTTCAGAAGTTAGTAGATATTAGTTTTCAGAAGTTAGTAGATATTAGTTTTCAAAAGTTAGTAGATATTGGTTTTCAGAAGTTAGTAGATATTAGTTTTCAGAAGTTAGTGGATATTAGTTTTCAGAAGTTAGTAGATATTAGTTTTCAGAAGTTAGTAGATATTATTTTTCAGAAGATAGTAGATATTAGTTTTCAGAAGATAGTAGATATTAGTTTTCAGAAGTTAGTAGGTATTAGTTTTCAGAAGTTTGTAGATATTGGTTTTCAGAATATATTAGATTTCAGAAGTTAGTAGATATTAGTTTTCAGAAGTTAGTAGATATTAGTTTTCAGAAGTTAGTAGATATTAATTTTCAGAAGTTAGTAGATATTAGTTTTCAGAAGTTAGTAGATATTGGTTTTCAGAAGTTAGTAGATATTAGTTTTCAGAAGTTAGTAGATATTAGTTTTCAGAAGTTAGTAGATATTAGTTTTCAGAAGTTAGTAGATATTAGTTTTCAGAAGTTAGTAGATATTAGTTTTCAGAAGTTTGTAGATATTGGTTTTCAGAATATATTAGTTTTCAGAAGTTAGTAGATATTAGTTTTCAGAAGTTAGTAGATATTAGTTTTCAGAAGTTAGTAGATATTAGTTTTCAGAAGTTAGTAGATATTAGTTTTCAGAAGTTAGTAGATATTAGTTTTCAGAAGTTAGTAGATATTAGTTTTCAGAAGTTAGTAGATATTAGTTTTCAGAAGATATTAGTTTTCAGAAGTTAGTAGATATTAGTTTTCAGAAGATATTAGTTTTCAGAAGTTAGTAGATATTAGTTTTCAGAAGATATTAGTTTTCAGAAGGTATTAGTATTCAGAAGTTAGTAGATATTAGTTTTCAGAAGATATTAGTTTTCAGAAGTTAGTAGATATTAGTTTTCTGAAGATATTAGTTTTCAGAAAATATTAGTTTTCAGAAGTTAGTAGATATTAGTTTTCAGAAGATATTAGTTTCCAGAAGATATTAGTTTTCAGAAGATATTAGTTTTCAGAAGTTAGTAGATATTAGTTTACAGAAGATATTAGTTTTCAGAAGTTAGTAGATATTAGTTTTCAGAAGATATTAGTTTTCAGAAGATATTAGTTTTCAGAAGTTAGTAGATATTAGTTTTCAGAAGATATTAGTTTTCAGAAGATATTAGTTTTCAGAAGTTAGTAGATATTAGTTTTCAGAAGTTAGTAGATATTAATTTTCAGAAGTTAGTAGATATTAGTTTTCAGAAGTTAGTAGATATTAGTTTTCAGAAGTTAGTAGATATTAGTTTTCAGAAGTTAGTAGATATTAGTTTTCAGAAGATATTAGTTTTCAGAAGTTAGTAGATATTCGTTTTCAGAAGATATTAGTTTTCAGAAGTTAGTAGATATTAGTTTTCAGAAGATATTAGTTTTCAGAAGTTAGTAGATATTAGTTTTCAGAAGATATTAGTTTTCAGAAGTTAGTAGATATTAGTTTTCAGAAGTTAGTAGATATTAGTTTTCAGAAGTTAGTAGATATTAGTTTTCAGAAGTTAGTAGATATTAGTTTTCAGAAGTTAGTAGATATTAGTTTTCAAAAGTTAGTAGATATTAGTTTTCAGAAGATATTAGTTTTCAGAAGATATTAGTTTTCAGAAGTTAGTAGATATTAGTTTTCAGAAGATATTAGTTTTCAGAAGTTAGTAGATATTAGTTTTCAGAAGTTAGTAGATATTAGTTTTCAGATGATATTAGTTTTCAGAAGTTAGTAGATATTGGTTTTCAGAAGTTAGTAGATATTAGTTTTCAGAAGTTAGTAGATATTAGTTTTCAGAAGTAAGTAGATATTAGTTTTCAGAAGTTAGTAGATATTAGTTTTCAGAAGTTAGTAGATATTAGTTTTCAGAAGTTAGTAGATATTAGTTTTCAGAAGTTAGTAGATATTAGTTTTCAGAAGTTAGTAGATATTAGTTTTCAGAAGATAGTAGATATTAGTTTTCAGAAGTTTGTAGATATTGGTTTTCAGAATATATTAGTTTTCAGAAGTTAGTAGATATTTGTTTTCAGAAGTTAGTAGATATTAGTTTTCAGAAGTTAGTAGATATTAGTTTTCAGAAGTTAGTAGATATTAGTTTTCAGAAGTTAGTAAATATTAGTTTTCAGAAGTTAGTAAATATTAGTTTTCTGAAGTTAGTAGATATTAGTTTTTCAGAAGTTAGTAGATATTAGTTTTCAGAAGTTAGTAGATATTAGTTTTCAGAAGATATTAGTTTTCAGAAGTTAGTAGATATTAGTTTTCAGAAGATATTAGTTTTCAGAAGTTAGTAGATATTAGTTTTCAGAAGTTAGTAGATATTAGTTTTCAGAAGATATTAGTTTTCAGAAGTTATTAGACATTAGTTTTCAGAAGTTAGTAGATATTAGTTTTCAGAAGTTAGTAAATATTAGTTTTCAGAAGTTTGTAGATATTAGTTTTCAGAAGTTAGTAGATATTAGTTTTCAGAAGATAGTAGATATTAGTTTTCAGAAGTTAGTAGATATTAGTTTTCAGAAGTTAGTAGATAATAGTTTTCAGAAGTTAGTAAATATTAGTTTTCAGAAGTTATTAGACATTAGTTTTCAGAAGTTAGTAGATATTATTTTTCAGAAGATAGTAGATATTAGTTTTCAGAAGTTAGTAGATATTAGTTTCCAGAAGTTAGTAGATATTAGTTTTCAGAAGATAGTAGATATTAGTTTTCAGAAGTTAGTAGATATTAGTTTTCAGAAGTTATTAGACATTAGTTTTCAGAAGTTAGTAGATATTAGTTTTCAGAAGTTAGTAGATATTAGTTTTCAGAAGTTAGTAGATATTAGTTTTCAGAAGTTAGTAGATATTAGTTTTCAGAAATTAGTAGATATTAGTTTTCAGAAGTTAGTAGATATTAGTTTTCAGAAGTTAGTAGATATTAGTTTTCAGAAGTTAGTAGATATTAGTTTTCAGAAGTTTGTAGATATTGGTTTTCAGAATATATTAGTTTGCAGAAGTTAGTAGATATTAGTTTTCAGAAGTTAGTAGATATTAGTTTTCAGAAGTTAGTAGATATTAGTTTTCAGAAGTTAGTAGATATTAGTTTTCAAAAGTTAGTAGATATTGGTTTTCAGAAGTTAGTAGATATTAGTTTTCAGAAGTTAGTAGATATTAGTTTTCAGAAGTTAGTAGATATTAGTTTTCAGAAGTTAGTAGATATTATTTTTCAGAAGATAGTAGATATTAGTTTTCAGAAGATAGTAGATATTAGTTTTCAGAAGTTAGTAGGTATTAGTTTTCAGAAGTTAGTAAATATTAGTTTTCAGAAGTTAGTAAATATTAGTTTTCAGAAGTTAGTAGATATTAGTTTTCAGAAGTTAGTAGATATTAGTTTTCAGAAGTTATTAGATATTAGTTTTCAGAAGATATTAGTTTTCAGAAGTTAGTAGATATTAGTTTTCAGAAGATATTAGTTTTCAGAAGTTAGTAGATATTAGTTTTCAGTAGTTAGTAGATATTAGTTTTCAGAAGATATTAGTTTTCAGAAGTTATTAGACATTAGTTTTCAGAAGTTAGTAGATATTAGTTTTCAGAAGTTAGTAAATATTAGTTTTCAGAAGTTTGTAGATATTAGTTTTCAGAAGTTAGTAGATATTAGTTTTCAGAAGATAGTAGATATTAGTTTTCAGAAGTTAGTAGATATTAGTTTTCAGAAGTTAGTAGATATTAGTTTTCAGAAGTTAGTAAATATTAGTTTTCAGAAGTTATTAGACATTAGTTTTCAGAAGTTAGTAGATATTATTTTTCAGAAGATAGTAGATATTAGTTTTCAGAAGTTAGTAGATATTAGTTTCCAGAAGTTAGTAGATACTAATTTTCAGAAGTTAGTAGATATTGGTTTTCAGAAGTTAGTAGATATTAGTTTTCAGAAGTTAGTAGATATTAGTTTTCAGAAGTTAGTAGATATTAGTTTTCAGAAGTTAGTAGATATTATTTTTCAGAAGATAGTAGATATTAGTTTTCAGAAGATAGTAAATATTAGTTTTCAGAAGTTAGTAGATATTAGTTTTCAGAAGATATTAGTTTTCAGAAGTTAGTAGATATTAGTTTTCAGAAGATTTTAGTTTTCAGAAGTTAGTAGATATTAGTTTTCTGAAGATATTAGTTTTCAGAAGTTAGTAGATATTAGTTTTCAGAAGATATTAGTTTTCAGAAGGTATTAGTTTTCAGAAGTTAGTAGATATTAGTTTTTAGAAGATATTAGTTTTAAGAAGTTAGTAGATATTAGTTTTCAGAAGATATTAGTTTTCAGAAGTTAGTAGATATTGGTTTTCAGAAGTTAATAGATATTAGTTTTCAGAAGATATTAGTTTTCAGAAGTTAGTAGATATTAGTTTTCAGAAGTTAGTAGATATTAGTTTTCAGAAGTTAGTAGATATTAGTTTTCAGAAGTTAGTAGATATTAGTTTTCAGAAGTTAGTAGATATTAGTTTTCAGAAGATATTAGTTTTCAGAAGTTAGTAGATATTGGTTTTCAGAAGTTAGTAGATATTAGTTTTCAGAAGTTAGTAGATATTAGTTTTCAGAAGTTAGTAGATATTAGTTTTCAGAAGTTAGTAGATATTAGTTTTCAGAAGTTAGTAGATATTGGTTTTCAGAAGTTAGTAGATATTAGTTTTCAGAAGTTAGTAGATATTAGTTTTCAGAAGTTAGTAGATATTCGTTTTCAGAAGTTAGTAGATATTAGTTTTCAGAAGTTAGTAGGTATTAGTTTTCAGAAGATAGTAGATATTAGTTTTCAGAAGTTAGTAAATATTAGTTTTCAGAAGTTTGTAGATATTAGTTTTCAGAAGTTAGTAAATATTAGTTTTCAGAAGTTAGTAGATATTAGTTTTCAGAAGATAGTAGATATTAGTTTTCAGAAGTTAGTAAATATTAGTTTTCAGAAGTTAGTAGATATTAGTTTTCAGAAGTTAGTAGATATTAGTTTTCAGAAGTTAGTAAATATTAGTTTTCAGAAGTTAGTAGATATTAGTTTTCAGAAGTTAGTAGATATTAGTTTTCAGAAGATATTAGTTTTAAGAAGTTAGTAGATATTAGTTTTCAGAAGATATTAGTTTTCAGAAGTTAGTAGATATTAGTTTTCAGAAGTTAGTAGATATTAGTTTTCAGAAGTTAGTAGATATTAGTTTTCAGAAGATATTAGTTTTCAGAAGTTAGTAGATATTAGTTTTCAGAAGTTAGTAGATATTAGTTTTCAGAAGTTAGAAGATATTAGTTTTCAGAAGTTAGTAGATATTAGTTTTCAGAAGTTAGTAGATATTAGTTTTCAAAAGTTAGTGGATATTAGTTTTCAGAAGATATTAGTTTTCAGAAGTTAGTAGATATTAGTTTCAGAAGTTAGTAGATATTAGTTTTCAGAAGTTAGTAGATATTAGTTTCAGAAGTTAGTAGATATTAGTTTTCAGAAGTTAGTAGATATTAGTTTTCAGAAGTTAGTAGATATTAGTTTTCAGAAGTTAGTAGATATTAGTTTTCAGAAGTTAGTAGATATTAGTTTTCAGAAGTTAGTAGATATTAGTTTTCAGAAGTTAGTAGATATTAGTTTTCAGAAGATATTAGTTTTCAGAAGTTAGAAGATATTAGTTTTCAGAAGTTAGTAGATATTAGTTTTCAGAAGTTAGTAGATATTAGTTTTCAGAAGTTAGTAGATATTAGTTTTCAGAAGTTAGTAGATATTAGTTTTCAGAAGTTAGTAGATATTAGTTTTCAGAAGTTAGTAGATATTAGTTTTCAGAAGATATTAGTTTTCAGAAGTTAGTAGATATTGGTTTTCAGAAGTTAGTAGATATTAGTTTTCAGAAGTTAGTAGATATTAGTTTTCAGAAGTTAGTAGATATTAGTTTTCAGAAGTTAGTAGATATTAGTTTTCAGAAGTTAGTAGATATTGGTTTTCAGAAGTTAGTAGATATTAGTTTTCAGAAGTTAGTAGATATTAGTTTTCAGAAGTTAGTAGATATTCGTTTTCAGAAGTTAGTAGATATTAGTTTTCAGAAGTTAGTAGGTATTAGTTTTCAGAAGATAGTAGATATTAGTTTTCAGAAGTTAGTAAATATTAGTTTTCAGAAGTTTGTAGATATTAGTTTTCAGAAGTTAGTAAATATTAGTTTTCAGAAGTTAGTAGATATTAGTTTTCAGAAGATAGTAGATATTAGTTTTCAGAAGTTAGTAAATATTAGTTTTCAGAAGTTAGTAGATATTAGTTTTCAGAAGTTAGTAGATATTAGTTTTCAGAAGTTAGTAAATATTAGTTTTCAGAAGTTAGTAGATATTAGTTTTCAGAAGTTAGTAGATATTAGTTTTCAGAAGATATTAGTTTTAAGAAGTTAGTAGATATTAGTTTTCAGAAGATATTAGTTTTCAGAAGTTAGTAGATATTAGTTTTCAGAAGTTAGTAGATATTAGTTTTCAGAAGTTAGTAGATATTAGTTTTCAGAAGATATTAGTTTTCAGAAGTTAGTAGATATTAGTTTTCAGAAGTTAGTAGATATTAGTTTTCAGAAGTTAGAAGATATTAGTTTTCAGAAGTTAGTAGATATTAGTTTTCAGAAGTTAGTAGATATTAGTTTTCAAAAGTTAGTGGATATTAGTTTTCAGAAGATATTAGTTTTCAGAAGTTAGTAGATATTAGTTTCAGAAGTTAGTAGATATTAGTTTTCAGAAGTTAGTAGATATTAGTTTCAGAAGTTAGTAGATATTAGTTTTCAGAAGTTAGTAGATATTAGTTTTCAGAAGTTAGTAGATATTAGTTTTCAGAAGTTAGTAGATATTAGTTTTCAGAAGTTAGTAGATATTAGTTTTCAGAAGTTAGTAGATATTAGTTTTCAGAAGTTAGTAGATATTAGTTTTCAGAAGATATTAGTTTTCAGAAGTTAGAAGATATTAGTTTTCAGAAGTTAGTAGATATTAGTTTTCAGAAGATATTAGTTTTCAGAAGTTAGTAGATATTAGTTTTCAGAAGGTAGTAGATATTAGTTTTCAGAAGTTAATAGATATTAGTTTTCAGAAGTTAGTAGATATTAGTTTTCAGAAGATATTAGTTTTCAGAAGTTAGTAGATATTAGTTTTCAGAAGTTAGTAGATATTAATTTTCAGAAGTTAGTAGATATTAGTTTTCAGAAGATATTAGTTTTCAGAAGTTAGTAGATATTAGTTTTCAGAAGTTAGTAGATATTAGTTTCCAGAAGTTAGTAGATATTAGTTTTCAGAAGATATTAGTTTTCAGAAGTTAGTAGATATTAGTTTTCTGAAGATATTAGTTTCAGAAGTTAGTAGATATTAGTTTTCAGAAGATATTAGTTTTCAGAAGGTATTAGTTTTCAGAAGTTAGTAGATATTAGTTTTCAGAAGATATTAGTTTTCAGAAGTTAGTAGATATTAGTTTTCAGAAGATATTAGTTTTCAGAAGTTAGTAGATATTAGTTTTCTAAAGATATTAGTTTTCAGAAGTTAGTAGATATTAGTTTTCAGAAGATATTAGTTTTCAGAAGGTATTAGTTTTCAGAAGTTAGTAGATATCAGTTTTCAGAAGATATTAGTTTTTAGAAGTTAGTAGATATTAGTTTTCTGAAGATATTAGTTTTCAGAAGATATTAGTTTTCAGAAGATATTAGTTTTCAGAAGATATTAGTTTTCAGAAGATATTAGTTTTCAGAAGATATTAGTTTTCAGAAGATATTAGTTTTCAGAAGTTAGTAGATATTAGTTTTCAGAAGATATTAGTTTTCACAAGATATTAGTTTTCACAAGATATTAGTTTTCACAAGATATTAGTTTTCAGAAGATATTAGTTTTCAGAAGTTAGTAGATATTAGTTTTCAGAAGTTAGTAGATATTAGTTTTCAGAAGTTAGTAGATATTAGTTTTCAGAAGTTAGTAGATATTAGTTTTCAGAAGTTAGTAGATATTAGTTTTCAGAAGTTAGTAGATATTAGTTTTCAGAAGATATTAGTTTTCAGAAGTTAGTAGATATTAGTTTTCAGAAGTTAGTAGATATTAGTTTTCAGAAGATATTAGTTTTCAGAAGTTAGTAGATATTAGTTTTCAGAAGTTAGTAGATATTAGTTTTCAGAAGTTAGTAGATATTAGTTTTCAGAAGTTAGTAGATATTAGTTTTCAGAAGTTAGTAGATATTAGTTTTCAGAAGTTAGTAGATATTAGTTTTCAAAAGTTAGTAGATATTAGTTCTCAGAAGATATTAGTTTTCAGAAGATATTAGTTTTCAGAAGTTAGTAGATATTAGTTTTCAGAAGATATTAGTTTTCAGAAGTTAGTAGTTATTAGTATTCAGAAGTAAGTAGATATTAGTTTTCAGAAGTTAGTAGATATTAGTTTTCAGAAGATATTAGTTTTCAGAAGTTAGTAGATATTGGTTTTCAGAAGTTAGTAGATATTAGTTTTCAGAAGTTAGTAGATATTAGTTTTCAGAAGTTAGTAGATATTAGTTTTCAGAAGTTAGTAGATATTAGTTTTCAGAAGTTAGTAGATATTAGTTTTCAGAAGTTAGTAGATATTAGTTTTCAGAAGTTAGTAGATATTAGTTTTCAGAAGTTAGTAGATATTAGTTTTCAGAAGTTAGTAGATATTAGTTTTCAGAAGTTTGTAGATATTGGTTTTCAGAATATATTAGTTTTCAGAAGTTAGTAGATATTAGTTTTCAGAAGTTAGTAGATATTAGTTTTCAGAAGTTAGTAGATATTACTTTTCAGAAGTTAGTAGATATTAGTTTTCAGAAGTTAGTAAATATTAGTTTTCAGAAGTTAGTAAATATTCGTTTTCAGAAGTTAGTAGATATTAGTTTTCAGAAGTTAGTAGATATTAGTTTTCAGAAGTTAGTAGATATTACTTTTCAGAAGATATTAGTTTTCAGAAGATATTAGTTTTCAGAAGATATTAGTTTTCAGAAGTTAGTAGATATTAGTTTTCAGAAGTTAGTAGATATTAGTTTTCAGAAGATATTAGTTTTCAGAAGTTATTAGACATTAGTTTTCAGAAGTTAGTAGATATTAGTTTTCAGAAGTTAGTAAATATTAGTTTTCAGAAGTTTGTAGATATTAGTTTTCAGAAGTTAGTAGATATTAGTTTTCAGAAGATAGTAGATATTAGTTTTCAGAAGTTAGTAGATATTAGTTTTCAGAAGTTAGTAGATATTAGTTTTCAGAAGTTAGTAGATATTAGTTTTCAGAAGATATTAGTTTTCAGAAGGTAATAGTTTTCAGAAGTTAGTAGATATCAGTTTTCAGAAGATATTAGTTTTTAGAAGTTAGTAGATATTAGTTTTCTGAAGATATTAGTTTTCAGAAGATATTAGTTTTCAGAAGATATTAGTTTTCAGAAGATATTAGTTTTCAGAAGATATTAGTTTTCAGAAGATATTAGTTTTCAGAAGATATTAGTTTTCAGAAGTTAGTAGATATTAGTTTTCAGAAGATATTAGTTTTCACAAGATATTAGTTTTCAGAAGTTAGTAGATATTAGTTTTCACAAGATATTAGTTTTCAGAAGATATTAGTTTTCAGAAGTTAGTAGATATTAGTTTTCAGAAGTTAGTAGATATTAGTTTTCAGAAGTTAGTAGATATTAGTTTTCAGAAGTTAGTAGATATTAGTTTTCAGAAGTTAGTAGATATTAGTTTTCAGAAGTTAGTAGATATTAGTTTTCAGAAGATATTAGTTTTCAGAAGTTAGTAGATATTAGTTTTCAGAAGTTAGTAGATATTAGTTTTCAGAAGATATTAGTTTTCAGAAGTTAGTAGATATTAGTTTTCAGAAGTTAGTAGATATTAGTTTTCAGAAGATATTAGTTTTCAGAAGTTAGTAGATATTAGTTTTCAGAAGTTAGTAGATATTAGTTTTCAGAAGTTAGTAGATATTAGTTTTCAGAAGTTAGTAGATATTAGTTTTCAGAAGTTAGTAGATATTAGTTTTCAGAAGTTAGTAGATATTAGTTTTCAAAAGTTAGTAGATATTAGTTCTCAGAAGATATTAGTTTTCAGAAGATATTAGTTTTCAGAAGATATTAGTTTTCAGAAGTTAGTAGATATTAGTTTTCAGAAGATATTAGTTTTCAGAAGTTAGTAGTTATTAGTATTCAGAAGTAAGTAGATATTAGTTTTCAGAAGTTAGTAGATATTAGTTTTCAGAAGATATTAGTTTTCAGAAGTTAGTAGATATTGGTTTTCAGAAGTTAGTAGATATTAGTTTTCAGAAGTTAGTAGATATTAGTTTTCAGAAGTTAGTAGATATTAGTTTTCAGAAGTTAGTAGATATTAGTTTTCAGAAGTTAGTAGATATTAGTTTTCAGAAGTTAGTAGATATTAGTTTTCAGAAGTTAGTAGATATTAGTTTTCAGAAGTTAGTAGATATTAGTTTTCAGAAGTTAGTAGATATTAGTTTTCAGAAGTTTGTAGATATTGGTTTTCAGAATATATTAGTTTTCAGAAGTTAGTAGATATTAGTTTTCAGAAGTTAGTAGATATTAGTTTTCAGAAGTTAGTAGATATTACTTTTCAGAAGTTAGTAGATATTAGTTTTCAGAAGTTAGTAAATATTAGTTTTCAGAAGTTAGTAAATATTCGTTTTCAGAAGTTAGTAGATATTAGTTTTCAGAAGTTAGTAGATATTAGTTTTCAGAAGTTAGTAGATATTACTTTTCAGAAGATATTAGTTTTCAGAAGATATTAGTTTTCAGAAGTTAGTAGATATCAGTTTTCAGAAGTTAGTAGATATTAGTTTCCAGAAGTTAGTAGATATTAGTTTTCAGAAGATATTAGTTTTCAGAAGTTAGTAGATATTAGTTTTCTGAAGATATTAGTTTCAGAAGTTAGTAGATATTAGTTTTCAGAAGATATTAGTTTTCAGAAGGTATTAGTTTTCAGAAGTTAGTAGATATTAGTTTTCAGAAGATATTAGTTTTCAGAAGTTAGTAGATATTAGTTTTCAGAAGATATTAGTTTTCAGAAGTTAGTAGATATTAGTTTTCTAAAGATATTAGTTTTCAGAAGTTAGTAGATATTAGTTTTCAGAAGATATTAGTTTTCAGAAGGTATTAGTTTTCAGAAGTTAGTAGATATCAGTTTTCAGAAGATATTAGTTTTTAGAAGTTAGTAGATATTAGTTTTCTGAAGATATTAGTTTTCAGAAGATATTAGTTTTCAGAAGATATTAGTTTTCAGAAGATATTAGTTTTCAGAAGATATTAGTTTTCAGAAGATATTAGTTTTCAGAAGATATTAGTTTTCAGAAGATATTAGTTTTCAGAAGATATTAGTTTTCAGAAGATATTAGTTTTCAGAAGATATTAGTTTTCAGAAGATATTAGTTTTCAGAAGTTAGTAGATATTAGTTTTCAGAAGATATTAGTTTTCACAAGATATTAGTTTTCAGAAGTTAGTAGATATTAGTTTTCACAAGATATTAGTTTTCAGAAGATATTAGTTTTCAGAAGTTAGTAGATATTAGTTTTCAGAAGTTAGTAGATATTAGTTTTCAGAAGTTAGTAGATATTAGTTTTCAGAAGTTAGTAGATATTAGTTTTCAGAAGTTAGTAGATATTAGTTTTCAGAAGTTAGTAGATATTAGTTTTCAGAAGATATTAGTTTTCAGAAGTTAGTAGATATTAGTTTTCAGAAGATATTAGTTTTCAGAAGTTAGTAGATATTAGTTTTCAGAAGTTAGTAGATATTAGTTTTCAGAAGATATTAGTTTTCAGAAGTTAGTAGATATTAGTTTTCAGAAGTTAGTAGATATTAGTTTTCAGAAGTTAGTAGATATTAGTTTTCAGAAGTTAGTAGATATTAGTTTTCAGAAGTTAGTAGATATTAGTTTTCAGAAGTTAGTAGATATTAGTTTTCAAAAGTTAGTAGATATTAGTTCTCAGAAGATATTAGTTTTCAGAAGATATTAGTTTTCAGAAGTTAGTAGATATTAGTTTTCAGAAGATATTAGTTTTCAGAAGTTAGTAGTTATTAGTATTCAGAAGTAAGTAGATATTAGTTTTCAGAAGTTAGTAGATATTAGTTTTCAGAAGATATTAGTTTTCAGAAGTTAGTAGATATTGGTTTTCAGAAGTTAGTAGATATTAGTTTTCAGAAGTTAGTAGATATTAGTTTTCAGAAGTTAGTAGATATTAGTTTTCAGAAGTTAGTAGATATTAGTTTTCAGAAGTTAGTAGATATTAGTTTTCAGAAGTTAGTAGATATTAGTTTTCAGAAGTTAGTAGATATTAGTTTTCAGAAGTTAGTAGATATTAGTTTTCAGAAGTTAGTAGATATTAGTTTTCAGAAGTTTGTAGATATTGGTTTTCAGAATATATTAGTTTTCAGAAGTTAGTAGATATTAGTTTTCAGAAGTTAGTAGATATTAGTTTTCAGAAGTTAGTAGATATTACTTTTCAGAAGTTAGTAGATATTAGTTTTCAGAAGTTAGTAAATATTAGTTTTCAGAAGTTAGTAAATATTCGTTTTCAGAAGTTAGTAGATATTAGTTTTCAGAAGTTAGTAGATATTAGTTTTCAGAAGTTAGTAGATATTACTTTTCAGAAGATATTAGTTTTCAGAAGATATTAGTTTTCAGAAGTTAGTAGATATTAGTTTTCAGAAGTTGGTAGATATTAGTTTTCAGAAGATATTAGTTTTCAGAAGTTATTAGACATTAGTTTTCAAAAGTTAGTAGATATTAGTTTTCAGAAGTTAGTAAATATTAGTTTTCAGAAGTTTGTAGATATTAGTTTTCAGAAGTTAGTAGATATTAGTTTTCAGAAGATAGTAGATATTAGTTTTCAGAAGTTAGTAGATATTAGTTTTCAGAAGTTAGTAGATATTAGTTTTCAGAAGTTAGTAGATATTAGTTTTCAGAAGATATTAGTTTTCAGAAGGTATTAGTTTTCAGAAGTTAGTAGATATCAGTTTTCAGAAGATATTAGTTTTTAGAAGTTAGTAGATATTAGTTTTCTGAAGATATTAGTTTTCAGAAGATATTAGTTTTCAGAAGATATTAGTTTTCAGAAGATATTAGTTTTCAGAAGATATTAGTTTTCAGAAGATATTAGTTTTCAGAAGATATTAGTTTTCAGAAGTTAGTAGATATTAGTTTTCAGAAGATATTAGTTTTCACAAGATATTAGTTTTCAGAAGTTAGTAGATATTAGTTTTCACAAGATATTAGTTTTCAGAAGATATTAGTTTTCAGAAGTTAGTAGATATTAGTTTTCAGAAGTTAGTAGATATTAGTTTTCAGAAGTTAGTAGATATTAGTTTTCAGAAGTTAGTAGATATTAGTTTTCAGAAGTTAGTAGATATTAGTTTTCAGAAGTTAGTAGATATTAGTTTTCAGAAGATATTAGTTTTCAGAAGTTAGTAGATATTAGTTTTCAGAAGATATTAGTTTTCAGAAGTTAGTAGATATTAGTTTTCAGAAGTTAGTAGATATTAGTTTTCAGAAGATATTAGTTTTCAGAAGTTAGTAGATATTAGTTTTCAGAAGTTAGTAGATATTAGTTTTCAGAAGTTAGTAGATATTAGTTTTCAGAAGTTAGTAGATATTAGTTTTCAGAAGTTAGTAGATATTAGTTTTCAGAAGTTAGTAGATATTAGTTTTCAAAAGTTAGTAGATATTAGTTCTCAGAAGATATTAGTTTTCAGAAGATATTAGTTTTCAGAAGTTAGTAGATATTAGTTTTCAGAAGATATTAGTTTTCAGAAGTTAGTAGTTATTAGTATTCAGAAGTAAGTAGATATTAGTTTTCAGAAGTTAGTAGATATTAGTTTTCAGAAGATATTAGTTTTCAGAAGTTAGTAGATATTGGTTTTCAGAAGTTAGTAGATATTAGTTTTCAGAAGTTAGTAGATATTAGTTTTCAGAAGTTAGTAGATATTAGTTTTCAGAAGTTAGTAGATATTAGTTTTCAGAAGTTAGTAGATATTAGTTTTCAGAAGTTAGTAGATATTAGTTTTCAGAAGTTAGTAGATATTAGTTTTCAGAAGTTAGTAGATATTAGTTTTCAGAAGTTAGTAGATATTAGTTTTCAGAAGTTTGTAGATATTGGTTTTCAGAATATATTAGTTTTCAGAAGTTAGTAGATATTAGTTTTCAGAAGTTAGTAGATATTAGTTTTCAGAAGTTAGTAGATATTACTTTTCAGAAGTTAGTAGATATTAGTTTTCAGAAGTTAGTAAATATTAGTTTTCAGAAGTTAGTAAATATTCGTTTTCAGAAGTTAGTAGATATTAGTTTTCAGAAGTTAGTAGATATTAGTTTTCAGAAGTTAGTAGATATTACTTTTCAGAAGATATTAGTTTTCAGAAGATATTAGTTTTCAGAAGTTAGTAGATATTAGTTTTCAGAAGTTAGTAGATATTAGTTTCAGAAGATATTAGTTTTCAGAAGTTATTAGACATTAGTTTTCAGAAGTTAGTAGATATTAGTTTTCAGAAGTTAGTAAATATTAGTTTTCAGAAGTTTGTAGATATTAGTTTTCAGAAGTTAGTAGATATTAGTTTTCAGAAGATAGTAGATATAAGTTTTCAGAAGTTAGTAGATATTAGTTTTCAGAAGTTAGTAGATATTAGTTTTCAGAAGTTAGTAGATATTAGTTTTCAGAAGTTAGTAGATATTAGTTTTCAGAAGATATTAGATATTAGTTTTCAGAAGTTAGTAGATATTAGTTTTCAGAAGTTAGTAGATATTAGTTTTCAGAAGTTAGTAGATATTAGTTTTCAGAAGTTATTAGACATTAGTTTTCAGAAGTTAGTAGATATTATTTTTCAGAAGATAGTAGATATTTGTTTTCAGAAGTTAGTAGATATTAGTTTCCAGAAGTTAGTAGATATTAGTTTTCAGAAGATATTAGA
This sequence comes from Caprella mutica, assembly GCA_947561585.1. Lineage (NCBI taxonomy): Eukaryota > Metazoa > Arthropoda > Malacostraca > Amphipoda > Caprellidae > Caprella > Caprella mutica. Next base: position 80,333 of record CANNZV010000898.1, read on the forward strand.
TATTAGTTTTCAGAAGTTAGTAGATATTAGTTTTCAGAAGTTAGTAGATATTAGTTTTCAGAAGTTAGTAGATATTAGTTTTCAGAAGTTAGTAGATATTAGTTTTCAGAAGTTAGTAGATATTAGTTTTCAGAAGTTAGTAGATATTAGTTTTCAGAAGTTAGTAGATATTAGTTTTCAGAAGTTAGTAGATATTAGTTTTCAGAAGTTAGTAGATATTAGTTTTCAGAAGTTAGTAGATATTAGTTTTCAAAAGTTAGTAGATATTAGTTCTCAGAAGATATTAGTTTTCAGAAGATATTAGTTTTCAGAAGTTAGTAGATATTAGTTTTCAGAAGATATTAGTTTTCAGAAGTTAGTAGATATTGGTTTTCAGAAGTTAGTAGATATTAGTTTTCAGAAGTTAGTAGATATTAGTTTTCAGAAGTTAGTAGATATTAGTTTTCAGAAGATATTAGTTTTCAGAAGTTAGTAGATATTAGTTTTCAGAAGATAGTAGATATTAGTTTTCAGAAGATATTAGTTTTCAGAAGTTAGTAGATATTAGTTTTCAGAAGTTAGTAGATATTAGTTTTCAGAAGTTAGTAGATATTAGTTTTCAGAAGTTAGTAGATATTAGTTTTCAGAAGTTAGTAGATATTAGTTTTCAAAAGTTAGTAGATATTAGTTCTCAGAAGATATTAGTTTTCAGAAGATATTAGTTTTCAGAAGTTAGTAGATATTAGTTTTCAGAAGATATTAGTTTTCAGAAGTTAGTAGATATTGGTTTTCAGAAGTTAGTAGATATTAGTTTTCAGAAGTTAGTAGATATTAGTTTTCAGAAGTTAGTAGATATTAGTTTTCAGAAGTTAGTAGATATTAGTTTTCAGAAGTTAGTAGATATTAGTTTTCAGAAGTTAGTAGATATTAGTTTTCAGAAGTTAGTAGATATTAGTTTTCAGAAGTTAGTAGATATTAGTTTTCAAAAGTTAGTAGATATTAGTTCTCAGAAGATATTAGTTTTCAGAAGATATTAGTTTTCAGAAGTTAGTAGATATTAGTTTTCAGAAGATATTAGTTTTCAGAAGTTAGTAGTTATTAGTATTCAGAAGTAAGTAGATATTAGTTTTCAGAAGTTAGTAGATATTAGTTTTCAGAAGATATTAGTTTTCAGAAGTTAGTAGATATTGGTTTTCAGAAGTTAGTAGATATTAGTTTTCAGAAGTTAGTAGATATTAGTTTTCAGAAGTTAGTAGATATTAGTTTTCAGAAGTTAGTAGATATTAGTTTTCAGAAGTTAGTAGATATTAGTTTTCAGAAGTTAGTAGATATTAGTTTTCAGAAGTTAGTAGATATTAGTTTTCAGAAGTTAGTAGATATTAGTTTTCAGAAGTTAGTAGATATTAGTTTTCAGAAGTTAGTAGATATTAGTTTTCAGAAGTTAGTAGATATTAGTTTTCAGAAGTTAGTAGATATTAGTTTTCAGAAGTTTGTAGATATTGGTTTTCAGAATATATTAGTTTTCAGAAGTTAGTAGATATTAGTTTTCAGAAGTTAGTAGATATTAGTTTTCAGAAGTTAGTAGATATTAGTTTTCAGAAGATATTAGTTTTCAGAAGTTAGTAGATATTAGTTTTCAGAAGTTAGTAGATATTAGTTTTCAGAAGTTAGTAGATATTAGTTTTCAGAAGTTAGTAGATATTAGTTTTCAGAAGTTAGTAGATATTAGTTTTCAGAAGTTAGTAGATATTAGTTTTCAGAAGTTAGTAGATATTAGTTCTCAGAAGATATTAGTTTTCAGAAGATATTAGTTTTCAGAAGTTAGTAGATATTAGTTTTCAGAAGATATTAGTTTTCAGAAGTTAGTAGTTATTAGTATTCAGAAGTAAGTAGATATTAGTTTTCAGAAGTTAGTAGATATTAGTTTTCAGAAGATATTAGTTTTCAGAAGTTAGTAGATATTAGTTCTCAGAAGTTAGTAGATATTAGTTTTCAGAAGTTAGTAGATATTAGTTTTCAGAAGTTAGTAGATATTAGTTTTCAGAAGTTAGTAGATATTAGTTTTCAGAAGTTTGTAGATATTGGTTTTCAGAATATATTAGTTTTCAGAAGTTAGTAGATATTAGTTTTCAGAAGTTAGTAGATATTAGTTTTCAGAAGTTAGTAGATATTACTTTTCAGAAGTTAGTAGATATTAGTTTTCAGAAGTTAGTAAATATTAGTTTTCAGAAGTTAGTAAATATTCGTTTTCAGAAGTTAGTAGATATTAGTTTTCAGAAGTTAGTAGATATTAGTTTTCAGAAGTTAGTAGATATTACTTTTCAGAAGATATTAGTTTTCAGAAGATATTAGTTTTCAGAAGTTAGTAGATATTAGTTTTCAGAAGTTAGTAGATATTAGTTTTCAGAAGATATTAGTTTTCAGAAGATATTAGTTTTCAGAAGTTAGTAGATATTAGTTTTCAGAAGTTAGTAGATATTAGTTTTCAGAAGATATTAGTTTTCAGAAGTTATTAGACATTAGTTTTCAGAAGTTAGTAGATATTAGTTTTCAGAAGTTAGTAAATATTAGTTTTCAGAAGTTTGTAGATATTAGTTTTCAGAAGTTAGTAGATATTAGTTTTCAGAAGATAGTAGATATTAGTTTTCAGAAGTTAGTAGATATTAGTTTTCAGAAGTTAGTAGATATTAGTTTTCAGAAGTTAGTAGATATTAGTTTTCAGAAGTTAGTAGATATTAGTTTTCAGAAGATATTAGATATTAGTTTTCAGAAGTTAGTAGATATTAGTTTTCAGAAGTTAGTAGATATTAGTTTTCAGAAGTTAGTAGATATTACTTTTCAGAAGTTAGTAGATATTAGTTTTCAGAAGTTAGTAAATATTAGTTTTCAGAAGTTAGTAAATATTCGTTTTCAGAAGTTAGTAGATATTAGTTTTCAGAAGTTAGTAGATATTAGTTTTCAGAAGTTAGTAGATATTACTTTTCAGAAGATATTAGTTTTCAGAAGATATTAGTTTTCAGAAGTTAGTAGATATTAGTTTTCAGAAGTTAGTAGATATTAGTTTCCAGAAGTTAGTAGATATTAGTTTTCAGAAGATATTAGTTTTCAGAAGTTAGTAGATATTAGTTTTCTGAAGATATTAGTTTCAGAAGTTAGTAGATATTAGTTTTCAGAAGATATTAGTTTTCAGAAGGTATTAGTTTTCAGAAGTTAGTAGATATTAGTTTTCAGAAGATATTAGTTTTCAGAAGTTAGTAGATATTAGTTTTCAGAAGATATTAGTTTTCAGAAGTTAGTAGATATTAGTTTTCTAAAGATATTAGTTTTCAGAAGTTAGTAGATATTAGTTTTCAGAAGATATTAGTTTTCAGAAGGTATTAGTTTTCAGAAGTTAGTAGATATCAGTTTTCAGAAGATATTAGTTTTTAGAAGTTAGTAGATATTAGTTTTCTGAAGATATTAGTTTTCAGAAGATATTAGTTTTCAGAAGATATTAGTTTTCAGAAGATATTAGTTTTCAGAAGATATTAGTTTTCAGAAGATATTAGTTTTCAGAAGATATTAGTTTTCAGAAGTTAGTAGATATTAGTTTTCAGAAGATATTAGTTTTCACAAGATATTAGTTTTCAGAAGTTAGTAGATATTAGTTTTCACAAGATATTAGTTTTCAGAAGATATTAGTTTTCAGAAGTTAGTAGATATTAGTTTTCAGAAGTTAGTAGATATTAGTTTTCAGAAGTTAGTAGATATTAGTTTTCAGAAGTTAGTAGATATTAGTTTTCAGAAGTTAGTAGATATTAGTTTTCAGAAGTTAGTAGATATTAGTTTTCAGAAGATATTAGTTTTCAGAAGTTAGTAGATATTAGTTTTCAGAAGATATTAGTTTTCAGAAGTTAGTAGATATTAGTTTTCAGAAGTTAGTAGATATTAGTTGTCAGAAGATATTAGTTTTCAGAAGTTAGTAGATATTAGTTTTCAGAAGTTAGTAGATATTAGTTTTCAGAAGTTAGTAGATATTAGTTTTCAGAAGTTAGTAGATATTAGTTTTCAGAAGTTAGTAGATATTAGTTTTCAGAAGTTAGTAGATATTAGTTTTCAAAAGTTAGTAGATATTAGTTCTCAGAAGATATTAGTTTTCAGAAGATATTAGTTTTCAGAAGTTAGTAGATATTAGTTTTCAGAAGATATTAGTTTTCAGAAGTTAGTAGTTATTAGTATTCAGAAGTAAGTAGATATTAGTTTTCAGAAGTTAGTAGATATTAGTTTTCAGAAGATATTAGTTTTCAGAAGTTAGTAGATATTGGTTTTCAGAAGTTAGTAGATATTAGTTTTCAGAAGTTAGTAGATATTAGTTTTCAGAAGTTAGTAGATATTAGTTTTCAGAAGTTAGTAGATATTAGTTTTCAGAAGTTAGTAGATATTAGTTTTCAGAAGTTAGTAGATATTAGTTTTCAGAAGTTAGTAGATATTAGTTTTCAGAAGTTAGTAGATATTAGTTTTCAGAAGTTAGTAGATATTAGTTTTCAGAAGTTTGTAGATATTGGTTTTCAGAATATATTAGTTTTCAGAAGTTAGTAGATATTAGTTTTCAGAAGTTAGTAGATATTAGTTTTCAGAAGTTAGTAGATATTACTTTTCAGAAGTTAGTAGATATTAGTTTTCAGAAGTTAGTAAATATTAGTTTTCAGAAGTTAGTAAATATTCGTTTTCAGAAGTTAGTAGATATTAGTTTTCAGAAGTTAGTAGATATTAGTTTTCAGAAGTTAGTAGATATTACTTTTCAGAAGATATTAGTTTTCAGAAGATATTAGTTTTCAGAAGTTAGTAGATATTAGTTTTCAGAAGTTGGTAGATATTAGTTTTCAGAAGATATTAGTTTTCAGAAGTTATTAGACATTAGTTTTCAGAAGTTAGTAGATATTAGTTTTCAGAAGTTAGTAAATATTAGTTTTCAGAAGTTTGTAGATATTAGTTTTCAGAAGTTAGTAGATATTAGTTTTCAGAAGATAGTAGATATTAGTTTTCAGAAGTTAGTAGATATTAGTTTTCAGAAGTTAGTAGATATTAGTTTTCAGAAGTTAGTAGATATTAGTTTTCAGAAGATATTAGTTTTCAGAAGGTATTAGTTTTCAGAAGTTAGTAGATATCAGTTTTCAGAAGATATTAGTTTTTAGAAGTTAGTAGATATTAGTTTTCTGAAGATATTAGTTTTCAGAAGACATTAGTTTTCAGAAGATATTAGTTTTCAGAAGATATTAGTTTTCAGAAGATATTAGTTTTCAGAAGATATTAGTTTTCAGAAGATATTAGTTTTCAGAAGATATTAGTTTTCAGAAGTTAGTAGATATTAGTTTTCAGAAGATATTAGTTTTCACAAGATATTAGTTTTCAGAAGTTAGTAGATATTAGTTTTCACAAGATATTAGTTTTCAGAAGATATTAGTTTTCAGAAGTTAGTAGATATTAGTTTTCAGAAGTTAGTAGATATTAGTTTTCAGAAGTTAGTAGATATTAGTTTTCAGAAGTTAGTAGATATTAGTTTTCAGAAGTTAGTAGATATTAGTTTTCAGAAGTTAGTAGATATTAGTTTTCAGAAGATATTAGTTTTCAGAAGTTAGTAGATATTAGTTTTCAGAAGATATTAGTTTTCAGAAGTTAGTAGATATTAGTTTTCAGAAGTTAGTAGATATTAGTTTTCAGAAGATATTAGTTTTCAGAAGTTAGTAGATATTAGTTTTCAGAAGTTAGTAGATATTAGTTTTCAGAAGTTAGTAGATATTAGTTTTCAGAAGTTAGTAGATATTAGTTTTCAGAAGTTAGTAGATATTAGTTTTCAGAAGTTAGTAGATATTAGTTTTCAAAAGTTAGTAGATATTAGTTCTCAGAAGATATTAGTTTTCAGAAGATATTAGTTTTCAGAAGTTAGTAGATATTAGTTTTCAGAAGATATTAGTTTTCAGAAGTTAGTAGTTATTAGTATTCAGAAGTAAGTAGATATTAGTTTTCAGAAGTTAGTAGATATTAGTTTTCAGAAGATATTAGTTTTCAGAAGTTAGTAGATATTGGTTTTCAGAAGTTAGTAGATATTAGTTTTCAGAAGTTAGTAGATATTAGTTTTCAGAAGTTAGTAGATATTAGTTTTCAGAAGTTAGTAGATATTAGTTTTCAGAAGTTAGTAGATATTAGTTTTCAGAAGTTAGTAGATATTAGTTTTCAGAAGTTAGTAGATATTAGTTTTCAGAAGTTAGTAGATATTAGTTTTCAGAAGTTAGTAGATATTAGTTTTCAGAAGTTTGTAGATATTGGTTTTCAGAATATATTAGTTTTCAGAAGTTAGTAGATATTAGTTTTCAGAAGTTAGTAGATATTAGTTTTCAGAAGTTAGTAGATATTACTTTTCAGAAGTTAGTAGATATTAGTTTTCAGAAGTTAGTAAATATTAGTTTTCAGAAGTTAGTAAATATTCGTTTTCAGAAGTTAGTAGATATTAGTTTTCAGAAGTTAGTAGATATTAGTTTTCAGAAGTTAGTAGATATTACTTTTCAGAAGATATTAGTTTTCAGAAGATATTAGTTTTCAGAAGTTAGTAGATATTAGTTTTCAGAAGTTAGTAGATATTAGTTTCAGAAGATATTAGTTTTCAGAAGTTATTAGACATTAGTTTTCAGAAGTTAGTAGATATTAGTTTTCAGAAGTTAGTAAATATTAGTTTTCAGAAGTTTGTAGATATTAGTTTTCAGAAGTTAGTAGATATTAGTTTTCAGAAGATATTAGATATTAGTTTTCAGAAGTTAGTAGATATTAGTTTTCAGAAGTTAGTAGATATTAGTTTTCAGAAGTTAGTAGATATTAGTTTTCAGAAGTTATTAGACATTAGTTTTCAGAAGTTAGTAGATATTATTTTTCAGAAGATAGTAGATATTTGTTTTCAGAAGTTAGTAGATATTAGTTTCCAGAAGTTAGTAGATATTAGTTTTCAGAAGATATTAGATATTAGTTTTCAGAAGTTAGTAGATATTAGTTTTCAGAAGTTAGTAGATATTAGTTTTCAGAAGTTAGTAGATATTAGTTTTCAGAAGTTAGTAGATATTAGTTTTCAGAAGTTAGTAGATATTAGTTTTCAGAAGTTAGTAGATATTAGTTTTCAGAAGTTAGTAGATATTAGTTTTCAGAAGTTAGTAGATATTAGTTTTCAGAAGTTAGTAGATATTAGTTTTCAAAAGTTAGTAGATATTAGTTCTCAGAAGATATTAGTTTTCAGAAGATATTAGTTTTCAGAAGTTAGTAGATATTAGTTTTCAGAAGATATTAGTTTTCAGAAGTTAGTAGATATTAGTTTTCAGAAGTTAGTAGATATTAGTTTTCAAAAGTTAGTAGATATTAGTTCTCAGAAGATATTAGTTTTCAGAAGATATTAGTTTTCAGAAGTTAGTAGATATTAGTTTTCAGAAGATATTAGTTTTCAGAAGTTAGTAGTTATTAGTATTCAGAAGTAAGTAGATATTAGTTTTCAGAAGTTAGTAGATATTAGTTTTCAGAAGATATTAGTTTTCAGAAGTTAGTAGATATTGGTTTTCAGAAGTTAGTAGATATTAGTTTTCAGAAGTTAGTAGATATTAGTTTTCAGAAGTTAGTAGATATTAGTTTTCAGAAGTTAGTAGATATTAGTTTTCAGAAGTTAGTAGATATTAGTTTTCAGAAGTTAGTAGATATTAGTTTTCAGAAGTTAGTAGATATTAGTTTTCAGAAGTTAGTAGATATTAGTTTTCAGAAGTTAGTAGATATTAGTTTTCAGAAGTTAGTAGATATTAGTTTTCAGAAGTTAGTAGATATTAGTTTTCAGAAGTTAGTAGATATTAGTTTTCAGAAGTTAGTAGATATTAGTTTTCAGAAGTTTGTAGATATTGGTTTTCAGAATATATTAGTTTTCAGAAGTTAGTAGATATTAGTTTTCAGAAGTTAGTAGATATTAGTTTTCAGAAGTTAGTAGATATTAGTTTTCAGAAGTTAGTAGATATTAGTTTTCAGAAGTTAGTAGATATTAGTTTTCAGAAGTTAGTAGATATTAGTTTTCAGAAGTTAGTAGATATTAGTTCTCAGAAGATATTAGTTTTCAGAAGATATTAGTTTTCAGAAGTTAGTAGATATTAGTTTTCAGAAGATATTAGTTTTCAGAAGTTAGTAGTTATTAGTATTCAGAAGTAAGTAGATATTAGTTTTCAGAAGTTAGTAGATATTAGTTTTCAGAAGATATTAGTTTTCAGAAGTTAGTAGATATTAGTTCTCAGAAGTTAGTAGATATTAGTTTTCAGAAGTTAGTAGATATTAGTTTTCAGAAGTTAGTAGATATTAGTTTTCAGAAGTTAGTAGATATTAGTTTTCAGAAGTTTGTAGATATTGGTTTTCAGAATATATTAGTTTTCAGAAGTTAGTAGATATTAGTTTTCAGAAGTTAGTAGATATTAGTTTTCAGAAGTTAGTAGATATTACTTTTCAGAAGTTAGTAGATATTAGTTTTCAGAAGTTAGTAAATATTAGTTTTCAGAAGTTAGTAAATATTCGTTTTCAGAAGTTAGTAGATATTAGTTTTCAGAAGTTAGTAGATATTAGTTTTCAGAAGTTAGTAGATATTACTTTTCAGAAGATATTAGTTTTCAGAAGATATTAGTTTTCAGAAGTTAGTAGATATTAGTTTTCAGAAGTTAGTAGATATTAGTTTTCAGAAGATATTAGTTTTCAGAAGATATTAGTTTTCAGAAGTTAGTAGATATTAGTTTTCAGAAGTTAGTAGATATTAGTTTTCAGAAGATATTAGTTTTCAGAAGTTATTAGACATTAGTTTTCAGAAGTTAGTAGATATTAGTTTTCAGAAGTTAGTAAATATTAGTTTTCAGAAGTTTGTAGATATTAGTTTTCAGAAGTTAGTAGATATTAGTTTTCAGAAGATAGTAGATATTAGTTTTCAGAAGTTAGTAGATATTAGTTTTCAGAAGTTAGTAGATATTAGTTTTCAGAAGTTAGTAGATATTAGTTTTCAGAAGTTAGTAGATATTAGTTTTCAGAAGATATTAGATATTAGTTTTCAGAAGTTAGTAGATATTAGTTTTCAGAAGTTAGTAGATATTAGTTTTCAGAAGTTAGTAGATATTAGTTTTCAGAAGTTATTAGACATTAGTTTTCAGAAGTTAGTAGATATTATTTTTCAGAAGATAGTAGATATTTGTTTTCAGAAGTTAGTAGATATTAGTTTCCAGAAGTTAGTAGATATTAGTTTTCAGAAGATATTAGATATTAGTTTTCAGAAGTTAGTATATATTAGTTTTCAGAAGTTAGTAGATATTAGTTTTCAGAAGTTAGTAGATATTAGTTTTCAGAAGTTAGTAAATATTAGTTTTCAGAAGTTTGTAGATATTAGTTTTCAGAAGTTAGTAGATATTAGTTTTCAGAAGATAGTAGATATTAGTTTTCAGAAGTTAGTAGATATTAGTTTTCAGAAGTTAGTAGATATTAGTTTTCAGAAGTTAGTAGATATTAGTTTTCAGAAGTTAGTAGATATTAGTTTTCAGAAGATATTAGATATTAGTTTTCAGAAGTTAGTAGATATTAGTTTTCAGAAGTTAGTAGATATTAGTTTTCAGAAGTTAGTAGATATTAGTTTTCAGAAGTTATTAGACATTAGTTTTCAGAAGTTAGTAGATATTATTTTTCAGAAGATAGTAGATATTTGTTTTCAGAAGTTAGTAGATATTAGTTTCCAGAAGTTAGTAGATATTAGTTTTCAGAAGATATTAGATATTAGTTTTCAGAAGTTAGTATATATTAGTTTTCAGAAGTTAGTAGATATTAGTTTTCAGAAGTTAGTAGATATTAGTTTTCAGAAGTTAGTAGATATTAGTTTTCAGAAGTTAGTAGATATTAGTTTTCAAAAGTTAGTAGATATTAGTTCTCAGAAGATATTAGTTTTCAGAAGATATTAGTTTTCAGAAGTTAGTAGATATTAGTTTTCAGAAGATATTAGTTTTCAGAAGTTAGTAGATATTGGTTTTCAGAAGTTAGTAGATATTAGTTTTCAGAAGTTAGTAGATATTAGTTTTCAGAAGTTAGTAGATATTAGTTTTCAGAAGATATTAGTTTTCAGAAGTTAGTAGATATTAGTTTTCAGAAGTTAGTAGATATTAGTTTTCAGAAGATATTAGTTTTCAGAAGTTAGTAGATATTAGTTTTCAGAAGTTAGTAGATATTAGTTTTCAGAAGATATTAGTTTTCAGAAGTTAGTAGATATTAGTTTTCAGAAGTTAGTAGATATTAGTTTTCAGAAGTTAGTAGATATTAGTTTTCAAAAGTTAGTAGATATTAGTTCTCAGAAGATATTAGTTTTCAGAAGTTAGTAGATATTAGTTTTCAGAAGATATTAGTTTTCAGAAGTTAGTAGATATTGGTTTTCAGAAGTTAGTAGATATTAGTTTTCAGAAGTTAGTAGATATTAGTTTTCAGAAGTTAGTAGATATTAGTTTTCAGAAGTTAGTAGATATTAGTTTTCAGAAGTTAGTAGATATTAGTTTTCAGAAGTTAGTAGATATTAGTTTTCAGAAGTTAGTAGATATTAGTTTTCAGAAGTTAGTAGATATTAGTTTTCAGAAGTTAGTAGATATTAGTTTTCAGAAGTTTGTAGATATTGGTTTTCAGAATATATTAGTTTTCAGAAGTTAGTAGATATTAGTTTTCAGAAGTTAGTAGATATTAGTTTTCAGAAGTTAGTAGATATTACTTTTCAGAAGTTAGTAGATATTAGTTTTCAGAAGTTAGTAAATATTAGTTTTCAGAAGTTAGTAAATATTCGTTTTCAGAAGTTAGTAGATATTAGTTTTCAGAAGTTAGTAGATATTAGTTTTCAGAAGTTAGTAGATATTACTTTTCAGAAGATATTAGTTTTCAGAAGATATTAGTTTTCAGAAGTTAGTAGATATTAGTTTTCAGAAGTTAGTAGATATTAGTTTCCAGAAGATATTAGTTTTCAGAAGTTAGTAGATATTAGTTTTCTGAAGATATTAGTTTCAGAAGTTAGTAGATATTAGTTTTCAGAAGATATTAGTTTTCAGAAGGTATTAGTTTTCAGAAGTTAGTAGATATTAGTTTTCAGAAGATATTAGTTTTCAGAAGTTAGTAGATATTAGTTTTCAGAAGATATTAGTTTTCAGAAGTTAGTAGATATTAGTTTTCTAAAGATATTAGTTTTCAGAAGTTAGTAGATATTAGTTTTCAGAAGATATTAGTTTTCAGAAGGTATTAGTTTTCAGAAGTTAGTAGATATCAGTTTTCAGAAGATATTAGTTTTTAGAAGTTAGTAGATATTAGTTTTCTGAAGATATTAGTTTTCAGAAGATATTAGTTTTCAGAAGATATTAGTTTTCAGAAGATATTAGTTTTCAGAAGATATTAGTTTTCAGAAGATATTAGTTTTCAGAAGATATTAGTTTTCAGAAGTTAGTAGATATTAGTTTTCAGAAGATATTAGTTTTCACAAGATATTAGTTTTCAGAAGTTAGTAGATATTAGTTTTCACAAGATATTAGTTTTCAGAAGATATTAGTTTTCAGAAGTTAGTAGATATTAGTTTTCAGAAGTTAGTAGATATTAGTTTTCAGAAGTTAGTAGATATTAGTTTTCAGAAGTTAGTAGATATTAGTTTTCACAAGATATTAGTTTTCAGAAGATATTAGTTTTCAGAAGTTAGTAGATATTAGTTTTCAGAAGTTAGTAGATATTAGTTTTCAGAAGTTAGTAGATATTAGTTTTCAGAAGTTAGTAGATATTAGTTTTCAGAAGATATTAGTTTTCAGAAGTTAGTAGATATTAGTTTTCAGAAGATATTAGTTTTCAGAAGTTAGTAGATATTAGTTTTCAGAAGTTAGTAGATATTAGTTTTCAGAAGATATTAGTTTTCAGAAGTTAGTAGATATTAGTTTTCAGAAGTTAGTAGATATTAGTTTTCAGAAAATAGTAGATATTAGTTTTCAGAAGTTAGTAGATATTAGTTTTCAGAAGTTAGTAGATATTAGTTTTCAGAAGTTAGTAGATATTAGTTTTCAAAAGTTAGTAGATATTAGTTCTCAGAAGATATTAGTTTTCAGAAGATATTAGTTTTCAGAAGTTAGTAGATATTGGTTTTCAGAAGTTAGTAGATATTAGTTTTCAGAAGTTAGTAGATATTAGTTTACAGAAGTTAGTAGATATTAGTTTTCAGAAGATATTAGTTTTCAGAAGTTAGTAGATATTAGTTTTCTGAAGATATTAGTTTCAGAAGTTAGTAGATATTAGTTTTCAGAAGATATTAGTTTTCAGAAGGTATTAGTTTTCAGAAGTTAGTAGATATTAGTTTTCAGAAGATATTAGTTTTCAGAAGTTAGTAGATATTAGTTTTCAGAAGATATTAGTTTTCAGAAGTTAGTAGATATTAGTTTTCTAAAGATATTAGTTTTCAGAAGTTAGTAGATATTAGTTTTCAGAAGATATTAGTTTTCAGAAGGTATTAGTTTTCAGAAGTTAGTAGATATCAGTTTTCAGAAGATATTAGTTTTTAGAAGTTAGTAGATATTAGTTTTCTGAAGATATTAGTTTTCAGAAGATATTAGTTTTCAGAAGATATTAGTTTTCAGAAGATATTAGTTTTCAGAAGATATTAGTTTTCAGAAGATATTAGTTTTCAGAAGATATTAGTTTTCAGAAGTTAGTAGATATTAGTTTTCAGAAGATATTAGTTTTCACAAGATATTAGTTTTCAGAAGTTAGTAGATATTAGTTTTCACAAGATATTAGTTTTCAGAAGATATTAGTTTTCAGAAGTTAGTAGATATTAGTTTTCAGAAGTTAGTAGATATTAGTTTTCAGAAGTTAGTAGATATTAGTTTTCAGAAGTTAGTAGATATTAGTTTTCAGAAGTTAGTAGATATTAGTTTTCAGAAGTTAGTAGATATTAGTTTTCAGAAGATATTAGTTTTCAGAAGTTAGTAGATATTAGTTTTCAGAAGATATTAGTTTTCAGAAGTTAGTAGATATTAGTTTTCAGAAGTTAGTAGATATTAGTTTTCAGAAGATATTAGTTTTCAGAAGTTAGTAGATATTAGTTTTCAGAAGTTAGTAGATATTAGTTTTCAGAAGTTAGTAGATATTAGTTTTCAGAAGTTAGTAGATATTAGTTTTCAGAAGTTAGTAGATATTAGTTTTCAGAAGTTAGTAGATATTAGTTCTCAGAAGATATTAGTTTTCAGAAGATATTAGTTTTCAGAAGTTAGTAGATATTAGTTTTCAGAAGATATTAGTTTTCAGAAGTTAGTAGTTATTAGTATTCAGAAGTAAGTAGATATTAGTTTTCAGAAGTTAGTAGATATTAGTTTTCAAAAGTTAGTAGATATTAGTTCTCAGAAGATATTAGTTTTCAGAAGATATTAGTTTTCAGAAGTTAGTAGATATTAGTTTTCAGAAGATATTAGTTTTCAGAAGTTAGTAGTTATTAGTATTCAGAAGTAAGTAGATATTAGTTTTCAGAAGTTAGTAGATATTAGTTTTCAGAAGATATTAGTTTTCAGAAGTTAGTAGATATTGGTTTTCAGAAGTTAGTAGATATTAGTTTTCAGAAGTTAGTAGATATTAGTTTTCAGAAGTTAGTAGATATTAGTTTTCAGAAGTTAGTAGATATTAGTTTTCAGAAGTTAGTAGATATTAGTTTTCAGAAGTTAGTAGATATTAGTTTTCAGAAGTTAGTAGATATTAGTTTTCAGAAGTTAGTAGATATTAGTTTTCAGAAGTTAGTAGATATTAGTTTTCAGAAGTTTGTAGATATTGGTTTTCAGAATATATTAGTTTTCAGAAGTTAGTAGATATTAGTTTTCAGAAGTTAGTAGATATTAGTTTTCAGAAGTTAGTAGATATTACTTTTCAGAAGTTAGTAGATATTAGTTTTCAGAAGTTAGTAAATATTAGTTTTCAGAAGTTAGTAAATATTCGTTTTCAGAAGTTAGTAGATATTAGTTTTCAGAAGTTAGTAGATATTACTTTTCAGAAGATATTAGTTTTCAGAAGATATTAGTTTTCAGAAGTTAGTAGATATTAGTTTTCAGAAGTTAGTAGATATTAGTTTTCAGAAGATATTAGTTTTCAGAAGTTATTAGACATTAGTTTTCAGAAGTTAGTAGATATTAGTTTTCAGAAGTTAGTAAATATTAGTTTTCAGAAGTTTGTAGATATTAGTTTTCAGAAGTTAGTAGATATTAGTTTTCAGAAGATAGTAGATATTAGTTTTCAGAAGTTAGTAGATATTAGTTTTCAGAAGTTAGTAGATATTAGTTTTCAGAAGTTAGTAGATATTAGTTTTCAGAAGATATTAGTTTTCAGAAGGTATTAGTTTTCAGAAGTTAGTAGATATCAGTTTTCAGAAGATATTAGTTTTTAGAAGTTAGTAGATATTAGTTTTCTGAAGATATTAGTTTTCAGAAGATATTAGTTTTCAGAAGATATTAGTTTTCAGAAGATATTAGTTTTCAGAAGATATTAGTTTTCAGAAGATATTAGTTTTCAGAAGATATTAGTTTTCAGAAGTTAGTAGATATTAGTTTTCAGAAGATATTAGTTTTCACAAGATATTAGTTTTCAGAAGTTAGTAGATATTAGTTTTCACAAGATATTAGTTTTCAGAAGATATTAGTTTTCAGAAGTTAGTAGATATTAGTTTTCAGAAGTTAGTAGATATTAGTTTTCAGAAGTTAGTAGATATTAGTTTTCAGAAGTTAGTATATATTAGTTTTCAGAAGTTAGTAGATATTAGTTTTCAGAAGTTAGTAGATATTAGTTTTCAGAAGATATTAGTTTTCAGAAGTTAGTAGATATTAGTTTTCAGAAGATATTAGTTTTCAGAAGTTAGTAGATATTAGTTTTCAGAAGTTAGTAGATATTAGTTTTCAGAAGATATTAGTTTTCAGAAGTTAGTAGATATTAGTTTTCAGAAGTTAGTAGATATTAGTTTTCAGAAGTTAGTAGATATTAGTTTTCAGAAGTTAGTAGATATTAGTTTTCAGAAGTTAGTAGATATTAGTTTTCAGAAGTTAGTAGATATTAGTTTTCAAAAGTTAGTAGATATTAGTTCTCAGAAGATATTAGTTTTCAGAAGATATTAGTTTTCAGAAGTTAGTAGATATTAGTTTTCAGAAGATATTAGTTTTCAGAAGTTAGTAGTTATTAGTATTCAGAAGTAAGTAGATATTAGTTTTCAGAAGTTAGTAGATATTAGTTTTCAGAAGATATTAGTTTTCAGAAGTTAGTAGATATTGGTTTTCAGAAGTTAGTAGATATTAGTTTTCAGAAGTTAGTAGATATTAGTTTTCAGAAGTTAGTAGATATTAGTTTTCAGAAGTTAGTAGATATTAGCTTTCAGAAGTTAGTAGATATTAGTTTTCAGAAGTTAGTAGATATTAGTTTTCAGAAGTTAGTAGATATTAGTTTTCAGAAGTTAGTAGATATTAGTTTTCAGAAGTTAGTAGATATTAGTTTTCAGAAGTTTGTAGATATTGGTTTTCAGAATATATTAGTTTTCAGAAGTTAGTAGATATTAGTTTTCAGAAGTTAGTAGATATTAGTTTTCAGAAGTTAGTAGATATTACTTTTCAGAAGTTAGTAGATATTAGTTTTCAGAAGTTAGTAAATATTAGTTTTCAGAAGTTAGTAAATATTCGTTTTCAGAAGTTAGTAGATATTAGTTTTCAGAAGTTAGTAGATATTAGTTTTCAGAAGATATTAGTTTTCAGAAGTTATTAGACATTAGTTTTCAGAAGTTAGTAGATATTAGTTTTCAGAAGTTAGTAAATATTAGTTTTCAGAAGTTTGTAGATATTAGTTTTCAGAAGTTAGTAGATATTAGTTTTCAGAAGATAGTAGATATTAGTTTTCAGAAGTTAGTAGATATTAGTTTTCAGAAGTTAGTAGATATTAGTTTTCAGAAGTTAGTAGATATTAGTTTTCAGAAGTTAGTAGATATTAGTTTTCAGAAGATATTAGATATTGGTTTTCAGAAGTTAGTAGATATTAGTTTTCAGAAGTTAGTAGATATTAGTTTTCAGAAGTTAGTAGATATTAGTTTTCAGAAGTTATTAGACATTAGTTTTCAGAAGTTAGTAGATATTATTTTTCAGAAGATAGTAGATATTTGTTTTCAGAAGTTAGTAGATATTAGTTTCCAGAAGTTAGTAGATATTAGTTTTCAGAAGATATTAGATATTAGTTTTCAGAAGTTAGTAGATATTAGTTTTCAGAAGTTAGTAGATATTAGTTTTCAGAAGTTAGTAGATATTAGTTTTCAGAAGTTAGTAGATATTAGTTTTCAGAAGTTAGTAGATATTAGTTTTCAGAAGTTAGTAGATATTAGTTTTTAGAAGTTAGTAGATATTAGTTTTCAGAAGTTAGTAGATATTAGTTTTCAGAAGTTGGTAGATATTAGTTTTCAGAAGTTTGTAGATATTGGTTTTCAGAATATATTAGTTTTCAGAAGTTAGTAGATATTAGTTTTCAGAAGTTAGTAGATATTAGTTTTCAGAAGTTAGTAGATATTAGTTTTCAGAAGTTAGTAGATATTAGTTTTCAGAAGTTAGTAGATATTGGTTTTCAGAAGTTAGTAGATATTAGTTTTCAGAAGTTAGTAGATATTAGTTTTCAGAAGGTAGTAGATATTAGTTTTCAGAAGTTAATAGATATTAGTTTTCAGAAGTTAGTAGATATTAGTTTTCAGAAGATATTAGTTTTCAGAAGTTAGTAGATATTAGTTTTCAGAAATTAGTAGATATTAATTTTCAGAAGTTAGTAGATATTAGTTTTCAGAAGAAATTAGTTTTCAGAAGTTAGTAGATATTAGTTTTCAGAAGTTAGTAGATATTAGTTTCCAGAAGTTAGTAGATATTAGTTTTCAGAAGATATTAGTTTTCAGAAGTTAGTAGATATTAGTTTTCTGAAGATATTAGTTTCAGAAGTTAGTAGATATTATTTTTCAGAAGATATTAGTTTTCAGAAGGTATTAGTTTTCAGAAGTTAGTAGATATTAGTTTTCAGAAGATATTAGTTTTCAGAAGTTAGTAGATATTAGTTTTCAGAAGATATTAGTTTTCAGAAGTTAGTAGATATTAGTTTTCTAAAGATATTAGTTTTCAGAAGTTAGTAGATATTAGTTTTCAGAAGATATTAGTTTTCAGAAGGTATTAGTTTTCAGAAGTTAGTAGATATCAGTTTTCAGAAGATATTAGTTTTTAGAAGTTAGTAGATATTAGTTTTCTGAAGATATTAGTTTTCAGAAGATATTAGTTTTCAGAAGATATTAGTTTTCAGAAGATATTAGTTTTCAGAAGATATTAGTTTTCAGAAGATATTAGTTTTCAGAAGATATTAGTTTTCAGAAGATATTAGTTTTCAGAAGTTAGTAGATATTAGTTTTCAGAAGATATTAGTTTTCACAAGATATTAGTTTTCAGAAGTTAGTAGATATTAGTTTTCACAAGATATTAGTTTTCAGAAGATATTAGTTTTCAGAAGTTAGTAGATATTAGTTTTCAGAAGTTAGTAGATATTAGTTTTCAGAAGTTAGTAGATATTAGTTTTCAGAAGTTAGTAGATATTAGTTTTCAGAAGTTAGTAGATATTAGTTTTCAGAAGTTAGTAGATATTAGTTTTCAGAAGATATTAGTTTTCAGAAGTTAGTAGATATTAGTTTTCAGAAGATATTAGTTTTCAGAAGTTAGTAGATATTAGTTTTCAGAAGTTAGTAGATATTAGTTTTCAGAAGATATTAGTTTTCAGAAGTTAGTAGATATTAGTTTTCAGAAGTTAGTAGATATTAGTTTTCAGAAGTTAGTAGATATTAGTTTTCAGAAGTTAGTAGATATTAGTTTTCAGAAGTTAGTAGATATTAGTTTTCAAAAGTTAGTAGATATTAGTTCTCAGAAGATATTAGTTTTCAGAAGATATTAGTTTTCAGAAGTTAGTAGATATTAGTTTTCAGAAGATATTAGTTTTCAGAAGTTAGTAGTTATTAGTATTCAGAAGTAAGTAGATATTAGTTTTCAGAAGTTAGTAGATATTAGTTTTCAGAAGATATTAGTTTTCAGAAGTTAGTAGATATTGGTTTTCAGAAGTTAGTAGATATTAGTTTTCAGAAGTTAGTAGATATTAGTTTTCAGAAGTTAGTAGATATTAGTTTTCAGAAGTTAGTAGATATTAGTTTTCAGAAGTTAGTAGATATTAGTTTTCAGAAGTTAGTAGATATTAGTTTTCAGAAGTTAGTAGATATTAGTTTTCAGAAGTTAGTAGATATTAGTTTTCAGAAGTTAGTAGATATTAGTTTTCAGAAGTTTGTAGATATTGGTTTTCAGAATATATTAGTTTTCAGAAGTTAGTAGATATTAGTTTTCAGAAGTTAGTAGATATTAGTTTTCAGAAGTTAGTAGATATTACTTTTCAGAAGTTAGTAGATATTAGTTTTCAGAAGTTAGTAAATATTAGTTTTCAGAAGTTAGTAAATATTCGTTTTCAGAAGTTAGTAGATATTAGTTTTCAGAAGTTAGTAGATATTAGTTTTCAGAAGTTAGTAGATATTACTTTTCAGAAGATATTAGTTTTCAGAAGATATTAGTTTTCAGAAGTTAGTAGATATTAGTTTTCAGAAGTTAGTAGATATTAGTTTTCAGAAGATATTAGTTTTCAGAAGTTATTAGACATTAGTTTTCAGAAGTTAGTAGATATTAGTTTTCAGAAGTTAGTAAATATTAGTTTTCAGAAGTTTGTAGATATTAGTTTTCAGAAGTTAGTAGATATTAGTTTTCAGAAGATAGTAGATATTAGTTTTCAGAAGTTAGTAGATATTAGTTTTCAGAAGATATTAGATATTAGTTTTCAGAAGTTAGTAGATATTAGTTTTCAGAAGTTAGTAGATATTAGTTTTCAGAAGTTAGTAGATATTAGTTTTCAGAAGTTATTAGACATTAGTTTTCAGAAGTTAGTAGATATTATTTTTCAGAAGATAGTAGATATTTGTTTTCAGAAGTTAGTAGATATTAGTTTCCAGAAGTTAGTAGATATTAGTTTTCAGAAGATATTAGATATTAGTTTTCAGAAGTTAGTAGATATTAGTTTTCAGAAGTTAGTAGATATTAGTTTTCAGAAGTTAGTAGATATTAGTTTTCAGAAGTTAGTAGATATTAGTTTTCAGAAGTTAGTAGATATTAGTTTTCAGAAGTTAGTAGATATTAGTTTTTAGAAGTTAGTAGATATTAGTTTTCAGAAGTTAGTAGATATTAGTTTTCAGAAGTTGGTAGATATTAGTTTTCAGAAGTTTGTAGATATTGGTTTTCAGAATATATTAGTTTTCAGAAGTTAGTAGATATTAGTTTTCAGAAGTTAGTAGATATTAGTTTTCAGAAGTTAGTAGATATTAGTTTTCAGAAGTTAGTAGATATTAGTTTTCAGAAGTTAGTAGATATTGGTTTTCAGAAGTTAGTAGATATTAGTTTTCAGAAGTTAGTAGATATTAGTTTTCAGAAGTTAGTAGATATTAGTTTTCAGAAGTTTGTAGATATTGGTTTTCAGAATATATTAGTTTTCAGAAGTTAGTAGATATTAGTTTTCAGAAGTTAGTAGATATTAGTTTTCAGAAGTTAGTAGATATTAGTTTTCAGAAGTTAGTAGATATTAGTTTTCAGAAGTTAGTAGATATTGGTTTTCAGAAGTTAGTAGATATTAGTTTTCAGAAGTTAGTAGATATTAGTTTTCAGAAGTTAGTAGATATTAGTTTTCAGAAGTTAGTAGATATTATTTTTCAGAAGATAGTAGATATTAGTTTTCAGAAGATAGTAGATATTAGTTTTCAGAAGTTAGTAGGTATTAGTTTTCAGAAGATAGTAGATATTAGTTTTCAGAAGTTAGTAAATATTAGTTTTCAGAAGTTTGTAGATATTAGTTTTCAGAAGTTAGTAGATATTAGTTTTCAGAAGTTAGTAGATATTAGTTTTCAGAAGATAGTAGATATTAGTTTTCAGAAGTTAGTAAATATTAGTTTTCAGAAGTTAGTAGATATTAGTTTTCAGAAGTTAGTAGATATTAGTTTTCAGAAGTTAGTAAATATTAGTTTTCAGAAGTTAGTAGATATTATTTTTCAGAAGTTAGTAGATATTAGTTTTCAGAAGTTAGTAGATATTGGTTTTCAGAAGTTAGTAGATATTAGTTTTCAGAAGTTAGTAGATATTAGTTTTCTGAAGATATTAGTTTTCAGAAGATATTAGTTTTCAGAAGTTAGTAGATATTGGTTTTCAGAAGTTAGTAGATATTAGTTTTCAGAAGTTAGTAGATATTAGTTTTCTGAAGATATTAGTTTTCAGAAGATATTAGTTTTCAGAAGATATTAGTTTTCAGAAGATATTAGTTTTCAGAAGATATTAGTTTTCAGAAGATATTAATTTTCAGAAGATATTAGTTTTCAGAAGTTAGTAGATATTAGTTTTCAGAAGATATTAGTTTTCACAAGATATTAGTTTTCAGAAGTTAGTAGATATTAGTTTTCACAAGATATTAGTTTTCAGAAGATATTAGTTTTCAGAAGTTAGTAGATATTAGTTTTCAGAAGTTAGTAGATATTAGTTTTCAGAAGTTAGTAGATATTAGTTTTCAGAAGTTAGTAGATATTAGTTTTCAGAAGTTAGTAGATATTAGTTTTCAGAAGTTAGTAGATATTAGTTTTCAGAAGATATTAGTTTTCAGAAGTTAGTAGATATTAGTTTTCAGAAGATATTGGTTTTCAGAAGTTAGTAGATATTAGTTTTCAGAAGTTAGTAGATATTAGTTTTCAGAAGATATTAGTTTTCAGAAGTTAGTAGATATTAGTTTTCAGAAGTTAGTAGATATTAGTTTTCAGAAGTTAGTAGATATTAGTTTTCAGAAGTTAGTAGATATTAGTTTTCAGAAGTTAGTAGATATTAGTTTTCAAAAGTTAGTAGATATTAGTTCTCAGAAGATATTAGTTTTCAGAAGATATTAGTTTTCAGAAGTTAGTAGATATTAGTTTTCAGAAGATATTAGTTTTCAGAAGTTAGTAGTTATTAGTATTCAGAAGTAAGTAGATATTAGTTTTCAGAAGTTAGTAGATATTAGTTTTCTGAAGATATTAGTTTTCAGAAGATATTAGTTTTCAGAAGTTAGTAGGTATTAGTTTTCAGAAGATAGTAGATATTAGTTTTCAGAAGTTAGTAAATATTAGTTTTCAGAAGTTTGTAGATATTAGTTTTCAGAAGTTAGTAGATATTAGTTTTCAGAAGTTAGTAGATATTAGTTTTCAGAAGATAGTAGATATTAGTTTTCAGAAGTTAGTAAATATTAGTTTTCAGAAGTTAGTAGATATTAGTTTTCAGAAGTTAGTAGATATTAGTTTTCAGAAGTTAGTAAATATTAGTTTTCAGAAGTTAGTAGATATTATTTTTCAGAAGTTAGTAGATATTAGTTTTCAGAAGTTAGTAGATATTGGTTTTCAGAAGTTAGTAGATATTAGTTTTCAGAAGTTAGTAGATATTAGTTTTCTGAAGATATTAGTTTTCAGAAGATATTAGTTTTCAGAAGTTAGTAGATATTGGTTTTCAGAAGTTAGTAGATATTAGTTTTCAGAAGTTAGTAGATATTAGTTTTCTGAAGATATTTGTTTTCAGAAGATATTAGTTTTCAGAAGATATTAGTTTTCAGAAGATATTAGTTTTCAGAAGATATTAGTTTTCAGAAGATATTAATTTTCAGAAGATATTAGTTTTCAGAAGTTAGTAGATATTAGTTTTCAGAAGATATTAGTTTTCACAAGATATTAGTTTTCAGAAGTTAGTAGATATTAGTTTTCACAAGATATTAGTTTTCAGAAGATATTAGTTTTCAGAAGTTAGTAGATATTAGTTTTCAGAAGTTAGTAGATATTAGTTTTCAGAAGTTAGTAGATATTAGTTTTCAGAAGTTAGTAGATATTAGTTTTCAGAAGTTAGTAGATATTAGTTTTCAGAAGTTAGTAGATATTAGTTTTCAGAAGATATTAGTTTTCAGAAGTTAGTAGATATTAGTTTTCAGAAGATATTGGTTTTCAGAAGTTAGTAGATATTAGTTTTCAGAAGTTAGTAGATATTAGTTTTCAGAAGATATTAGTTTTCAGAAGTTAGTAGATATTAGTTTTCAGAAGTTAGTAGATATTAGTTTTCAGAAGTTAGTAGATATTAGTTTTCAGAAGTTAGTAGATATTAGTTTTCAGAAGTTAGTAGATATTAGTTTTCAAAAGTTAGTAGATATTAGTTCTCAGAAGATATTAGTTTTCAGAAGATATTAGTTTTCAGAAGTTAGTAGATATTAGTTTTCAGAAGATATTAGTTTTCAGAAGTTAGTAGTTATTAGTATTCAGAAGTAAGTAGATATTAGTTTTCAGAAGTTAGTAGATATTAGTTTTCTGAAGATATTAGTTTTCAGAAGATATTAGTTTTCAGAAGATATTAGTTTTCAGAAGATATTAGTTTTCAGAAGATATTAGTTTTCAGAAGATATTAATTTTCAGAAGATATTAGTTTTCAGAAGTTAGTAGATATTAGTTTTCAGAAGATATTAGTTTTCACAAGATATTAGTTTTCAGAAGTTAGTAGATATTAGTTTTCACAAGATATTAGTTTTCAGAAGATATTAGTTTTCAGAAGTTAGTAGATATTAGTTTTCAGAAGTTAGTAGATATTAGTTTTCAGAAGTTAGTAGATATTAGTTTTCAGAAGTTAGTAGATATTAGTTTTCAGAAGTTAGTAGATATTAGTTTTCAGAAGTTAGTAGATATTAGTTTTCAGAAGATATTAGTTTTCAGAAGTTAGTAGATATTAGTTTTCAGAAGATATTGGTTTTCAGAAGTTAGTAGATATTAGTTTTCAGAAGTTAGTAGATATTAGTTTTCAGAAGATATTAGTTTTCAGAAGTTAGTAGATATTAGTTTTCAGAAGTTAGTAGATATTAGTTTTCAGAAGTTAGTAGATATTAGTTTTCAGAAGTTAGTAGATATTAGTTTTCAGAAGTTAGTAGATATTAGTTTTCAAAAGTTAGTAAATATTAGTTCTCAGAAGATATTAGTTTTCAGAAGATATTAGTTTTCAGAAGTTAGTAGATATTAGTTTTCAGAAGATATTAGTTTTCAGAAGTTAGTAGTTATTAGTATTCAGAAGTAAGTAGATATTAGTTTTCAGAAGTTAGTAGATATTAGTTTTCAGAAGATATTAGTTTTCAGAAGTTAGTAGATATTGGTTTTCAGAAGTTAGTAGATATTAGTTTTCAGAAGTTAGTAGATATTAGTTTTCAGAAGTTAGTAGATATTAGTTTTCAGAAGTTAGTAGATATTAGTTTTCAGAAGTTAGTAGATATTAGTTTTCAGAAGTTAGTAGATATTAGTTTTCAGAAGTTAGTAGATATTAGTTTTCAGAAGTTAGTAGATATTAGTTTTCAGAAGTTAGTAGATATTAGTTTTCAGAAGTTTGTAGATATTGGTTTTCAGAATATATTAGTTCTCAGAAGTTAGTAGATATTAGTTTTCAGAAGTTAGTAGATATTAGTTTTCAGAAGTTAGTAGATATTACTTTTCAGAAGTTAGTAGATATTAGTTTTCAGAAGTTAGTAAATATTAGTTTTCAGAAGTTAGTAAATATTCGTTTTCAGAAGTTAGTAGATATTAGTTTTCAGAAGTTAGTAGATATTAGTTTTCAGAAGTTAGTAGATATTACTTTTCAGAAGATATTAGTTTTCAGAAGATATTAGTTTTCAGAAGTTAGTAGATATTAGTTTTCAGAAGTTAGTAGATATTAGTTTTCAGAAGATATTAGTTTTCAGAAGTTATTAGACATTAGTTTTCAGAAGTTAGTAGATATTAGTTTTCAGAAGTTAGTAAATATTAGTTTTCAGAAGTTTGTAGATATTAGTTTTCAGAAGTTAGTAGATATTAGTTTTCAGAAGATAGTAGATATTAGTTTTCAGAAGTTAGTAGATATTAGTTTTCAGAAGATATTAGATATTAGTTTTCAGAAGTTAGTAGATATTAGTTTTCAGAAGTTAGTAGATATTAGTTTTCAGAAGTTAGTAGATATTAGTTTTCAGAAGTTATTAGACATTAGTTTTCAGAAGTTAGTAGATATTATTTTTCAGAAGATAGTAGATATTTGTTTTCAGAAGTTAGTAGATATTAGTTTCCAGAAGTTAGTAGATATTAGTTTTCAGAAGATATTAGATATTAGTTTTCAGAAGTTAGTAGATATTAGTTTTCAGAAGTTAGTAGATATTAGTTTTCAGAAGTTAGTAGATATTAGTTTTCAGAAGTTAGTAGATATTAGTTTTCAGAAGTTAGTAGATATTAGTTTTCAGAAGTTAGTAGATATTAGTTTTTAGAAGTTAGTAGATATTAGTTTTCAGAAGTTAGTAGATATTAGTTTTCAGAAGTTGGTAGATATTAGTTTTCAGAAGTTTGTAGATATTGGTTTTCAGAATATATTAGTTTTCAGAAGTTAGTAGATATTAGTTTTCAGAAGTTAGTAGATATTAGTTTTCAGAAGTTAGTAGATATTAGTTTTCAGAAGTTAGTAGATATTAGTTTTCAGAAGTTAGTAGATATTGGTTTTCAGAAGTTAGTAGATATTAGTTTTCAGAAGTTAGTAGATATTAGTTTTCAGAAGTTAGTAGATATTAGTTTTCAGAAGTTTGTAGATATTGGTTTTCAGAATATATTAGTTTTCAGAAGTTAGTAGATATTAGTTTTCAGAAGTTAGTAGATATTAGTTTTCAGAAGTTAGTAGATATTAGTTTTCAGAAGTTAGTAGATATTAGTTTTCAGAAGTTAGTAGATATTGGTTTTCAGAAGTTAGTAGATATTAGTTTTCAGAAGTTAGTAGATATTAGTTTTCAGAAGTTAGTAGATATTAGTTTTCAGAAGTTAGTAGATATTATTTTTCAGAAGATAGTAGATATTAGTTTTCAGAAGATAGTAGATATTAGTTTTCAGAAGTTAGTAGGTATTAGTTTTCAGAAGATAGTAGATATTAGTTTTCAGAAGTTAGTAAATATTAGTTTTCAGAAGTTTGTAGATATTAGTTTTCAGAAGTTAGTAGATATTAGTTTTCAGAAGTTAGTAGATATTAGTTTTCAGAAGATAGTAGATATTAGTTTTCAGAAGTTAGTAAATATTAGTTTTCAGAAGTTAGTAGATATTAGTTTTCAGAAGTTAGTAGATATTAGTTTTCAGAAGTTAGTAAATATTAGTTTTCAGAAGTTAGTAGATATTATTTTTCAGAAGTTAGTAGATATTAGTTTTCAGAAGTTAGTAGATATTGGTTTTCAGAAGTTAGTAGATATTAGTTTTCAGAAGTTAGTAGATATTAGTTTTCAGAAGTTAGTAGATATTAGTTTTCAGAAGTTAGTAGATATTAGTTTTCAGAAGTTAGTAGATATTAGTTTTCAGAAGTTAGTAGATATTAGTTTTCAGAAGATATTAGTTTTAAGAAGTTAGTAGATATTAGTTTTCAGAAGTTAGTAGATATTAGTTTTCAGAAGATATTAGTTTTCAGAAGTTAGTAGATATTAGTTTTCAGAAGTTAGTAGATATTAGTTTTCAGAAGTTAGAAGATATTAGTTTTCAGAAGTTAGTAGATATTAGTTTTCAGAAGTTAGTAGATATTAGTTTTCAAAAGTTAGTAGATATTAGTTTTCAGAAGATATTAGTTTTCAGAAGTTAGTAGATATTATTTTTCAGAAGATAGTAGATATTTGTTTTCAGAAGTTAGTAGATATTAGTTTCCAGAAGTTAGTAGATATTAGTTTTCAGAAGTTAGTAGATATTAGTTTTCAGAAGTTAGTAGATATTAGTTTTCAGAAGTTAGTAGATATTAGTTTTCAGAAGTTAGTAGATATTAGTTTTTAGAAGTTAGTAGATATTAGTTTTCAGAAGTTAGTAGATATTAGTTTTCAGAAGTTGGTAGATATTAGTTTTCAGAAGTTTGTAGATATTGGTTTTCAGAATATATTAGTTTTCATAAGTTAGTAGATATTAGTTTTCAGAAGTTAGTAGATATTAGTTTTCAGAAGTTAGTAGATATTAGTTTTCAGAAGTTAGTAGATATTAGTTTTCAGAAGTTAGTAGATATTGGTTTTCAGAAGTTAGTAGATATTAGTTTTCAGAAGTTAGTAGATATTAGTTTTCAGAAGTTAGTAGATATTAGTTTTCAGAAGTTTGTAGATATTGGTTTTCAGAATATATTAGTTTTCAGAAGTTAGTAGATATTAGTTTTCAGAAGTTAGTAGATATTAGTTTTCAGAAGTTAGTAGATATTAGTTTTCAGAAGTTAGTAGATATTAGTTTTCAGAAGTTAGTAGATATTGGTTTTCAGAAGTTAGTAGATATTAGTTTTCAGAAGTTAGTAGATATTAGTTTTCAGAAGTTAGTAGATATTAGTTTTCAGAAGTTAGTAGATATTATTTTTCAGAAGATAGTAGATATTAGTTTTCAGAAGATAGTAGATATTAGTTTTCAGAAGTTAGTAGGTATTAGTTTTCAGAAGATAGTAGATATTAGTTTTCAGAAGTTAGTAAATATTAGTTTTCAGAAGTTTGTAGATATTAGTTTTCAGAAGTTAGTAGATATTAGTTTTCAGAAGTTAGTAGATATTAGTTTTCAGAAGATAGTAGATATTAGTTTTCAGAAGTTAGTAAATATTAGTTTTCAGAAGTTAGTAGATATTAGTTTTCAGAAGTTAGTAGATATTAGTTTTCAGAAGTTAGTAAATATTAGTTTTCAGAAGTTAGTAGATATTATTTTTCAGAAGTTAGTAGATATTAGTTTTCAGAAGTTAGTAGATATTGGTTTTCAGAAGTTAGTAGATATTAGTTTTCAGAAGTTAGTAGATATTAGTTTTCAGAAGATAGTAGATATTAGTTTTCAGAAGTTAGTAAATATTAGTTTTCAGAAGTTAGTAGATATTAGTTTTCAGAAGTTAGTAGATATTAGTTTTCAGAAGTTAGTAAATATTAGTTTTCAGAAGTTAGTAGATATTATTTTTCAGAAGTTAGTAGATATTAGTTTTCAGAAGTTAGTAAATATTAGTTTTCAGAAGTTAGTAGATATTAGTTTTCAGAAGTTAGTAGATATTAGTTTTCAGAAGTTAGTAAATATTAGTTTTCAGAAGTTAGTAGATATTATTTTTCAGAAGTTAGTAGATATTAGTTTTCAGAAGTTAGTAGATATTAGTTTTCAGAAGTTAGTAGATATTAGTTTTCAGAAGTTAGTAGATATTAGTTTTCAGAAGTTAGTAGATATTAGTTTTCAGAAGTTAGTAGATATTAGTTTTCAGAAGTTAGTAGATATTAGTTTTCAGAAGTTAGTAGATATTAGTTTTCAGAAGTTAGTAGATATTAGTTTTCAGAAGTTAGTAGATATTATTTTTCAGAAGTTAGTAGATATTAGTTTTCAGAAGTTAGTAGATATTGGTTTTCAGAAGTTAGTAGATATTAGTTTTCAGAAGTTAGTAGATATTAGTTTTCAGAAGATAGTAGATATTAGTTTTCAGAAGTTAGTAAATATTAGTTTTCAGAAGTTAGTAGATATTAGTTTTCAGAAGTTAGTAGATATTAGTTTTCAGAAGTTAGTAAATATTAGTTTTCAGAAGTTAGTAGATATTATTTTTCAGAAGTTAGTAGATATTAGTTTTCAGAAGTTAGTAAATATTAGTTTTCAGAAGTTAGTAGATATTAGTTTTCAGAAGTTAGTAGATATTAGTTTTCAGAAGTTAGTAAATATTAGTTTTCAGAAGTTAGTAGATATTATTTTTCAGAAGTTAGTAGATATTAGTTTTCAGAAGTTAGTAGATATTAGTTTTCAGAAGTTAGTAGATATTAGTTTTCAGAAGTTAGTAGATATTAGTTTTCAGAAGTTAGTAGATATTAGTTTTCAGAAGTTAGTAGATATTAGTTTTCAGAAGATATTAGTTTTAAGAAGTTAGTAGATATTAGTTTTCAGAAGATATTAGTTTTCAGAAGTTAGTAGATATTAGTTTTCAGAAGTTAGTAGATATTAGTTTTCAGAAGTTAGTAGATATTAGTTTTCAGAAGATATTAGTTTTCAGAAGTTAGTAGATATTAGTTTTCAGAAGTTAGTAGATATTAGTTTTCAGAAGTTAGTAGATATTAGTTTTCAGAAGATAGTAGATATTAGTTTTCAGAAGTTAGTAAATATTAGTTTTCAGAAGTTAGTAGATATTAGTTTTCAGAAGTTAGTAGATATTAGTTTTCAGAAGTTAGTAAATATTAGTTTTCAGAAGTTAGTAGATATTATTTTTCAGAAGTTAGTAGATATTAGTTTTCAGAAGTTAGTAGATATTGGTTTTCAGAAGTTAGTAGATATTAGTTTTCAGAAGTTAGTAGATATTAGTTTTCAGAAGTTAGTAGATATTAGTTTTCAGAAGTTAGTAGATATTAGTTTTCAGAAGTTAGTAGATATTAGTTTTCAGAAGTTAGTAGATATTAGTTTTCAGAAGATATTAGTTTTAAGAAGTTAGTAGATATTAGTTTTCAAAAGTTAGTAGATATTAGTTTTCAGAAGATATTAGTTTTCAGAAGTTAGTAGATATTAGTTTCAGAAGTTAGTAGATATTAGTTTTCAGAAGTTAGTAGATATTAGTTTTCAGAAGTTAGTAGATATTAGTTTTCAGAAGTTAGTAGATATTAGTTTTCAGAAGTTAGTAGATATTAGTTTTCAGAAGTTAGTAGATATTAGTTTTCAGAAGTTAGTAGATATTATTTTTCAGAAGATAGTAGATATTAGTTTTCAGAAGATAGTAGATATTAGTTTTCAGAAGTTAGTAGGTATTAGTTTTCAGAAGATAGTAGATATTAGTTTTCAGAAGTTAGTAAATATTAGTTTTCAGAAGTTTGTAGATATTAGTTTTCAGAAGTTAGTAGATATTAGTTTTCAGAAGTTAGTAGATATTAGTTTTCAGAAGATAGTAGATATTAGTTTTCAGAAGTTAGTAAATATTAGTTTTCAGAAGTTAGTAGATATTAGTTTTCAGAAGTTAGTAGATATTAGTTTTCAGAAGTTAGTAAATATTAGTTTTCAGAAGTTAGTAGATATTATTTTTCAGAAGTTAGTAGATATTAGTTTTCAGAAGTTAGTAGATATTGGTTTTCAGAAGTTAGTAGATATTAGTTTTCAGAAGTTAGTAGATATTAGTTTTCAGAAGTTAGTAGATATTAGTTTTCAGAAGTTAGTAGATATTAGTTTTCAGAAGTTAGTAGATATTAGTTTTCAGAAGTTAGTAGATATTAGTTTTCAGAAGATATTAGTTTTAAGAAGTTAGTAGATATTAGTTTTCAGAAGATATTAGTTTTCAGAAGTTAGTAGATATTAGTTTTCAGAAGTTAGTAGATATTAGTTTTCAGAAGTTAGTAGATATTAGTTTTCAGAAGATATTAGTTTTCAGAAGTTAGTAGATATTAGTTTTCAGAAGTTAGTAGATATTAGTTTTCAGAAGTTAGAAGATATTAGTTTTCAGAAGTTAGTAGATATTAGTTTTCAGAAGTTAGTAGATATTAGTTTTCAAAATTTAGTAGATATTAGTTTTCAGAAGATATTAGTTTTCAGAAGTTAGTAGATATTATCTTTCAGAAGATAGTAGATATTTGTTTTCAGAAGTTAGTAGATATTAGTTTCCAGAAGTTAGTAGATATTAGTTTTCAGAAGATATTAGATATTAGTTTTCAGAAGTTAGTAGATATTAGTTTTCAGAAGTTAGTAGATATTAGTTTTCAGAAGTTAGTAGATATTAGTTTTCAGAAGTTAGTAGATATTAGTTTTCAGAAGTTAGTAGATATTAGTTTTCAGAAGTTAGTAGATATTAGTTTTTAGAAGTTAGTAGATATTAGTTTTCAGAAGTTAGTAGATATTAGTTTTCAGAAGTTGGTAGATATTAGTTTTCAGAAGTTTGTAGATATTGGTTTTCAGAATATATTAGTTTTCAGAAGTTAGTAGATATTAGTTTTCAGAAGTTAGTAGATATTAGTTTTCAGAAGTTAGTAGATATTAGTTTTCAGAAGTTAGTAGATATTAGTTTTCAGAAGTTAGTAGATATTGGTTTTCAGAAGTTAGTAGATATTAGTTTTCAGAAGTTAGTAGATATTAGTTTTCAGAAGTTAGTAGATATTAGTTTTCAGAAGTTTGTAGATATTGGTTTTCAGAATATATTAGTTTTCAGAAGTTAGTAGATATTAGTTTTCAGAAGTTAGTAGATATTAGTTTTCAGAAGTTAGTAGATATTAGTTTTCAGAAGTTAGTAGATATTAGTTTTCAGAAGTTAGTAGATATTGGTTTTCAGAAGTTAGTAGATATTAGTTTTCAGAAGTTAGTAGATATTAGTTTTCAGAAGTTAGTAGATATTAGTTTTCAGAAGTTAGTAGATATTATTTTTCAGAAGATAGTAGATATTAGTTTTCAGAAGATAGTAGATATTAGTTTTCAGAAGTTAGTAGGTATTAGTTTTCAGAAGTTAGTAGATATTAGTTTTCAGAAGTTAGTAGATATTATTTTTCAGAAGATAGTAGATATTAGTTTTCAGAAGATAGTAGATATTAGTTTTCAGAAGTTAGTAGATATTAGTTTTCAGAAGATAGTAGATATTAGTTTTCAGAAGTTAGTAAATATTAGTTTTCAGAAGTTAGTAGATATTAGTTTTCAGAAGTTAGTAGATATTAGTTTTCAGAAGTTAGTAAATATTAGTTTTCAGAAGTTAGTAGATATTATTTTTCAGAAGTTAGTAGATATTAGTTTTCAGAAGTTAGTAGATATTGGTTTTCAGAAGTTAGTAGATATTAGTCTTCAGAAGTTAGTAGATATTAGTTTTCAGAAGTTAGTAGATATTAGTTTTCAGAAGATATTAGTTTTCAGAAGTTAGTAGATATTAGTTTCAGAAGTTAGTAGATATTAGTTTTCAGAAGTTAGTAGATATTAGTTTTCAGAAGTTAGTAGATATTAGTTTTCAGAAGTTAGTAGATATTAGTTTTCAGAAGTTAGTAGATATTAGTTTTCAGAAGTTAGTAGATATTAGTTCTCAGAAGTTAGTAGATATTAGTTTTCAGAAGATATTAGTTTTCAGAAGTTAGAAGATATTAGTTTTCAGAAGTTAGTAGATATTAGTTTTCAGAAGATATTAGTTTTCAGAAGTTAGTAGATATTAGTTTTCAGAAGGTAGTAGATATTAGTTTTCAGAAGTTAATAGATATTAGTTTTCAGAAGTTAGTAGATATTAGTTTTCAGAAGATATTAGTTTTCAGAAGTTAGTAGATATTAGTTTTCAGAAGTTAGTAGATATTAATTTTCAGAAGTTAGTAGATATTAGTTTTCAGAAGATATTAGTTTTCAGAAGTTAGTAGATATTAGTTTTCAGAAGTTAGTAGATATTAGTTTCCAGAAGTTAGTAGATATTAGTTTTCAGAAGATATTAGTTTTCAGAAGTTAGTAGATATTAGTTTTCTGAAGATATTAGTTTCAGAAGTTAGTAGATATTAGTTTTCAGAAGATATTAGTTTTCAGAAGGTATTAGTTTTCAGAAGTTAGTAGATATTAGTTTTCAGAAGATATTAGTTTTCAGAAGTTAGTAGATATTAGTTTTCAGAAGATATTAGTTTTCAGAAGTTAGTAGATATTAGTTTTCTAAAGATATTAGTTTTCAGAAGTTAGTAGATATTAGTTTTCAGAAGATATTAGTTTTCAGAAGGTATTAGTTTTCAGAAGTTAGTAGATATCAGTTTTCAGAAGTTAGTAGATATCAGTTTTCAGAAGATATTAGTTTTTAGAAGTTAGTAGATATTAGTTTTCTGAAGATATTAGTTTTCAGAAGATATTAGTTTTCAGAAGATATTAGTTTTCAGAAGATATTAGTTTTCAGAAGATATTAGTTTTCAGAAGATATTAGTTTTCAGAAGTTAGTAGATATTAGTTTTCAGAAGATATTAGTTTTCACAAGATATTAGTTTTCAGAAGTTAGTAGATATTAGTTTTCACAAGATATTAGTTTTCAGAAGATATTAGTTTTCAGAAGTTAGTAGATATTAGTTTTCAGAAGTTAGTAGATATTAGTTTTCAGAAGTTAGTAGATATTAGTTTTCAGAAGTTAGTAGATATTAGTTTTCAGAAGTTAGTAGATATTAGTTTTCAGAAGTTAGTAGATATTAGTTTTCAGAAGATATTAGTTTTCAGAAGTTAGTAGATATTAGTTTTCAGAAGATATTAGTTTTCAGAAGTTAGTAGATATTAGTTTTCAGAAGTTAGTAGATATTAGTTCTCAGAAGATATTAGTTTTCAGAAGTTAGTAGATATTAGTTTTCAGAAGTTAGTAGATATTAGTTTTCAGAAGTTAGTAGATATTGGTTTTCAGAAGTTAGTAGATATTAGTTTTCAGAAGTTAGTAGATATTAGTTTTCAGAAGTTAGTAGATATTAGTTTTCAGAAGATATTAGTTTTCAGAAGTTAGTAGATATTAGTTTCAGAAGTTAGTAGATATTAGTTTTCAGAAGTTAGTAGATATTAGTTTTCAGAAGTTAGTAGATATTAGTTTTCAGAAGTTAGTAGATATTAGTTTTCAGAAGTTAGTAGATATTAGTTTTCAGAAGTTAGTAGATATTAGTTCTCAGAAGTTAGTAGATATTAGTTTTCAGAAGATATTAGTTTTCAGAAGTTAGAAGATATTAGTTTTCAGAAGTTAGTAGATATTAGTTTTCAGAAAATATTAGTTTTCAGAAGTTAGTAGATATTAGTTTTCAGAAGGTAGTAGATATTAGTTTTCAGAAGTTAATAGATATTAGTTTTCAGAAGTTAGTAGATATTAGTTTTCAGAAGATATTAGTTTTCAGAAGTTAGTAGATATTAGTTTTCAGAAGTTAGTAGATATTAATTTTCAGAAGTTAGTAGATATTAGTTTTCAGAAGATATTAGTTTTCAGAAGTTAGTAGATATTAGTTTTCAGAAGTTAGTAGATATTAGTTTCCAGAAGTTAGTAGATATTAGTTTTCAGAAGATATTAGTTTTCAGAAGTAAGTAGATATTAGTTTTCTGAAGATATTAGTTTCAGAAGTTAGTAGATATTAGTTTTCAGAAGATATTAGTTTTCAGAAGGTATTAGTTTTCAGAAGTTAGTAGATATTAGTTTTCAGAAGATATTAGTTTTCAGAAGTTAGTAGATATTAGTTTTCAGAAGATATTAGTTTTCAGAAGTTAGTAGATATTAGTTTTCTAAAGATATTAGTTTTCAGAAGTTAGTAGATATTAGTTTTCAGAAGATATTAGTTTTCAGAAGGTATTAGTTTTCAGAAGTTAGTAGATATCAGTTTTCAGAAGTTAGTAGATATCAGTTTTCAGAAGATATTAGTTTTTAGAAGTTAGTAGATATTAGTTTTCTGAAGATATTAGTTTTCAGAAGATATTAGTTTTCAGAAGATATTAGTTTTCAGAAGATATTAGTTTTCAGAAGATATTAGTTTTCAGAAGATATTAGTTTTCAGAAGTTAGTAGATATTAGTTTTCAGAAGATATTAGTTTTCACAAGATATTAGTTTTCAGAAGTTAGTAGATATTAGTTTTCACAAGATATTAGTTTTCAGAAGATATTAGTTTTCAGAAGTTAGTAGATATTAGTTTTCAGAAGTTAGTAGATATTAGTTTTCAGAAGTTAGTAGATATTAGTTTTCAGAAGTTAGTAGATATTAGTTTTCAGAAGTTAGTAGATATTAGTTTTCAGAAGTTAGTAGATATTAGTTTTCAGAAGTTAGTAGATATTAGTTTTCAGAAGTTAGTAGATATTAGTTTTCAGAAGATATTAGTTTTCAGAAGTTAGTAGATATTAGTTTTCAGAAGATATTAGTTTTCAGAAGTTAGTAGATATTAGTTTTCAGAAGTTAGTAGATATTAGTTTTCAAAAGTTAGTAGATATTAGTTCTCAGAAGATATTAGTTTTCAGAAGATATTAGTTTTCAGAAGTTAGTAGATATTAGTTTTCAGAAGATATTAGTTTTCAGAAGTTAGTAGATATTAGTATTCAGAAGTAAGTAGATATTAGTTTTCAGAAGTTAGTAGATATTAGTTTTCAGAAGATATTAGTTTTCAGAAGTTAGTAGATATTGGTTTTCAGAAGTTAGTAGATATTAGTTTTCAGAAGTTAGTAGATATTAGTTTTCAGAAGTTAGTAGATATTAGTTTTCAGAAGTTAGTAGATATTAGTTTTCAGAAGTTAGTAGATATTAGTTTTCAGAAGTTAGTAGATATTAGTTTTCAGAAGTTAGTAAATATTAGTTTTCAGAAGTTAGTAGATATTAGTTTTCAGAAGTTAGTAGATATTAGTTTTCAGAAGTTTGTAGATATTGGTTTTCAGAATATATTAGTTTTCAGAAGTTAGTAGATATTAGTTTCCAGAAGTTAGTAGATATTAGTTTTCAGAAGTTAGTAGATATTACTTTTCAGAAGTTAGTAGATATTAGTTTTCAGAAGTTAGTAAATATTAGTTTTCAGAAGTTAGTAAATATTCGTTTTCAGAAGTTAGTAGATATTAGTTTTCAGAAGTTAGTAGATATTAGTTTTCAGAAGTTAGTAGATATTACTTTTCAGAAGATATTAGTTTTCAGAAGATATTAGTTTTCAGAAGTTAGTAGATATT
The DNA here is from genome assembly GCA_947561585.1 of Caprella mutica. Lineage (NCBI taxonomy): Eukaryota > Metazoa > Arthropoda > Malacostraca > Amphipoda > Caprellidae > Caprella > Caprella mutica. Next base: position 115,066 of record CANNZV010000898.1, read on the forward strand.
AGTTTTCAGAAGTTAGTAGATATTAGTTTTCAGAAGATATTAGTTTTCAGAAGTTATTAGACATTAGTTTTCAGAAGTTAGTAGATATTAGTTTTCAGAAGTTAGTAGATATTAGTTTTCAGAAGTTTGTAGATATTAGTTTTCAGAAGTTAGTAGATATTAGTTTTCAGAAGATAGTAGTTATTAGTTTTCAGAAGTTAGTAGATATTAGTTTTCAGAAGTTAGTAGATATTAGTTTTCAGAAGTTAGTAAATATTAGTTTTCAGAAGTTATTAGACATTAGTTTTCAGAAGTTAGTAGATATTATTTTTCAGAAGATAGTAGATATTTGTTTTCAGAAGTTAGTAGATATTAGTTTCCAGAAGTTAGTAGATATTAGTTTTCAGAAGATATTAGATATTAGTTTTCAGAAGTTAGTAGATATTAGTTTTCAGAAGTTAGTAGATATTAGTTTTCAGAAGTTAGTAGATATTAGTTTTCAGAAGTTAGTAGATATTAGTTTTCAGAAGTTAGTAGATATTAGTTTTCAGAAGTTAGTAGATATTAGTTTTTAGAAGTTAGTAGATATTAGTTTTCAGAAGTTAGTAGATATTAGTTTTCAGAAGTTGGTAGATATTAGTTTTCAGAAGTTTGTAGATATTGGTTTTCAGAATATATTAGTTTTCAGAAGTTAGTAGATATTAGTTTTCAGAAGTTAGTAGATATTAGTTTTCAGAAGTTAGTAGATATTAGTTTTCAGAAGTTAGTAGATATTAGTTTTCAGAAGTTAGTAGATATTGGTTTTCAGAAGTTAGTAGATATTAGTTTTCAGAAGTTAGTAGATATTAGTTTTCAGAAGTTAGTATATATTAGTTTTCAGAAGTTTGTAGATATTGGTTTTCAGAATATATTAGTTTTCAGAAGTTAGTAGATATTAGTTTTCAGAAGTTAGTATATATTAGTTTTCAGAAGTTTGTAGATATTGGTTTTCAGAATATATTAGTTTTCAGAAGTTAGTAGATATTAGTTTTCAGAAGTTAGTAGATATTAGTTTTCAGAAGTTAGTAGATATTAGTTTTCAGAAGTTAGTAGATATTAGTTTTCAGAAGTTAGTAGATATTGGTTTTCAGAAGTTAGTAGATATTAGTTTTCAGAAGTTAGTAGATATTAGTTTTCAGAAGTTAGTAGATACTAGTTTTCAGAAGTTAGTAGATATTATTTTTCAGAAGATAGTAGATATTAGTTTTCAGAAGATAGTAGATATTAGTTTTCAGAAGTTAGTAGGTATTAGTTTTCAGAAGATAGTAGATATTAGTTTTCAGAAGTTAGTAAATATTAGTTTTCAGAAGTTTGTTGATATTAGTTTTCAGAAGTTAGTAGATATTAGTTTTCAGAAGTTAGTAGATATTAGTTTTCAGAAGATAGTAGATATTAGTTTTCAGAAGTTAGTAAATATTAGTTTTCAGAAGTTAGTAGATATTAGTTTTCAGAAGTTAGTAGATATTAGTTTTCAGAAGTTAGTAAATATTAGTTTTCAGAAGTTAGTAGATATTATTTTTCAGAAGTTAGTAGATATTAGTTTTCAGAAGTTAGTAGATATTGGTTTTCAGAAGTTAGTAGATATTAGTTTTCAGAAGTTAGTAGATATTAGTTTTCAGAAGTTAGTAGATATTAGTTTTCAGAAGTTAGTAGATATTAGTTTTCAGAAGTTAGTAGATATTAGTTTTCAGAAGTTAGTAGATATTAGTTTTCAGAAGATATTAGTTTTAAGAAGTTAGTAGATATTAGTTTTCAGAAGATATTAGTTTTCAGAAGTTAGTAGATATTAGTTTTCAGAAGTTAGTAGATATTAGTTTTCAGAAGTTAGAAGATATTAGTTTTCAGAAGTTAGTAGATATTAGTTTTCAGAAGTTAGTAGATATTAGTTTTCAAAAGTTAGTAGATATTAGTTTTCAGAAGATATTAGTTTTCAGAAGTTAGTAGATATTAGTTTTCAGAAGATATTAGTTTTCAGAAGTTAGTAGATATTAGTTTTCAGAAGCTAGTAGATATTAGTTTTCAGAAGTTAGTAGATATTAGTTTTCAGAAGATATTAGTTTTCAGAAGTTAGTAGATATTGGTTTTCAGAAGTTAGTAGATATTAGTTTTCAGAAGTTAGTAGATATTAGTTTCAGAAGTTAGTAGATATTAGTTTTCAGAAGTTAGTAGATATTAGTTTTCAGAAGTTAGTAGATATTAGTTTTCAGAAGTTAGTAGATATTAGTTTTCAGAAGTTAGTAGATATTAGTTTTCAGAAGTTAGTAGATATTAGTTTTCAGAAGTTAGTAGATATTAGTTTTCAGAAGATATTAGTTTTCAGAAGTTAGAAGATATTAGTTTTCAGAAGTTAGTAGATATTAGTTTTCAGAAGATATTAGTTTTCAGAAGTTAGTAGATATTAGTTTTCAGAAGTTAGTAGATATTAGTTTTCAGAAGTTAATAGATATTAGTTTTCAGAAGTTAGTAGATATTAGTTTTCAGAAGATATTAGTTTTCAGAAGTTAGTAGATATTAGTTTTCAGAAGTTAGTAGATATTAATTTTCAGAAGTTAGTAGATATTAGTTTTCAGAAGATATTAGTTTTCAGAAGTTAGTAGATATTAGTTTTCAGAAGTTAGTAGATATTAGTTTCCAGAAGTTAGTAGATATTAGTTTTCAGAAGATATTAGTTTTCAGAAGTTAGTAGATATTAGTTTTCTGAAGATATTAGTTTTCAGAAGTTAGTAGATATTAGTTTTCAGAAGATATTAGTTTTCAGAAGGTATTAGTTTTCAGAAGTTAGTAGATATTAGTTTTCAGAAGATATTAGTTTTCAGAAGTTAGTAGATATTAGTTTTCAGAAGATATTAGTTTTCAGAAGTTAGTAGATATTAGTTTTCTGAAGATAATAGTTTTCAGAAGTTAGTAGATATTAGTTTTCAGAAGATATTAGTTTTCAGAAGGTATTAGTTTTCAGAAGTTAGTAGATATCAGTTTTCAGAAGATATTAGTTTTCAGAAGTTAGTAGATATTAGTTTTCTGAAGATATTAGTTTTCAGAAGATATTAGTTTTCAGAAGATATTAGTTTTCAGAAGATATTAGTTTTCAGAAGTTAGTAGATATTAGTTTTCAGAAGATATTAGTTTTCAGAAGTTAGTAGATATTAGTTTTCAGAAGATATTAGTTTTCACAAGATATTAGTTTTCAGAAGTTAGTAGATATTAGTTTTCACAAGATATTAGTTTTCAGAAGATATTAGTTTTCAGAAGTTAGTAGATATTAGTTTTCAGAAGTTAGTAGATATTAGTTTTCAGAAGTTAGTAGATATTAGTTTTCAGAAGTTAGTAGATATTAGTTTTCAGAAGTTAGTAGATATTAGTTTTCAGAAGTTAGTAGATATTAGTTTTCAGAAGTTAGTAGATATTAGTTTTTAGAAGTTAGTAGATATTAGTTTTCAGAAGTTAGTAGATATTAGTTTTCAGAAGTTGGTAGATATTAGTTTTCAGAAGTTTGTAGATATTGGTTTTCAGAATATATTAGTTTTCAGAAGTTAGTAGATATTAGTTTTCAGAAGTTAGTAGATATTAGTTTTCAGAAGTTAGTAGATATTAGTTTTCAGAAGTTAGTAGATATTAGTTTTCAGAAGTTAGTAGATATTGGTTTTCAGAAGTTAGTAGATATTAGTTTTCAGAAGTTAGTAGATATTAGTTTTCAGAAGTTAGTAGATATTAGTTTTCAGAAGTTTGTAGATATTGGTTTTCAGAAGATATTAGTTTTCAGAAGTTAGTAGATATTAGTTTTCAGAAGTTAGTAGATATTAGTTTTCAGAAGTTAGTAGATATTAGTTTTCAGAAGTTAGTAGATATTAGTTTTCAGAAGTTAGTAGATATTGGTTTTCAGAAGTTAGTAGATATTAGTTTTCAGAAGTTAGTAGATATTAGTTTTCAGAAGTTAGTAGATATTAGTTTTCAGAAGTTAGTAGATATTATTTTTCAGAAGATAGTAGATATTAGTTTTCAGAAGATAGTAGATATTAGTTTTCAGAAGTTAGTAGGTATTAGTTTTCAGAAGATAGTAGATATTAGTTTTCAGAAGTTAGTAAATATTAGTTTTCAGAAGTTTGTAGATATTAGTTTTCAGAAGTTAGTAGATATTAGTTTTCAGAAGTTAGTAGATATTAGTTTTCAGAAGATAGTAGATATTAGTTTTCAGAAGTTAGTAAATATTAGTTTTCAGAAGTTAGTAGATATTAGTTTTCAGAAGTTAGTAGATATTAGTTTTCAGAAGTTAGTAAATATTAGTTTTCAGAAGTTAGTAGATATTATTTTTCAGAAGTTAGTAGATATTAGTTTTCAGAAGTTAGTAGATATTGGTTTTCAGAAGTTAGTAGATATTAGTTTTCAGAAGTTAGTAGATATTAGTTTTCAGAAGTTAGTAGATATTAGTTTTCAGAAGTTAGTAGATATTAGTTTTCAGAAGTTAGTAGATATTAGTTTTCAGAAGTTAGTAGATATTAGTTTTCAGAAGTTAGTAGATATTAGTTTTCAGAAGTTAGTAGATATTAGTTTTCAGAAGTTAGTAGATATTAGTTTTCAGAAGTTAGTAGATATTAGTTTTTAGAAGTTAGTAGATATTAGTTTTCAGAAGTTAGTAGATATTAGTTTTCAGAAGTTAGTAGATATTAGTTTTCAGAAGTTAGTAGATATTAGTTTTCAGAAGTTAGTAGATATTAGTTTTCAGAAGTTAGTAGATATTAGTTTTCAGAAGTTAGTAGATATTAGTTTTCAGAAGTTAGTAGATATTAGTTTTCAGAAGTTAGTAGATATTAGTTTTCAGAAGTTAGTAGATATTAGTTTTCAGAAGTTAGTAGATATTAGTTTTTAGAAGTTAGTAGATATTAGTTTTCAGAAGTTAGTAGATATTAGTTTTCAGAAGTTAGTAGATATTGGTTTTCAGAAGTTAGTAGATATTAGTTTTCAGAAGTTAGTAGATATTAGTTTTCAGAAGTTAGTAGATATTAGTTTTCAGAAGTTTGTAGATATTGGTTTTCAGAATATATTAGTTTTCAGAAGTTAGTAGATATTAGTTTTCAGAAGTTAGTAGATATTAGTTTTCAGAAGTTAGTAGATATTAGTTTTCAGAAGTTAGTAGATATTAGTTTTCAGAAGTTAGTAGATATTGGTTTTCAGAAGTTAGTAGATATTAGTTTTCAGAAGTTAGTAGATATTAGTTTTCAGAAGTTAGTAGATATTAGTTTTCAGAAGTTAGTAGATATTATTTTTCAGAAGATAGTAGATATTAGTTTTCAGAAGATAGTAGATATTAGTTTTCAGAAGTTAGTAGGTATTAGTTTTCAGAAGATAGTAGATATTAGTTTTCAGAAGTTAGTAGATATTAGTTTTCAGAAGTTTGTAGATATTAGTTTTCAGAAGTTAGTAGATATTAGTTTTCAGAAGTTAGTAGATATTAGTTTTCAGAAGATAGTAGATATTAGTTTTCAGAAGTTAGTAAATATTAGTTTTCAGAAGTTAGTAGATATTAGTTTTCAGAAGTTAGTAGATATTAGTTTTCAGAAGTTAGTAAATATTAGTTTTCAGAAGTTAGTAGATATTATTTTTCAGAAGTTAGTAGATATTAGTTTTCAGAAGTTAGTAGATATTGGTTTTCAGAAGTTAGTAGATATTAGTTTTCAGAAGTTAGTAGATATTAGTTTTCAGAAGTTAGTAGATATTAGTTTTCAGAAGTTAGTAGATATTAGTTTTCAGAAGTTAGTAGATATTAGTTTTCAGAAGTTAGTAGATATTAGTTTTCAGAAGATATTAGTTTTAAGAAGTTAGTAGATATTAGTTTTCAGAAGATATTAGTTTTCAGAAGTTAGTAGATATTAGTTTTCAGAAGTTAGTAGATATTAGTTTCCAGAAGTTAGTAGATATTAGTTTTCAGAAGATATTAGTTTTCAGAAGTTAGTAGATATTAGTTTTCTGAAGATATTAGTTTTCAGAAGTTAGTAGATATTAGTTTTCAGAAGATATTAGTTTTCAGAAGGTATTAGTTTTCAGAAGTTAGTAGATATTAGTTTTCAGAAGATATTAGTTTTCAGAAGTTAGTAGATATTAGTTTTCAGAAGATATTAGTTTTCAGAAGTTAGTAGATATTAGTTTTCTGAAGATAATAGTTTTCAGAAGTTAGTAGATATTAGTTTTCAGAAGATATTAGTTTTCAGAAGGTATTAGTTTTCAGAAGTTAGTAGATATCAGTTTTCAGAAGATATTAGTTTTCAGAAGTTAGTAGATATTAGTTTTCTGAAGATATTAGTTTTCAGAAGATATTAGTTTTCAGAAGATATTAGTTTTCAGAAGATATTAGTTTTCAGAAGTTAGTAGATATTAGTTTTCAGAAGATATTAGTTTTCAGAAGTTAGTAGATATTAGTTTTCAGAAGATATTAGTTTTCACAAGATATTAGTTTTCAGAAGTTAGTAGATATTAGTTTTCACAAGATATTAGTTTTCAGAAGATATTAGTTTTCAGAAGTTAGTAGATATTAGTTTTCAGAAGTTAGTAGATATTAGTTTTCAGAAGTTAGTAGATATTAGTTTTCAGAAGTTAGTAGATATTAGTTTTCAGAAGTTAGTAGATATTAGTTTTCAGAAGTTAGTAGATATTAGTTTTCAGAAGTTAGTAGATATTAGTTTTTAGAAGTTAGTAGATATTAGTTTTCAGAAGTTAGTAGATATTAGTTTTCAGAAGTTGGTAGATATTAGTTTTCAGAAGTTTGTAGATATTGGTTTTCAGAATATATTAGTTTTCAGAAGTTAGTAGATATTAGTTTTCAGAAGTTAGTAGATATTAGTTTTCAGAAGTTAGTAGATATTAGTTTTCAGAAGTTAGTAGATATTAGTTTTCAGAAGTTAGTAGATATTGGTTTTCAGAAGTTAGTAGATATTAGTTTTCAGAAGTTAGTAGATATTAGTTTTCAGAAGTTAGTAGATATTAGTTTTCAGAAGTTTGTAGATATTGGTTTTCAGAATATATTAGTTTTCAGAAGTTAGTAGATATTAGTTTTCAGAAGTTAGTAGATATTAGTTTTCAGAAGTTAGTAGATATTAGTTTTCAGAAGTTAGTAGATATTAGTTTTCAGAAGTTAGTAGATATTGGTTTTCAGAAGTTAGTAGATATTAGTTTTCAGAAGTTAGTAGATATTAGTTTTCAGAAGTTAGTAGATATTAGTTTTCAGAAGTTAGTAGATATTATTTTTCAGAAGATAGTAGATATTAGTTTTCAGAAGATAGTAGATATTAGTTTTCAGAAGTTAGTAGGTATTAGTTTTCAGAAGATAGTAGATATTAGTTTTCAGAAGTTAGTAAATATTAGTTTTCAGAAGTTTGTAGATATTAGTTTTCAGAAGTTAGTAGATATTAGTTTTCAGAAGTTAGTAGATATTAGTTTTCAGAAGATAGTAGATATTAGTTTTCAGAAGTTAGTAAATATTAGTTTTCAGAAGTTAGTAGATATTAGTTTTCAGAAGTTAGTAGATATTAGTTTTCAGAAGTTAGTAAATATTAGTTTTCAGAAGTTAGTAGATATTATTTTTCAGAAGTTAGTAGATATTAGTTTTCAGAAGTTAGTAGATATTGGTTTTCAGAAGTTAGTAGATATTAGTTTTCAGAAGTTAGTAGATATTAGTTTTCAGAAGTTAGTAGATATTAGTTTTCAGAAGTTAGTAGATATTAGTTTTCAGAAGTTAGTAGATATTAGTTTTCAGAAGTTAGTAGATATTAGTTTTCAGAAGTTAGTAGATATTAGTTTTCAGAAGTTAGTAGATATTAGTTTTCAGAAGTTAGTAGATATTAGTTTTCAGAAGTTAGTAGATATTAGTTTTTAGAAGTTAGTAGATATTAGTTTTCAGAAGTTAGTAGATATTAGTTTTCAGAAGTTAGTAGATATTAGTTTTCAGAAGTTAGTAGATATTAGTTTTCAGAAGTTAGTAGATATTAGTTTTCAGAAGTTAGTAGATATTAGTTTTCAGAAGTTAGTAGATATTAGTTTTCAGAAGTTAGTAGATATTAGTTTTCAGAAGTTAGTAGATATTAGTTTTCAGAAGTTAGTAGATATTAGTTTTCAGAAGTTAGTAGATATTAGTTTTTAGAAGTTAGTAGATATTAGTTTTCAGAAGTTAGTAGATATTAGTTTTCAGAAGTTAGTAGATATTGGTTTTCAGAAGTTAGTAGATATTAGTTTTCAGAAGTTAGTAGATATTAGTTTTCAGAAGTTAGTAGATATTAGTTTTCAGAAGTTTGTAGATATTGGTTTTCAGAATATATTAGTTTTCAGAAGTTAGTAGATATTAGTTTTCAGAAGTTAGTAGATATTAGTTTTCAGAAGTTAGTAGATATTAGTTTTCAGAAGTTAGTAGATATTAGTTTTCAGAAGTTAGTAGATATTGGTTTTCAGAAGTTAGTAGATATTAGTTTTCAGAAGTTAGTAGATATTAGTTTTCAGAAGTTAGTAGATATTAGTTTTCAGAAGTTAGTAGATATTATTTTTCAGAAGATAGTAGATATTAGTTTTCAGAAGATAGTAGATATTAGTTTTCAGAAGTTAGTAGGTATTAGTTTTCAGAAGATAGTAGATATTAGTTTTCAGAAGTTAGTAAATATTAGTTTTCAGAAGTTTGTAGATATTAGTTTTCAGAAGTTAGTAGATATTAGTTTTCAGAAGTTAGTAGATATTAGTTTTCAGAAGATAGTAGATATTAGTTTTCAGAAGTTAGTAAATATTAGTTTTCAGAAGTTAGTAGATATTAGTTTTCAGAAGTTAGTAGATATTAGTTTTCAGAAGTTAGTAAATATTAGTTTTCAGAAGTTAGTAGATATTATTTTTCAGAAGTTAGTAGATATTAGTTTTCAGAAGTTAGTAGATATTGGTTTTCAGAAGTTAGTAGATATTAGTTTTCAGAAGTTAGTAGATATTAGTTTTCAGAAGTTAGTAGATATTAGTTTTCAGAAGTTAGTAGATATTAGTTTTCAGAAGTTAGTAGATATTAGTTTTCAGAAGTTAGTAGATATTAGTTTTCAGAAGATATTAGTTTTAAGAAGTTAGTAGATATTAGTTTTCAGAAGATATTAGTTTTCAGAAGTTAGTAGATATTAGTTTTCAGAAGTTAGTAGATATTAGTTTTCAGAAGTTAGTAGATATTAGTTTTCAGAAGATATTAGTTTTCAGAAGTTAGTAGATATTAGTTTTCAGAAGTTAGTAGATATTAGTTTTCAGAAGTTAGAAGATATTAGTTTTCAGAAGTTAGTAGATATTAGTTTTCAGAAGTTAGTAGATATTAGTTTTCAAAAGTTAGTAGATATTAGTTTTCAGAAGATATTAGTTTTCAGAAGTTAGTAGATATTAGTTTCAGAAGTTAGTAGATATTAGTTTTCAGAAGTTAGTAGATATTAGTTTTCAGAAGTTAGTAGATATTAGTTTTCAGAAGTTAGTAGATATTAGTTTTCAGAAGTTAGTAGATATTAGTTTTCAGAAGTTAGTAGATATTAGTTTTCAGAAGTTAGTAGATATTAGTTTTCAGAAGATATTAGTTTTCAGAAGTTAGAAGATATTAGTTTTCAGAAGTTAGTAGATATTAGTTTTCAGAATATATTAGTTTTCAGAAGTTAGTAGATATTAGTTTTCAGAAGGTAGTAGATATTAGTTTTCAGAAGTTAGTAGATATTAGTTTTCAGAAGTTAGTAAATATTAGTTTTCAGAAGTTAGTAGATATTATTTTTCAGAAGTTAGTAGATATTAGTTTTCAGAAGTTAGTAGATATTGGTTTTCAGAAGTTAGTAGATATTAGTTTTCAGAAGTTAGTAGATATTAGTTTTCAGAAGTTAGTAGATATTAGTTTTCAGAAGTTAGTAGATATTAGTTTTCAGAAGTTAGTAGATATTAGTTTTCAGAAGTTAGTAGATATTAGTTTTCAGAAGTTAGTAGATATTAGTTTTCAGAAGTTAGTAGATATTAGTTTTCAGAAGTTAGTAGATATTAGTTTTCAGAAGTTAGTAGATATTAGTTTTTAGAAGTTAGTAGATATTAGTTTTCAGAAGTTAGTAGATATTAGTTTTCAGAAGTTAGTAGATATTAGTTTTCAGAAGTTAGTAGATATTAGTTTTCAGAAGTTAGTAGATATTAGTTTTCAGAAGTTAGTAGATATTAGTTTTCAGAAGTTAGTAGATATTAGTTTTCAGAAGTTAGTAGATATTAGTTTTCAGAAGTTAGTAGATATTAGTTTTCAGAAGTTAGTAGATATTAGTTTTCAGAAGTTAGTAGATATTAGTTTTTAGAAGTTAGTAGATATTAGTTTTCAGAAGTTAGTAGATATTAGTTTTCAGAAGTTAGTAGATATTGGTTTTCAGAAGTTAGTAGATATTAGTTTTCAGAAGTTAGTAGATATTAGTTTTCAGAAGTTAGTAGATATTAGTTTTCAGAAGTTTGTAGATATTGGTTTTCAGAATATATTAGTTTTCAGAAGTTAGTAGATATTAGTTTTCAGAAGTTAGTAGATATTAGTTTTCAGAAGTTAGTAGATATTAGTTTTCAGAAGTTAGTAGATATTAGTTTTCAGAAGTTAGTAGATATTGGTTTTCAGAAGTTAGTAGATATTAGTTTTCAGAAGTTAGTAGATATTAGTTTTCAGAAGTTAGTAGATATTAGTTTTCAGAAGTTAGTAGATATTATTTTTCAGAAGATAGTAGATATTAGTTTTCAGAAGATAGTAGATATTAGTTTTCAGAAGTTAGTAGGTATTAGTTTTCAGAAGATAGTAGATATTAGTTTTCAGAAGTTAGTAAATATTAGTTTTCAGAAGTTTGTAGATATTAGTTTTCAGAAGTTAGTAGATATTAGTTTTCAGAAGTTAGTAGATATTAGTTTTCAGAAGATAGTAGATATTAGTTTTCAGAAGTTAGTAAATATTAGTTTTCAGAAGTTAGTAGATATTAGTTTTCAGAAGTTAGTAGATATTAGTTTTCAGAAGTTAGTAAATATTAGTTTTCAGAAGTTAGTAGATATTATTTTTCAGAAGTTAGTAGATATTAGTTTTCAGAAGTTAGTAGATATTGGTTTTCAGAAGTTAGTAGATATTAGTTTTCAGAAGTTAGTAGATATTAGTTTTCAGAAGTTAGTAGATATTAGTTTTCAGAAGTTAGTAGATATTAGTTTTCAGAAGTTAGTAGATATTAGTTTTCAGAAGTTAGTAGATATTAGTTTTCAGAAGATATTAGTTTTAAGAAGTTAGTAGATATTAGTTTTCAGAAGATATTAGTTTTCAGAAGTTAGTAGATATTAGTTTTCAGAAGTTAGTAGATATTAGTTTTCAGAAGTTAGTAGATATTAGTTTTCAGAAGATATTAGTTTTCAGAAGTTAGTAGATATTAGTTTTCAGAAGTTAGTAGATATTAGTTTTCAGAAGTTAGAAGATATTAGTTTTCAGAAGTTAGTAGATATTAGTTTTCAGAAGTTAGTAGATATTAGTTTTCAAAAGTTAGTAGATATTAGTTTTCAGAAGATATTAGTTTTCAGAAGTTAGTAGATATTAGTTTCAGAAGTTAGTAGATATTAGTTTTCAGAAGTTAGTAGATATTAGTTTTCAGAAGTTAGTAGATATTAGTTTTCAGAAGTTAGTAGATATTAGTTTTCAGAAGTTAGTAGATATTAGTTTTCAGAAGTTAGTAGATATTAGTTTTCAGAAGTTAGTAGATATTAGTTTTCAGAAGTTAGTAGATATTAGTTTTCAGAAGATATTAGTTTTCAGAAGTTAGAAGATATTAGTTTTCAGAAGTTAGTAGATATTAGTTTTCAGAATATATTAGTTTTCAGAAGTTAGTAGATATTAGTTTTCAGAAGGTAGTAGATATTAGTTTTCAGAAGTTAATAGATATTAGTTTTCAGAAGTTAGTAGATATTAGTTTTCAGAAGATATTAGTTTTCAGAAGTTAGTAGATATTAGTTTTCAGAAGTTAGTAGATATTAATTTTCAGAAGTTAGTAGATATTAGTTTTCAGAAGATATTAGTTTTCAGAAGTTAGTAGATATTAGTTTTCAGAAGTTAGTAGATATTAGTTTCCAGAAGTTAGTAGATATTAGTTTTCAGAAGATATTAGTTTTCAGAAGTTAGTAGATATTAGTTTTCTGAAGATATTAGTTTCAGAAGTTAGTAGATATTAGTTTTCAGAAGATATTAGTTTTCAGAAGGTATTAGTTTTCAGAAGTTAGTAGATATTAGTTTTTAGAAGATATTAGTTTTCAGAAGTTAGAAGATATTAGTTTTCAGAAGATATTAGTTTTCAGAAGTTAGTAGATATTAGTTTTCTAAAGATATTAGTTTTCAGAAGTTAGTAGATATTAGTTTTCAGAAGATATTAGTTTTCAGAAGGTATTAGTTTTCAGAAGTTAGTAGATATCAGTTTTCAGAAGATATTAGTTTTTAGAAGTTAGTAGATATTAGTTTTCTGAAGATATTAGTTTTCAGAAGATATTAGTTTTCAGAAGATATTAGTTTTCAGAAGATATTAGTTTTCAGAAGATATTAGTTTTCAGAAGATATTAGTTTTCAGAAGTTAGTAGATATTAGTTTTCAGAAGATATTAGTTTTCACAAGATATTAGTTTTCAGAAGTTAGTAGATATTAGTTTTCACAAGATATTAGTTTTCAGAAGATATTAGTTTTCAGAAGTTAGTAGATATTAGTTTTCAGAAGTTAGTAGATATTAGTTTTCAGAAGTTAGTAGATATTAGTTTTCAGAAGTTAGTAGATATTAGTTTTCAGAAGTTAGTAGATATTAGTTTTCAGAAGTTAGTAGATATTAGTTTTCAGAAGATATTAGTTTTCAGAAGTTAGTAGATATTAGTTTTCAGAAGATATTAGTTTTCAGAAGTTAGTAGATATTAGTTTTCAGAAGTTAGTAGATATTAGTTTTCAGAAGATATTAGTTTTCAGAAGTTAGTAGATATTAGTTTTCAGAAGTTAGTAGATATTAGTTTTCAGAAGTTAGTAGATATTAGTTTTCAGAAGTTAGTAGATATTAGTTTTCAGAAGTTAGTAGATATTAGTTTTCAAAAGTTAGTAGATATTAGTTCTCAGAAGATATTAGTTTTCAGAAGATATTAGTTTTCAGAAGTTAGTAGATATTAGTTTTCAGAAGATATTAGTTTTCAGAAGTTAGTAGATATTAGTATTCAGAAGTAAGTAGATATTAGTTTTCAGAAGTTAGTAGATATTAGTTTTCAGAAGATATTAGTTTTCAGAAGTTAGTAGATATTGGTTTTCAGAAGTTAGTAGATATTAGTTTTCAGAAGTTAGTAGATATTAGTTTTCAGAAGTTAGTAGATATTAGTTTTCAGAAGTTAGTAGATATTAGTTTTCAGAAGTTAGTAGATATTAGTTTTCAGAAGTTAGTAGATATTAGTTTTCAGAAGTTAGTAAATATTAGTTTTCAGAAGTTAGTAGATATTAGTTTTCAGAAGTTAGTAGATATTAGTTTTCAGAAGTTTGTAGATATTGGTTTTCAGAATATATTAGTTTTCAGAAGTTAGTAGATATTAGTTTTCAGAAGTTAGTAGATATTAGTTTTCAGAAGTTAGTAGATATTACTTTTCAGAAGTTAGTAGATATTAGTTTTCAGAAGTTAGTAAATATTAGTTTTCAGAAGTTAGTAAATATTCGTTTTCAGAAGTTAGTAGATATTAGTTTTCAGAAGTTAGTAGATATTAGTTTTCAGAAGTTAGTAGATATTAGTTTTCAGAAGTTAGTAGATATTATTTTTCAGAAGATAGTAGATATTAGTTTTCAGAAGATAGTAGATATTAGTTTTCAGAAGTTAGTAGGTATTAGTTTTCAGAAGATAGTAGATATTAGTTTTCAGAAGTTAGTAAATATTAGTTTTCAGAAGTTTGTAGATATTAGTTTTCAGAAGTTAGTAGATATTAGTTTTCAGAAGTTAGTAGATATTAGTTTTCAGAAGATAGTAGATATTAGTTTTCAGAAGTTAGTAAATATTAGTTTTCAGAAGTTAGTAGATATTAGTTTTCAGAAGTTAGTAGATATTAGTTTTCAGAAGTTAGTAAATATTAGTTTTCAGAAGTTAGTAGATATTATTTTTCAGATGTTAGTAGATATTAGTTTTCAGAAGTTAGTAGATATTGGTTTTCAGAAGTTAGTAGATATTAGTTTTCAGAAGTTAGTAGATATTAGTTTTCAGAAGTTAGTAGATATTAGTTTTCAGAAGTTAGTAGATATTAGTTTTCAGAAGTTAGTAGATATTAGTTTTCAGAAGTTAGTAGATATTAGTTTTCAGAAGATATTAGTTTTAAGAAGTTAGTAGATATTAGTTTTCAGAAGATATTAGTTTTCAGAAGTTAGTAGATATTAGTTTTCAGAAGTTAGTAGATATTAGTTTTCAGAAGTTAGTAGATATTAGTTTTCAGAAGATATTAGTTTTCAGAAGTTAGTAGATATTAGTTTTCAGAAGTTAGTAGATATTAGTTTTCAGAAGTTAGAAGATATTAGTTTTCAGAAGTTAGTAGATATTAGTTTTCAGAAGTTAGTAGATATTAGTTTTCAAAAGTTAGTAGATATTAGTTTTCAGAAGATATTAGTTTTCAGAAGTTAGTAGATATTAGTTTCAGAAGTTAGTAGATATTAGTTTTCAGATGTTAGTAGATATTAGTTTTCAGAAGTTAGTAGATATTAGTTTTCAGAAGTTAGTAGATATTAGTTTTCAGAAGTTAGTAGATATTAGTTTTCAGAAGTTAGTAGATATTAGTTTTCAGAAGTTAGTAGATATTAGTTTTCAGAAGATATTAGTTTTCAGAAGTTAGAAGATATTAGTTTTCAGAAGTTAGTAGATATTAGTTTTCAGAAGATATTAGTTTTCAGAAGTTAATAGATATTAGTTTTCAGAAGGTAGTAGATATTAGTTTTCAGAAGTTAATAGATATTAGTTTTCAGAAGTTAGTAGATATTAGTTTTCAGAAGATATTAGTTTTCAGAAGTTAGTAGATATTAGTTTTCAGAAGTTAGTAGATATTAATTTTCAGAAGTTAGTAGATATTAGTTTTCAGAAGATATTAGTTTTCAGAAGTTAGTAGATATTAGTTTTCAGAAGTTAGTAGATATTAGTTTCCAGAAGTTAGTAGATATTAGTTTTCAGAAGATATTAGTTTTCAGAAGTTAGTAGATATTAGTTTTCTGAAGATATTAGTTTCAGAAGTTAGTAGATATTAGTTTTCAGAAGATATTAGTTTTCAGAAGGTATTAGTTTTCAGAAGTTAGTAGATATTAGTTTTCAGAAGTTAGTAGATATTAGTTTTCAGAAGATATTAGTTTTCAGAAGTTAGTAGATATTAGTTTTCAGAAGATATTAGTTTTCAGAAGTTAGTAGATATTAGTTTTCTAAAGATATTAGTTTTCAGAAGTTAGTAGATATTAGTTTTCAGAAGATATTAGTTTTCAGAAGGTATTAGTTTTCAGAAGTTAGTAGATATCAGTTTTCAGAAGATATTAGTTTTTAGAAGTTAGTAGATATTAGTTTTCTGAAGATATTAGTTTTCAGAAGATATTAGTTTTCAGAAGATATTAGTTTTCAGAAGATATTAGTTTTCAGAAGATATTAGTTTTCAGAAGATATTAGTTTTCAGAAGTTAGTAGATATTAGTTTTCAGAAGATATTAGTTTTCACAAGATATTAGTTTTCAGAAGTTAGTAGATATTAGTTTTCACAAGATATTAGTTTTCAGAAGATATTAGTTTTCAGAAGTTAGTAGATATTAGTTTTCAGAAGTTAGTAGATATTAGTTTTCAGAAGTTAGTAGATATTAGTTTTCAGAAGTTAGTAGATATTAGTTTTCAGAAGTTAGTAGATATTAGTTTTCAGAAGTTAGTAGATATTAGTTTTCAGAAGATATTAGTTTTCAGAAGTTAGTAGATATTAGTTTTCAGAAGATATTAGTTTTCAGAAGTTAGTAGATATTAGTTTTCAGAAGTTAGTAGATATTAGTTTTCAGAAGATATTAGTTTTCAGAAGTTAGTAGATATTAGTTTTCAGAAGTTAGTAGATATTAGTTTTCAGAAGTTAGTAGATATTAGTTTTCAGAAGTTAGTAGATATTAGTTTTCAGAAGTTAGTAGATATTAGTTTTCAAAAGTTAGTAGATATTAGTTCTCAGAAGATATTAGTTTTCAGAAGATATTAGTTTTCAGAAGTTAGTAGATATTAGTTTTCAGAAGATATTAGTTTTCAGAAGTTAGTAGATATTAGTATTCAGAAGTAAGTAGATATTAGTTTTCAGAAGTTAGTAGATATTAGTTTTCAGAAGATATTAGTTTTCAGAAGTTAGTAGATATTGGTTTTCAGAAGTTAGTAGATATTAGTTTTCAGAAGATATTAGTTTTCAGAAGATATTAGTTTTCAGAAGATATTAGTTTTCAGAAGTTAGTAGATATTAGTTTTCAGAAGATATTAGTTTTCACAAGATATTAGTTTTCAGAAGTTAGTAGATATTAGTTTTCACAAGATATTAGTTTTCAGAAGATATTAGTTTTCAGAAGTTAGTAGATATTAGTTTTCAGAAGTTAGTAGATATTAGTTTTCAGAAGTTAGTAGATATTAGTTTTCAGAAGTTAGTAGATATTAGTTTTCAGAAGTTAGTAGATATTAGTTTTCAGAAGTTAGTAGATATTAGTTTTCAGAAGATATTAGTTTTCAGAAGTTAGTAGATATTAGTTTTCAGAATATATTAGTTTTCAGAAGTTAGTAGATATTAGTTTTCAGAAGTTAGTAGATATTAGTTTTCAGAAGATATTAGTTTTCAGAAGTTAGTAGATATTAGTTTTCAGAAGTTAGTAGATATTAGTTTTCAGAAGTTAGTAGATATTAGTTTTCAGAAGTTAGTAGATATTAGTTTTCAGAAGTTAGTAGATATTAGTTTTCAAAAGTTAGTAGATATTAGTTCTCAGAAGATATTAGTTTTCAGAAGATATTAGTTTTCAGAAGTTAGTAGATATTAGTTTTCAGAAGATATTAGTTTTCAGAAGTTAGTAGTTATTAGTATTCAGAAGTAAGTAGATATTAGTTTTCAGAAGTTAGTAGATATTAGTTTTCAGAAGATATTAGTTTTCAGAAGTTAGTAGATATTGGTTTTCAGAAGTTAGTAGATATTAGTTTTCAGAAGTTAGTAGATATTAGTTTTCAGAAGTTAGTAGATATTAGTTTTCAGAAGTTAGTAGATATTTGTTTTCAGAAGTTAGTAGATATTAGTTTTCAGAAGTTAGTAGATATTAGTTTTCAGAAGTTAGTAGATATTAGTTTTCAGAAGTTAGTAGATATTAGTTTTCAGAAGTTAGTAGATATTAGTTTTCAGAAGTTTGTAGATATTGGTTTTCAGAATATATTAGTTTTCAGAAGTTAGTAGATATTAGTTTTCAGAAGTTAGTAGATATTAGTTTTCAAAAGTTAGTAGATATTAGTTCTCAGAAGATATTAGTTTTCAGAAGATATTAGTTTTCAGAAGTTAGTAGATATTAGTTTTCAGAAGATATTAGTTTTCAGAAGTTAGTAGATATTAGTATTCAGAAGTAAGTAGATATTAGTTTTCAGAAGTTAGTAGATATTAGTTTTCAGAAGATATTAGTTTTCAGAAGTTAGTAGATATTGGTTTTCAGAAGTTAGTAGATATTAGTTTTCAGAAGTTAGTAGATATTAGTTTTCAGAAGTTAGTAGATATTAGTTTTCAGAAGTTAGTAGATATTAGTTTTCAGAAGTTAGTAGATATTAGTTTTCAGAAGTTAGTAGATATTAGTTTTCAGAAGTTAGTAAATATTAGTTTTCAGAAGTTAGTAGATATTAGTTTTCAGAAGTTAGTAGATATTAGTTTTCAGAAGTTTGTAGATATTGGTTTTCAGAATATATTAGTTTTCAGAAGTTAGTAGATATTAGTTTTCAGAAGTTAGTAGATATTAGTTTTCAGAAGTTAGTAGATATTACTTTTCAGAAGTTAGTAGATATTAGTTTTCAGAAGTTAGTAAATATTAGTTTTCAGAAGTTAGTAAATATTACTTTTCAGAAGTTAGTAGATATTAGTTTTCAAAAGTTAGTAGATATTAGTTCTCAGAAGATATTAGTTTTCAGAAGATATTAGTTTTCAGAAGTTAGTAGATATTAGTTTTCAGAAGATATTAGTTTTCAGAAGTTAGTAGATATTAGTATTCAGAAGTAAGTAGATATTAGTTTTCAGAAGTTAGTAGATATTAGTTTTCAGAAGATATTAGTTTTCAGAAGTTAGTAGATATTGGTTTTCAGAAGTTAGTAGATATTAGTTTTCAGAAGTTAGTAGATATTAGTTTTCAGAAGTTAGTAGATATTAGTTTTCAGAAGTTAGTAGATATTAGTTTTCAGAAGTTAGTAGATATTAGTTTTCAGAAGTTAGTAGATATTAGTTTTCAGAAGTTAGTAAATATTAGTTTTCAGAAGTTAGTAGATATTAGTTTTCAGAAGTTAGTAGATATTAGTTTTCAGAAGTTTGTAGATATTGGTTTTCAGAATATATTAGTTTTCAGAAGTTAGTAGATATTAGTTTTCAGAAGTTAGTAGATATTAGTTTTCAGAAGTTAGTAGATATTACTTTTCAGAAGTTAGTAGATATTAGTTTTCAGAAGTTAGTAAATATTAGTTTTCAGAAGTTAGTAAATATTCGTTTTCAGAAGTTAGTAGATATTAGTTTTCAGAAGTTAGTAGATATTAGTTTTCAGAAGTTAGTAGATATTAGTTTTCAGAAGTTAGTAGATATTATTTTTCAGAAGATAGTAGATATTAGTTTTCAGAAGATAGTAGATATTAGTTTTCAGAAGTTAGTAGGTATTAGTTTTCAGAAGATAGTAGATATTAGTTTTCAGAAGTTAGTAAATATTAGTTTTCAGAAGTTTGTAGATATTAGTTTTCAGAAGTTAGTAGATATTAGTTTTCAGAAGTTAGTAGATATTAGTTTTCAGAAGATAGTAGATATTAGTTTTCAGAAGTTAGTAAATATTAGTTTTCAGAAGTTAGTAGATATTAGTTTTCAGAAGTTAGTAGATATTAGTTTTCAGAAGTTAGTAAATATTAGTTTTCAGAAGTTAGTAGATATTATTTTTCAGATGTTAGTAGATATTAGTTTTCAGAAGTTAGTAGATATTGGTTTTCAGAAGTTAGTAGATATTAGTTTTCAGAAGTTAGTAGATATTAGTTTTCAGAAGTTAGTAGATATTAGTTTTCAGAAGTTAGTAGATATTAGTTTTCAGAAGTTAGTAGATATTAGTTTTCAGAAGTTAGTAGATATTAGTTTTCAGAAGATATTAGTTTTAAGAAGTTAGTAGATATTAGTTTTCAGAAGATATTAGTTTTCAGAAGTTAGTAGATATTAGTTTTCAGAAGTTAGTAGATATTAGTTTTCAGAAGTTAGTAGATATTAGTTTTCAGAAGATATTAGTTTTCAGAAGTTAGTAGATATTAGTTTTCAGAAGTTAGTAGATATTAGTTTTCAGAAGTTAGAAGATATTAGTTTTCAGAAGTTAGTAGATATTAGTTTTCAGAAGTTAGTAGATATTAGTTTTCAAAAGTTAGTAGATATTAGTTTTCAGAAGATATTAGTTTTCAGAAGTTAGTAGATATTAGTTTCAGAAGTTAGTAGATATTAGTTTTCAGATGTTAGTAGATATTAGTTTTCAGAAGTTAGTAGATATTAGTTTTCAGAAGTTAGTAGATATTAGTTTTCAGAAGTTAGTAGATATTAGTTTTCAGAAGTTAGTAGATATTAGTTTTCAGAAGTTAGAAGATATTAGTTTTCAGAAGTTAGTAGATATTAGTTTTCAGAAGATATTAGTTTTCAGAAGTTAGTAGATATTAGTTTTCAGAAGGTAGTAGATATTAGTTTTCAGAAGTTAATAGATATTAGTTTTCAGAAGTTAGTAGATATTAGTTTTCAGAAGATATTAGTTTTCAGAAGTTAGTAGATATTAGTTTTCAGAAGTTAGTAGATATTAATTTTCAGAAGTTAGTAGATATTAGTTTTCAGAAGATATTAGTTTTCAGAAGTTAGTAGATATTAGTTTTCAGAAGTTAGTAGATATTAGTTTCCAGAAGTTAGTAGATATTAGTTTTCAGAAGATATTAGTTTTCAGAAGTTAGTAGATATTAGTTTTCTGAAGATATTAGTTTCAGAAGTTAGTAGATATTAGTTTTCAGAAGATATTAGTTTTCAGAAGGTATTAGTTTTCAGAAGTTAGTAGATATTAGTTTTCAGAAGTTAGTAGATATTAGTTTTCAGAAGATATTAGTTTTCAGAAGTTAGTAGATATTAGTTTTCAGAAGATATTAGTTTTCAGAAGTTAGTAGATATTAGTTTTCTAAAGATATTAGTTTTCAGAAGTTAGTAGATATTAGTTTTCAGAAGATATTAGTTTTCAGAAGGTATTAGTTTTCAGAAGTTAGTAGATATCAGTTTTCAGAAGATATTAGTTTTTAGAAGTTAGTAGATATTAGTTTTCTGAAGATATTAGTTTTCAGAAGATATTAGTTTTCAGAAGATATTAGTTTTCAGAAGATATTAGTTTTCAGAAGATATTAGTTTTCAGAAGATATTAGTTTTCAGAAGATATTAGTTTTCAGAAGTTAGTAGATATTAGTTTTCAGAAGATATTAGTTTTCACAAGATATTAGTTTTCAGAAGTTAGTAGATATTAGTTTTCACAAGATATTAGTTTTCAGAAGATATTAGTTTTCAGAAGTTAGTAGATATTAGTTTTCAGAAGTTAGTAGATATTAGTTTTCAGAAGTTAGTAGATATTAGTTTTCAGAAGTTAGTAGATATTAGTTTTCAGAAGTTAGTAGATATTAGTTTTCAGAAGTTAGTAGATATTAGTTTTCAGAAGATATTAGTTTTCAGAAGTTAGTAGATATTAGTTTTCAGAAGATATTAGTTTTCAGAAGTTAGTAGATATTAGTTTTCAGAAGTTAGTAGATATTAGTTTTCAGAAGATATTAGTTTTCAGAAGTTAGTAGATATTAGTTTTCAGAAGTTAGTAGATATTAGTTTTCAGAAGTTAGTAGATATTAGTTTTCAGAAGTTAGTAGATATTAGTTTTCAGAAGTTAGTAGATATTAGTTTTCAAAAGTTAGTAGATATTAGTTCTCAGAAGATATTAGTTTTCAGAAGATATTAGTTTTCAGAAGTTAGTAGATATTAGTTTTCAGAAGATATTAGTTTTCAGAAGTTAGTAGATATTAGTATTCAGAAGTAAGTAGATATTAGTTTTCAGAAGTTAGTAGATATTAGTTTTCAGAAGTTAGTAGATATTAGTTTTCAGAAGATATTAGTTTTCAGAAGTTAGTAGATATTAGTTTTCTGAAGATATTAGTTTCAGAAGTTAGTAGATATTAGTTTTCAGAAGATATTAGTTTTCAGAAGGTATTAGTTTTCAGAAGTTAGTAGATATTAGTTTTCAGAAGTTAGTAGATATTAGTTTTCAGAAGATATTAGTTTTCAGAAGTTAGTAGATATTAGTTTTCAGAAGATATTAGTTTTCAGAAGTTAGTAGATATTAGTTTTCTAAAGATATTAGTTTTCAGAAGTTAGTAGATATTAGTTTTCAGAAGATATTAGTTTTCAGAAGGTATTAGTTTTCAGAAGTTAGTAGATATCAGTTTTCAGAAGATATTAGTTTTTAGAAGTTAGTAGATATTAGTTTTCTGAAGATATTAGTTTTCAGAAGATATTAGTTTTCAGAAGATATTAGTTTTCAGAAGATATTAGTTTTCAGAAGATATTAGTTTTCAGAAGATATTAGTTTTCAGAAGTTAGTAGATATTAGTTTTCAGAAGATATTAGTTTTCACAAGATATTAGTTTTCAGAAGTTAGTAGATATTAGTTTTCACAAGATATTAGTTTTCAGAAGATATTAGTTTTCAGAAGTTAGTAGATATTAGTTTTCAGAAGTTAGTAGATATTAGTTTTCAGAAGTTAGTAGATATTAGTTTTCAGAAGTTAGTAGATATTAGTTTTCAGAAGTTAGTAGATATTAGTTTTCAGAAGTTAGTAGATATTAGTTTTCAGAAGATATTAGTTTTCAGAAGTTAGTAGATATTAGTTTTCAGAAGATATTAGTTTTCAGAAGTTAGTAGATATTAGTTTTCAGAAGTTAGTAGATATTAGTTTTCAGAAGATATTAGTTTTCAGAAGTTAGTAGATATTAGTTTTCAGAAGTTAGTAGATATTAGTTTTCAGAAGTTAGTAGATATTAGTTTTCAGAAGTTAGTAGATATTAGTTTTCAGAAGTTAGTAGATATTAGTTTTCAAAAGTTAGTAGATATTAGTTCTCAGAAGATATTAGTTTTCAGAAGATATTAGTTTTCAGAAGTTAGTAGATATTAGTTTTCAGAAGATATTAGTTTTCAGAAGTTAGTAGATATTAGTATTCAGAAGTAAGTAGATATTAGTTTTCAGAAGTTAGTAGATATTAGTTTTCAGAAGATATTAGTTTTCAGAAGTTAGTAGATATTGGTTTTCAGAAGTTAGTAGATATTAGTTTTCAGAAGATATTAGTTTTCAGAAGATATTAGTTTTCAGAAGATATTAGTTTTCAGAAGTTAGTAGATATTAGTTTTCAGAAGATATTAGTTTTCACAAGATATTAGTTTTCAGAAGTTAGTAGATATTAGTTTTCACAAGATATTAGTTTTCAGAAGATATTAGTTTTCAGAAGTTAGTAGATATTAGTTTTCAGAAGTTAGTAGATATTAGTTTTCAGAAGTTAGTAGATATTAGTTTTCAGAAGTTAGTAGATATTAGTTTTCAGAAGTTAGTAGATATTAGTTTTCAGAAGTTAGTAGATATTAGTTTTCAGAAGATATTAGTTTTCAGAAGTTAGTAGA
This sequence comes from Caprella mutica, assembly GCA_947561585.1. Taxonomy (NCBI): domain Eukaryota; kingdom Metazoa; phylum Arthropoda; class Malacostraca; order Amphipoda; family Caprellidae; genus Caprella; species Caprella mutica. The sequence continues at coordinate 138,012 of CANNZV010000898.1, forward strand.
TATTAGTTTTCAGAATATATTAGTTTTCAGAAGTTAGTAGATATTAGTTTTCAGAAGTTAGTAGATATTAGTTTTCAGAAGATATTAGTTTTCAGAAGTTAGTAGATATTAGTTTTCAGAAGTTAGTAGATATTAGTTTTCAGAAGTTAGTAGATATTAGTTTTCAGAAGTTAGTAGATATTAGTTTTCAGAAGTTAGTAGATATTAGTTTTCAAAAGTTAGTAGATATTAGTTCTCAGAAGATATTAGTTTTCAGAAGATATTAGTTTTCAGAAGTTAGTAGATATTAGTTTTCAGAAGATATTAGTTTTCAGAAGTTAGTAGTTATTAGTATTCAGAAGTAAGTAGATATTAGTTTTCAGAAGTTAGTAGATATTAGTTTTCAGAAGATATTAGTTTTCAGAAGTTAGTAGATATTGGTTTTCAGAAGTTAGTAGATATTAGTTTTCAGAAGTTAGTAGATATTAGTTTTCAGAAGTTAGTAGATATTAGTTTTCAGAAGTTAGTAGATATTTGTTTTCAGAAGTTAGTAGATATTAGTTTTCAGAAGTTAGTAGATATTAGTTTTCAGAAGTTAGTAGATATTAGTTTTCAGAAGTTAGTAGATATTAGTTTTCAGAAGTTAGTAGATATTAGTTTTCAGAAGTTTGTAGATATTGGTTTTCAGAATATATTAGTTTTCAGAAGTTAGTAGATATTAGTTTTCAGAAGTTAGTAGATATTAGTTTTCAAAAGTTAGTAGATATTAGTTCTCAGAAGATATTAGTTTTCAGAAGATATTAGTTTTCAGAAGTTAGTAGATATTAGTTTTCAGAAGATATTAGTTTTCAGAAGTTAGTAGATATTAGTATTCAGAAGTAAGTAGATATTAGTTTTCAGAAGTTAGTAGATATTAGTTTTCAGAAGATATTAGTTTTCAGAAGTTAGTAGATATTGGTTTTCAGAAGTTAGTAGATATTAGTTTTCAGAAGTTAGTAGATATTAGTTTTCAGAAGTTAGTAGATATTAGTTTTCAGAAGTTAGTAGATATTAGTTTTCAGAAGTTAGTAGATATTAGTTTTCAGAAGTTAGTAGATATTAGTTTTCAGAAGTTAGTAAATATTAGTTTTCAGAAGTTAGTAGATATTAGTTTTCAGAAGTTAGTAGATATTAGTTTTCAGAAGTTTGTAGATATTGGTTTTCAGAATATATTAGTTTTCAGAAGTTAGTAGATATTAGTTTTCAGAAGTTAGTAGATATTAGTTTTCAGAAGTTAGTAGATATTACTTTTCAGAAGTTAGTAGATATTAGTTTTCAGAAGTTAGTAAATATTAGTTTTCAGAAGTTAGTAAATATTACTTTTCAGAAGTTAGTAGATATTAGTTTTCAAAAGTTAGTAGATATTAGTTCTCAGAAGATATTAGTTTTCAGAAGATATTAGTTTTCAGAAGTTAGTAGATATTAGTTTTCAGAAGATATTAGTTTTCAGAAGTTAGTAGATATTAGTATTCAGAAGTAAGTAGATATTAGTTTTCAGAAGTTAGTAGATATTAGTTTTCAGAAGATATTAGTTTTCAGAAGTTAGTAGATATTGGTTTTCAGAAGTTAGTAGATATTAGTTTTCAGAAGTTAGTAGATATTAGTTTTCAGAAGTTAGTAGATATTAGTTTTCAGAAGTTAGTAGATATTAGTTTTCAGAAGTTAGTAGATATTAGTTTTCAGAAGTTAGTAGATATTAGTTTTCAGAAGTTAGTAAATATTAGTTTTCAGAAGTTAGTAGATATTAGTTTTCAGAAGTTAGTAGATATTAGTTTTCAGAAGTTTGTAGATATTGGTTTTCAGAATATATTAGTTTTCAGAAGTTAGTAGATATTAGTTTTCAGAAGTTAGTAGATATTAGTTTTCAGAAGTTAGTAGATATTACTTTTCAGAAGTTAGTAGATATTAGTTTTCAGAAGTTAGTAAATATTAGTTTTCAGAAGTTAGTAAATATTCGTTTTCAGAAGTTAGTAGATATTAGTTTTCAGAAGTTAGTAGATATTAGTTTTCAGAAGTTAGTAGATATTAGTTTTCAGAAGTTAGTAGATATTATTTTTCAGAAGATAGTAGATATTAGTTTTCAGAAGATAGTAGATATTAGTTTTCAGAAGTTAGTAGGTATTAGTTTTCAGAAGATAGTAGATATTAGTTTTCAGAAGTTAGTAAATATTAGTTTTCAGAAGTTTGTAGATATTAGTTTTCAGAAGTTAGTAGATATTAGTTTTCAGAAGTTAGTAGATATTAGTTTTCAGAAGATAGTAGATATTAGTTTTCAGAAGTTAGTAAATATTAGTTTTCAGAAGTTAGTAGATATTAGTTTTCAGAAGTTAGTAGATATTAGTTTTCAGAAGTTAGTAAATATTAGTTTTCAGAAGTTAGTAGATATTATTTTTCAGATGTTAGTAGATATTAGTTTTCAGAAGTTAGTAGATATTGGTTTTCAGAAGTTAGTAGATATTAGTTTTCAGAAGTTAGTAGATATTAGTTTTCAGAAGTTAGTAGATATTAGTTTTCAGAAGTTAGTAGATATTAGTTTTCAGAAGTTAGTAGATATTAGTTTTCAGAAGTTAGTAGATATTAGTTTTCAGAAGATATTAGTTTTAAGAAGTTAGTAGATATTAGTTTTCAGAAGATATTAGTTTTCAGAAGTTAGTAGATATTAGTTTTCAGAAGTTAGTAGATATTAGTTTTCAGAAGTTAGTAGATATTAGTTTTCAGAAGATATTAGTTTTCAGAAGTTAGTAGATATTAGTTTTCAGAAGTTAGTAGATATTAGTTTTCAGAAGTTAGAAGATATTAGTTTTCAGAAGTTAGTAGATATTAGTTTTCAGAAGTTAGTAGATATTAGTTTTCAAAAGTTAGTAGATATTAGTTTTCAGAAGATATTAGTTTTCAGAAGTTAGTAGATATTAGTTTCAGAAGTTAGTAGATATTAGTTTTCAGATGTTAGTAGATATTAGTTTTCAGAAGTTAGTAGATATTAGTTTTCAGAAGTTAGTAGATATTAGTTTTCAGAAGTTAGTAGATATTAGTTTTCAGAAGTTAGTAGATATTAGTTTTCAGAAGTTAGTAGATATTAGTTTTCAGAAGATATTAGTTTTCAGAAGTTAGAAGATATTAGTTTTCAGAAGTTAGTAGATATTAGTTTTCAGAAGATATTAGTTTTCAGAAGTTAGTAGATATTAGTTTTCAGAAGGTAGTAGATATTAGTTTTCAGAAGTTAATAGATATTAGTTTTCAGAAGTTAGTAGATATTAGTTTTCAGAAGATATTAGTTTTCAGAAGTTAGTAGATATTAGTTTTCAGAAGTTAGTAGATATTAATTTTCAGAAGTTAGTAGATATTAGTTTTCAGAAGATATTAGTTTTCAGAAGTTAGTAGATATTAGTTTTCAGAAGTTAGTAGATATTAGTTTCCAGAAGTTAGTAGATATTAGTTTTCAGAAGATATTAGTTTTCAGAAGTTAGTAGATATTAGTTTTCTGAAGATATTAGTTTCAGAAGTTAGTAGATATTAGTTTTCAGAAGATATTAGTTTTCAGAAGGTATTAGTTTTCAGAAGTTAGTAGATATTAGTTTTCAGAAGTTAGTAGATATTAGTTTTCAGAAGATATTAGTTTTCAGAAGTTAGTAGATATTAGTTTTCAGAAGATATTAGTTTTCAGAAGTTAGTAGATATTAGTTTTCTAAAGATATTAGTTTTCAGAAGTTAGTAGATATTAGTTTTCAGAAGATATTAGTTTTCAGAAGGTATTAGTTTTCAGAAGTTAGTAGATATCAGTTTTCAGAAGATATTAGTTTTTAGAAGTTAGTAGATATTAGTTTTCTGAAGATATTAGTTTTCAGAAGATATTAGTTTTCAGAAGATATTAGTTTTCAGAAGATATTAGTTTTCAGAAGATATTAGTTTTCAGAAGATATTAGTTTTCAGAAGTTAGTAGATATTAGTTTTCAGAAGATATTAGTTTTCACAAGATATTAGTTTTCAGAAGTTAGTAGATATTAGTTTTCACAAGATATTAGTTTTCAGAAGATATTAGTTTTCAGAAGTTAGTAGATATTAGTTTTCAGAAGTTAGTAGATATTAGTTTTCAGAAGTTAGTAGATATTAGTTTTCAGAAGTTAGTAGATATTAGTTTTCAGAAGTTAGTAGATATTAGTTTTCAGAAGTTAGTAGATATTAGTTTTCAGAAGATTTTAGTTTTCAGAAGTTAGTAGATATTAGTTTTCAGAAGATATTAGTTTTCAGAAGTTAGTAGATATTAGTTTTCAGAAGTTAGTAGATATTAGTTTTCAGAAGATATTAGTTTTCAGAAGTTAGTAGATATTAGTTTTCAGAAGTTAGTAGATATTAGTTTTCAGAAGTTAGTAGATATTAGTTTTCAGAAGTTAGTAGATATTAGTTTTCAGAAGTTAGTAGATATTAGTTTTCAAAAGTTAGTAGATATTAGTTCTCAGAAGATATTAGTTTTCAGAAGATATTAGTTTTCAGAAGTTAGTAGATATTAGTTTTCAGAAGATATTAGTTTTCAGAAGTTAGTAGATATTAGTATTCAGAAGTAAGTAGATATTAGTTTTCAGAAGTTAGTAGATATTAGTTTTCAGAAGATATTAGTTTTCAGAAGTTAGTAGATATTGGTTTTCAGAAGTTAGTAGATATTAGTTTTCAGAAGATATTAGTTTTCAGAAGATATTAGTTTTCAGAAGATATTAGTTTTCAGAAGTTAGTAGATATTAGTTTTCAGAAGATATTAGTTTTCACAAGATATTAGTTTTCAGAAGTTAGTAGATATTAGTTTTCACAAGATATTAGTTTTCAGAAGATATTAGTTTTCAGAAGTTAGTAGATATTAGTTTTCAGAAGTTAGTAGATATTAGTTTTCAGAAGTTAGTAGATATTAGTTTTCAGAAGTTAGTAGATATTAGTTTTCAGAAGTTAGTAGATATTAGTTTTCAGAAGTTAGTAGATATTAGTTTTCAGAAGATATTAGTTTTCAGAAGTTAGTAGATATTAGTTTTCAGAATATATTAGTTTTCAGAAGTTAGTAGATATTAGTTTTCAGAAGTTAGTAGATATTAGTTTTCAGAAGATATTAGTTTTCAGAAGTTAGTAGATATTAGTTTTCAGAAGTTAGTAGATATTAGTTTTCAGAAGTTAGTAGATATTAGTTTTCAGAAGTTAGTAGATATTAGTTTTCAGAAGTTAGTAGATATTAGTTTTCAAAAGTTAGTAGATATTAGTTCTCAGAAGATATTAGTTTTCAGAAGATATTAGTTTTCAGAAGTTAGTAGATATTAGTTTTCAGAAGATATTAGTTTTCAGAAGTTAGTAGTTATTAGTATTCAGAAGTAAGTAGATATTAGTTTTCAGAAGTTAGTAGATATTAGTTTTCAGAAGATATTAGTTTTCAGAAGTTAGTAGATATTGGTTTTCAGAAGTTAGTAGATATTAGTTTTCAGAAGTTAGTAGATATTAGTTTTCAGAAGTTAGTAGATATTAGTTTTCAGAAGTTAGTAGATATTTGTTTTCAGAAGTTAGTAGATATTAGTTTTCAGAAGTTAGTAGATATTAGTTTTCAGAAGTTAGTAGATATTAGTTTTCAGAAGTTAGTAGATATTAGTTTTCAGAAGTTAGTAGATATTAGTTTTCAGAAGTTTGTAGATATTGGTTTTCAGAATATATTAGTTTTCAGAAGTTAGTAGATATTAGTTTTCAGAAGTTAGTAGATATTAGTTTTCAAAAGTTAGTAGATATTAGTTCTCAGAAGATATTAGTTTTCAGAAGATATTAGTTTTCAGAAGTTAGTAGATATTAGTTTTCAGAAGATATTAGTTTTCAGAAGTTAGTAGATATTAGTATTCAGAAGTAAGTAGATATTAGTTTTCAGAAGTTAGTAGATATTAGTTTTCAGAAGATATTAGTTTTCAGAAGTTAGTAGATATTGGTTTTCAGAAGTTAGTAGATATTAGTTTTCAGAAGTTAGTAGATATTAGTTTTCAGAAGTTAGTAGATATTAGTTTTCAGAAGTTAGTAGATATTAGTTTTCAGAAGTTAGTAGATATTAGTTTTCAGAAGTTAGTAGATATTAGTTTTCAGAAGTTAGTAAATATTAGTTTTCAGAAGTTAGTAGATATTAGTTTTCAGAAGTTAGTAGATATTAGTTTTCAGAAGTTTGTAGATATTGGTTTTCAGAATATATTAGTTTTCAGAAGTTAGTAGATATTAGTTTTCAGAAGTTAGTAGATATTAGTTTTCAGAAGTTAGTAGATATTACTTTTCAGAAGTTAGTAGATATTAGTTTTCAGAAGTTAGTAAATATTAGTTTTCAGAAGTTAGTAAATATTCGTTTTCAGAAGTTAGTAGATATTAGTTTTCAGAAGTTAGTAGATATTAGTTTTCAGAAGTTAGTAGATATTAGTTTTCAGAAGTTAGTAGATATTATTTTTCAGAAGATAGTAGATATTAGTTTTCAGAAGATAGTAGATATTAGTTTTCAGAAGTTAGTAGGTATTAGTTTTCAGAAGATAGTAGATATTAGTTTTCAGAAGTTAGTAAATATTAGTTTTCAGAAGTTTGTAGATATTAGTTTTCAGAAGTTAGTAGATATTAGTTTTCAGAAGTTAGTAGATATTAGTTTTCAGAAGATAGTAGATATTAGTTTTCAGAAGTTAGTAAATATTAGTTTTCAGAAGTTAGTAGATATTAGTTTTCAGAAGTTAGTAGATATTAGTTTTCAGAAGTTAGTAAATATTAGTTTTCAGAAGTTAGTAGATATTATTTTTCAGATGTTAGTAGATATTAGTTTTCAGAAGTTAGTAGATATTGGTTTTCAGAAGTTAGTAGATATTAGTTTTCAGAAGTTAGTAGATATTAGTTTTCAGAAGTTAGTAGATATTAGTTTTCAGAAGTTAGTAGATATTAGTTTTCAGAAGTTAGTAGATATTAGTTTTCAGAAGTTAGTAGATATTAGTTTTCAGAAGATATTAGTTTTAAGAAGTTAGTAGATATTAGTTTTCAGAAGATATTAGTTTTCAGAAGTTAGTAGATATTAGTTTTCAGAAGTTAGTAGATATTAGTTTTCAGAAGTTAGTAGATATTAGTTTTCAGAAGATATTAGTTTTCAGAAGTTAGTAGATATTAGTTTTCAGAAGTTAGTAGATATTAGTTTTCAGAAGTTAGAAGATATTAGTTTTCAGAAGTTAGTAGATATTAGTTTTCAGAAGTTAGTAGATATTAGTTTTCAAAAGTTAGTAGATATTAGTTTCCAGAAGATATTAGTTTTCAGAAGTTAGTAGATATTAGTTTCAGAAGTTAGTAGATATTAGTTTTCAGATGTTAGTAGATATTAGTTTTCAGAAGTTAGTAGATATTAGTTTTCAGAAGTTAGTAGATATTAGTTTTCAGAAGTTAGTAGATATTAGTTTTCAGAAGTTAGTAGATATTAGTTTTCAGAAGTTAGTAGATATTAGTTTTCAGAAGATATTAGTTTTCAGAAGTTAGAAGATATTAGTTTTCAGAAGTTAGTAGATATTAGTTTTCAGAAGATATTAGTTTTCAGAAGTTAGTAGATATTAGTTTTCAGAAGGTAGTAGATATTAGTTTTCAGAAGTTAATAGATATTAGTTTTCAGAAGTTAGTAGATATTAGTTTTCAGAAGATATTAGTTTTCAGAAGTTAGTAGATATTAGTTTTCAGAAGTTAGTAGATATTAATTTTCAGAAGTTAGTAGATATTAGTTTTCAGAAGATATTAGTTTTCAGAAGTTAGTAGATATTAGTTTTCAGAAGTTAGTAGATATTAGTTTCCAGAAGTTAGTAGATATTAGTTTTCAGAAGATATTAGTTTTCAGAAGTTAGTAGATATTAGTTTTCTGAAGATATTAGTTTCAGAAGTTAGTAGATATTAGTTTTCAGAAGATATTAGTTTTCAGAAGGTATTAGTTTTCAGAAGTTAGTAGATATTAGTTTTCAGAAGTTAGTAGATATTAGTTTTCAGAAGATATTAGTTTTCAGAAGTTAGTAGATATTAGTTTTCAGAAGATATTAGTTTTCAGAAGTTAGTAGATATTAGTTTTCTAAAGATATTAGTTTTCAGAAGTTAGTAGATATTAGTTTTCAGAAGATATTAGTTTTCAGAAGGTATTAGTTTTCAGAAGTTAGTAGATATCAGTTTTCAGAAGATATTAGTTTTTAGAAGTTAGTAGATATTAGTTTTCTGAAGATATTAGTTTTCAGAAGATATTAGTTTTCAGAAGATATTAGTTTTCAGAAGATATTAGTTTTCAGAAGATATTAGTTTTCAGAAGATATTAGTTTTCAGAAGTTAGTAGATATTAGTTTTCAGAAGATATTAGTTTTCACAAGATATTAGTTTTCAGAAGTTAGTAGATATTAGTTTTCACAAGATATTAGTTTTCAGAAGATATTAGTTTTCAGAAGTTAGTAGATATTAGTTTTCAGAAGTTAGTAGATATTAGTTTTCAGAAGTTAGTAGATATTAGTTTTCAGAAGTTAGTAGATATTAGTTTTCAGAAGTTAGTAGATATTAGTTTTCAGAAGTTAGTAGATATTAGTTTTCAGAAGATATTAGTTTTCAGAAGTTAGTAGATATTAGTTTTCAGAAGATATTAGTTTTCAGAAGTTAGTAGATATTAGTTTTCAGAAGTTAGTAGATATTAGTTTTCAGAAGATATTAGTTTTCAGAAGTTAGTAGATATTAGTTTTCAGAAGTTAGTAGATATTAGTTTTCAGAAGTTAGTAGATATTAGTTTTCAGAAGTTAGTAGATATTAGTTTTCAGAAGTTAGTAGATATTAGTTTTCAAAAGTTAGTAGATATTAGTTCTCAGAAGATATTAGTTTTCAGAAGATATTAGTTTTCAGAAGTTAGTAGATATTAGTTTTCAGAAGATATTAGTTTTCAGAAGTTAGTAGATATTAGTATTCAGAAGTAAGTAGATATTAGTTTTCAGAAGTTAGTAGATATTAGTTTTCAGAAGATATTAGTTTTCAGAAGTTAGTAGATATTGGTTTTCAGAAGTTAGTAGATATTAGTTTTCAGAAGATATTAGTTTTCAGAAGATATTAGTTTTCAGAAGATATTAGTTTTCAGAAGTTAGTAGATATTAGTTTTCAGAAGATATTAGTTTTCACAAGATATTAGTTTTCAGAAGTTAGTAGATATTAGTTTTCACAAGATATTAGTTTTCAGAAGATATTAGTTTTCAGAAGTTAGTAGATATTAGTTTTCAGAAGTTAGTAGATATTAGTTTTCAGAAGTTAGTAGATATTAGTTTTCAGAAGTTAGTAGATATTAGTTTTCAGAAGTTAGTAGATATTAGTTTTCAGAAGTTAGTAGATATTAGTTTTCAGAAGATATTAGTTTTCAGAAGTTAGTAGATATTAGTTTTCAGAATATATTAGTTTTCAGAAGTTAGTAGATATTAGTTTTCAGAAGTTAGTAGATATTAGTTTTCAGAAGATATTAGTTTTCAGAAGTTAGTAGATATTAGTTTTCAGAAGTTAGTAGATATTAGTTTTCAGAAGTTAGTAGATATTAGTTTTCAGAAGTTAGTAGATATTAGTTTTCAGAAGTTAGTAGATATTAGTTTTCAAAAGTTAGTAGATATTAGTTCTCAGAAGATATTAGTTTTCAGAAGATATTAGTTTTCAGAAGTTAGTAGATATTAGTTTTCAGAAGATATTAGTTTTCAGAAGTTAGTAGTTATTAGTATTCAGAAGTAAGTAGATATTAGTTTTCAGAAGTTAGTAGATATTAGTTTTCAGAAGATATTAGTTTTCAGAAGTTAGTAGATATTGGTTTTCAGAAGTTAGTAGATATTAGTTTTCAGAAGTTAGTAGATATTAGTTTTCAGAAGTTAGTAGATATTAGTTTTCAGAAGTTAGTAGATATTTGTTTTCAGAAGTTAGTAGATATTAGTTTTCAGAAGTTAGTAGATATTAGTTTTCAGAAGTTAGTAGATATTAGTTTTCAGAAGTTAGTAGATATTAGTTTTCAGAAGTTAGTAGATATTAGTTTTCAGAAGTTTGTAGATATTGGTTTTCAGAATATATTAGTTTTCAGAAGTTAGTAGATATTAGTTTTCAGAAGTTAGTAGATATTAGTTTTCAGAAGTTAGTAGATATTACTTTTCAGAAGTTAGTAGATATTAGTTTTCAGAAGTTAGTAAATATTAGTTTTCAGAAGTTAGTAAATATTCGTTTTCAGAAGTTAGTAGATATTAGTTTTCAGAAGTTAGTAGATATTAGTTTTCAGAAGTTAGTAGATATTACTTTTCAGAAGATATTAGTTTTCAGAAGATATTAGTTTTCAGAAGTTAGTAGATATTAGTTTTCAGAAGTTAGTAGATATTAGTTTTCAGAAGATATTAGTTTTCAGAAGTTATTAGACATTAGTTTTCAGAAGTTAGTAGATATTAGTTTTCAGAAGTTAGTAAATATTAGTTTTCAGAAGTTTGTAGATATTAGTTTTCAGAAGTTAGTAGATATTAGTTTTCAGAAGATAGTAGATATTAGTTTTCAGAAGTTAGTAGATATTAGTTTTCAGAAGTTAGTAGATATTAGTTTTCAGAAGTTAGTAGATATTAGTTTTCAGAAGTTAGTAGATATTAGTTTTCAGAAGATATTAGATATTAGTTTTCAGAAGTTAGTAGATATTAGTTTTCAGAAGTTAGTAGATATTAGTTTTCAGAAGTTAGTAGATATTAGTTTTCAGAAGTTATTAGACATTAGTTTTCAGAAGTTAGTAGATATTATTTTTCAGAAGATAGTAGATATTAGTTTTCAGAAGTTAGTAGATATTAGTTTTCAGAAGTTAGTAGATATTAGTTTCCAGAAGTTAGTAGATATTAGTTTTCAGAAGATATTAGTTTTAAGAAGTTAGTAGATATTAGTTTTCAGAAGATATTAGTTTTCAGAAGTTAGTAGATATTAGTTTTCAGAAGTTAGTAGATATTAGTATTCAGAAGTTAGTAGATATTAGTTTTCAGAAGATATTAGTTTTCAGAAGTTAGTAGATATTAGTTTTCAGAAGTTAGTAGATATTAGTTTTCAGAAGTTAGAAGATATTAGTTTTCAGAAGTTAGTAAATATTAGTTTTCAGAAGTTTGTAGATATTAGTTTTCAGAAGTTAGTAGATATTAGTTTTCAGAAGTTAGTAGATATTAGTTTTCAGAAGATAGTAGATATTAGTTTTCAGAAGTTAGTAAATATTAGTTTTCAGAAGTTAGTAGATATTAGTTTTCAGAAGTTAGTAGATATTAGTTTTCAGAAGTTAGTAAATATTAGTTTTCAGAAGTTAGTAGATATTATTTTTCAGATGTTAGTAGATATTAGTTTTCAGAAGTTAGTAGATATTGGTTTTCAGAAGTTAGTAGATATTAGTTTTCAGAAGTTAGTAGATATTAGTTTTCAGAAGTTAGTAGATATTAGTTTTCAGAAGTTAGTAGATATTAGTTTTCAGAAGTTAGTAGATATTAGTTTTCAGAAGTTAGTAGATATTAGTTTTCAGAAGATATTAGTTTTAAGAAGTTAGTAGATATTAGTTTTCAGAAGATATTAGTTTTCAGAAGTTAGTAGATATTAGTTTTCAGAAGTTAGTAGATATTAGTTTTCAGAAGTTAGTAGATATTAGTTTTCAGAAGATATTAGTTTTCAGAAGTTAGTAGATATTAGTTTTCAGAAGTTAGTAGATATTAGTTTTCAGAAGTTAGAAGATATTAGTTTTCAGAAGTTAGTAGATATTAGTTTTCAGAAGTTAGTAGATATTAGTTTTCAAAAGTTAGTAGATATTAGTTTTCAGAAGATATTAGTTTTCAGAAGTTAGTAGATATTAGTTTCAGAAGTTAGTAGATATTAGTTTTCAGAAGTTAGTAGATATTAGTTTTCAGAAGTTAGTAGATATTAGTTTTCAGAAGTTAGTAGATATTAGTTTTCAGAAGTTAGTAGATATTAGTTTTCAGAAGTTAGTAGATATTAGTTTTCAGAAGTTAGTAGATATTAGTTTTCAGAAGATATTAGTTTTCAGAAGTTAGAAGATATTAGTTTTCAGAAGTTAGTAGATATTAGTTTTCAGAAGATATTAGTTTTCAGAAGTTAGTAGATATTAGTTTTCAGAAGGTAGTAGATATTAGTTTTCAGAAGTTAATAGATATTAGTTTTCAGAAGTTAGTAGATATTAGTTTTCAGAAGATATTAGTTTTCAGAAGTTAGTAGATATTAGTTTTCAGAAGTTAGTAGATATTAATTTTCAGAAGTTAGTAGATATTAGTTTTCAGAAGATATTAGTTTTCAGAAGTTAGTAGATATTAGTTTTCAGAAGTTAGTAGATATTAGTTTCCAGAAGTTAGTAGATATTAGTTTTCAGAAGATATTAGTTTTCAGAAGTTAGTAGATATTAGTTTTCTGAAGATATTAGTTTCAGAAGTTAGTAGATATTAGTTTTCAGAAGATATTAGTTTTCAGAAGGTATTAGTTTTCAGAAGTTAGTAGATATTAGTTTTCAGAAGTTAGTAGATATTAGTTTTCAGAAGATATTAGTTTTCAGAAGTTAGTAGATATTAGTTTTCAGAAGATATTAGTTTTCAGAAGTTAGTAGATATTAGTTTTCTAAAGATATTAGTTTTCAGAAGTTAGTAGATATTAGTTTTCAGAAGATATTAGTTTTCAGAAGGTATTAGTTTTCAGAAGTTAGTAGATATCAGTTTTCAGAAGATATTAGTTTTTAGAAGTTAGTAGATATTAGTTTTCTGAAGATATTAGTTTTCAGAAGATATTAGTTTTCAGAAGATATTAGTTTTCAGAAGATATTAGTTTTCAGAAGATATTAGTTTTCAGAAGATATTAGTTTTCAGAAGTTAGTAGATATTAGTTTTCAGAAGATATTAGTTTTCACAAGATATTAGTTTTCAGAAGTTAGTAGATATTAGTTTTCACAAGATATTAGTTTTCAGAAAATATTAGTTTTCAGAAGTTAGTAGATATTAGTTTTCAGAAGTTAGTAGATATTAGTTTTCAGAAGTTAGTAGATATTAGTTTTCAGAAGTTAGTAGATATTAGTTTTCAGAAGTTAGTAGATATTAGTTTTCAGAAGTTAGTAGATATTAGTTTTCAGAAGATATTAGTTTTCAGAAGTTAGTAGATATTAGTTTTCAGAAGATATTAGTTTTCAGAAGTTAGTAGATATTAGTTTTCAGAAGTTAGTAGATATTAGTTTTCAGAAGATATTAGTTTTCAGAAGTTAGTAGATATTAGTTTTCAGAAGTTAGTAGATATTAGTTTTCAGAAGTTAGTAGATATTAGTTTTCAGAAGTTAGTAGATATTAGTTTTCAGAAGTTAGTAGATATTAGTTTTCAAAAGTTAGTAGATATTAGTTCTCAGAAGATATTAGTTTTCAGAAGATATTAGTTTTCAGAAGTTAGTAGATATTAGTTTTCAGAAGATATTAGTTTTCAGAAGTTAGTAGATATTAGTATTCAGAAGTAAGTAGATATTAGTTTTCAGAAGTTAGTAGATATTAGTTTTCAGAAGATATTAGTTTTCAGAAGTTAGTAGATATTGGTTTTCAGAAGTTAGTAGATATTAGTTTTCAGAAGATATTAGTTTTCAGAAGATATTAGTTTTCAGAAGATATTAGTTTTCAGAAGTTAGTAGATATTAGTTTTCAGAAGATATTAGTTTTCACAAGATATTAGTTTTCAGAAGTTAGTAGATATTAGTTTTCACAAGATATTAGTTTTCAGAAGATATTAGTTTTCAGAAGTTAGTAGATATTAGTTTTCAGAAGTTAGTAGATATTAGTTTTCAGAAGTTAGTAGATATTAGTTTTCAGAAGTTAGTAGATATTAGTTTTCAGAAGTTAGTAGATATTAGTTTTCAGAAGTTAGTAGATATTAGTTTTCAGAAGATATTAGTTTTCAGAAGTTAGTAGATATTAGTTTTCAGAATATATTAGTTTTCAGAAGTTAGTAGATATTAGTTTTCAGAAGTTAGTAGATATTAGTTTTCAGAAGATATTAGTTTTCAGAAGTTAGTAGATATTAGTTTTCAGAAGTTAGTAGATATTAGTTTTCAGAAGTTAGTAGATATTAGTTTTCAGAAGTTAGTAGATATTAGTTTTCAGAAGTTAGTAGATATTAGTTTTCAAAAGTTAGTAGATATTAGTTCTCAGAAGATATTAGTTTTCAGAAGATATTAGTTTTCAGAAGTTAGTAGATATTAGTTTTCAGAAGATATTAGTTTTCAGAAGTTAGTAGTTATTAGTATTCAGAAGTAAGTAGATATTAGTTTTCAGAAGTTAGTAGATATTAGTTTTCAGAAGATATTAGTTTTCAGAAGTTAGTAGATATTGGTTTTCAGAAGTTAGTAGATATTAGTTTTCAGAAGTTAGTAGATATTAGTTTTCAGAAGTTAGTAGATATTAGTTTTCAGAAGTTAGTAGATATTTGTTTTCAGAAGTTAGTAGATATTAGTTTTCAGAAGTTAGTAGATATTAGTTTTCAGAAGTTAGTAGATATTAGTTTTCAGAAGTTAGTAGATATTAGTTTTCAGAAGTTAGTAGATATTAGTTTTCAGAAGTTTGTAGATATTGGTTTTCAGAATATATTAGTTTTCAGAAGTTAGTAGATATTAGTTTTCAGAAGTTAGTAGATATTAGTTTTCAGAAGTTAGTAGATATTACTTTTCAGAAGTTAGTAGATATTAGTTTTCAGAAGTTAGTAAATATTAGTTTTCAGAAGTTAGTAAATATTCGTTTTCAGAAGTTAGTAGATATTAGTTTTCAGAAGTTAGTAGATATTAGTTTTCAGAAGTTAGTAGATATTACTTTTCAGAAGATATTAGTTTTCAGAAGATATTAGTTTTCAGAAGTTAGTAGATATTAGTTTTCAGAAGTTAGTAGATATTAGTTTTCAGAAGATATTAGTTTTCAGAAGTTATTAGACATTAGTTTTCAGAAGTTAGTAGATATTAGTTTTCAGAAGTTAGTAAATATTAGTTTTCAGAAGTTTGTAGATATTAGTTTTCAGAAGTTAGTAGATATTAGTTTTCAGAAGATAGTAGATATTAGTTTTCAGAAGTTAGTAGATATTAGTTTTCAGAAGTTAGTAGATATTAGTTTTCAGAAGTTAGTAGATATTAGTTTTCAGAAGTTAGTAGATATCAGTTTTCAGAAGATATTAGTTTTTAGAAGTTAGTAGATATTAGTTTTCTGAAGATATTAGTTTTCAGAATATATTAGTTTTCAGAAGATATTAGTTTTCAGAAGATATTAGTTTTCAGAAGATATTAGTTTTCAGAAGATATTAGTTTTCAGAAGTTAGTAGATATTAGTTTTCAGAAGATATTAGTTTTCACAAGATATTAGTTTTCAGAAGTTAGTAGATATTAGTTTTCACAAGATATTAGTTTTCAGAAAATATTAGTTTTCAGAAGTTAGTAGATATTAGTTTTCAGAAGTTAGTAGATATTAGTTTTCAGAAGTTAGTAGATATTAGTTTTCAGAAGTTAGTAGATATTAGTTTTCAGAAGTTAGTAGATATTAGTTTTCAGAAGTTAGTAGATATTAGTTTTCAGAAGATATTAGTTTTCAGAAGTTAGTAGATATTAGTTTTCAGAAGATATTAGTTTTCAGAAGTTAGTAGATATTAGTTTTCAGAAGTTAGTAGATATTAGTTTTCAGAAGATATTAGTTTTCAGAAGTTAGTAGATATTAGTTTTCAGAAGTTAGTAGATATTAGTTTTCAGAAGTTAGTAGATATTAGTTTTCAGAAGTTAGTAGATATTAGTTTTCAGAAGTTAGTAGATATTAGTTTTCAAAAGTTAGTAGATATTAGTTCTCAGAAGATATTAGTTTTCAGAAGATATTAGTTTTCAGAAGTTAGTAGATATTAGTTTTCAGAAGATATTAGTTTTCAGAAGTTAGTAGATATTAGTATTCAGAAGTAAGTAGATATTAGTTTTCAGAAGTTAGTAGATATTAGTTTTCAGAAGATATTAGTTTTCAGAAGTTAGTAGATATTGGTTTTCAGAAGTTAGTAGATATTAGTTTTCAGAAGATATTAGTTTTCAGAAGATATTAGTTTTCAGAAGATATTAGTTTTCAGAAGTTAGTAGATATTAGTTTTCAGAAGATATTAGTTTTCACAAGATATTAGTTTTCAGAAGTTAGTAGATATTAGTTTTCACAAGATATTAGTTTTCAGAAGATATTAGTTTTCAGAAGTTAGTAGATATTAGTTTTCAGAAGTTAGTAGATATTAGTTTTCAGAAGTTAGTAGATATTAGTTTTCAGAAGTTAGTAGATATTAGTTTTCAGAAGTTAGTAGATATTAGTTTTCAGAAGTTAGTAGATATTAGTTTTCAGAAGATATTAGTTTTCAGAAGTTAGTAGATATTAGTTTTCAGAATATATTAGTTTTCAGAAGTTAGTAGATATTAGTTTTCAGAAGTTAGTAGATATTAGTTTTCAGAAGATATTAGTTTTCAGAAGTTAGTAGATATTAGTTTTCAGAAGTTAGTAGATATTAGTTTTCAGAAGTTAGTAGATATTAGTTTTCAGAAGTTAGTAGATATTAGTTTTCAGAAGTTAGTAGATATTAGTTTTCAAAAGTTAGTAGATATTAGTTCTCAGAAGATATTAGTTTTCAGAAGATATTAGTTTTCAGAAGTTAGTAGATATTAGTTTTCAGAAGATATTAGTTTTCAGAAGTTAGTAGTTATTAGTATTCAGAAGTAAGTAGATATTAGTTTTCAGAAGTTAGTAGATATTAGTTTTCAGAAGATATTAGTTTTCAGAAGTTAGTAGATATTGGTTTTCAGAAGTTAGTAGATATTAGTTTTCAGAAGTTAGTAGATATTAGTTTTCAGAAGTTAGTAGATATTAGTTTTCAGAAGTTAGTAGATATTTGTTTTCAGAAGTTAGTAGATATTAGTTTTCAGAAGTTAGTAGATATTAGTTTTCAGAAGTTAGTAGATATTAGTTTTCAGAAGTTAGTAGATATTAGTTTTCAGAAGTTAGTAGATATTAGTTTTCAGAAGTTTGTAGATATTGGTTTTCAGAATATATTAGTTTTCAGAAGTTAGTAGATATTAGTTTTCAGAAGTTAGTAGATATTAGTTTTCAGAAGTTAGTAGATATTACTTTTCAGAAGTTAGTAGATATTAGTTTTCAGAAGTTAGTAAATATTAGTTTTCAGAAGTTAGTAAATATTCGTTTTCAGAAGTTAGTAGATATTAGTTTTCAGAAGTTAGTAGATATTAGTTTTCAGAAGTTAGTAGATATTACTTTTCAGAAGATATTAGTTTTCAGAAGATATTAGTTTTCAGAAGTTAGTAGATATTAGTTTTCAGAAGTTAGTAGATATTAGTTTTCAGAAGATATTAGTTTTCAGAAGTTATTAGACATTAGTTTTCAGAAGTTAGTAGATATTAGTTTTCAGAAGTTAGTAAATATTAGTTTTCAGAAGTTTGTAGATATTAGTTTTCAGAAGTTAGTAGATATTAGTTTTCAGAAGATAGTAGATATTAGTTTTCAGAAGTTAGTAGATATTAGTTTTCAGAAGTTAGTAGATATTAGTTTTCAGAAGTTAGTAGATATTAGTTTTCAGAAGTTAGTAGATATTAGTTTTCAGAAGATATTAGATATTAGTTTTCAGAAGTTAGTAGATATTAGTTTTCAGAAGTTAGTAGATATTAGTTTTCAGAAGTTAGTAGATATTAGTTTTCAGAAGTTATTAGACATTAGTTTTCAGAAGTTAGTAGATATTATTTTTCAGAAGATAGTAGATATTTGTTTTCAGAAGTTAGTAGATATTAGTTTCCAGAAGTTAGTAGATATTAGTTTTCAGAAGATATTAGATATTAGTTTTCAGAAGTTAGTAGATATTAGTTTTCAGAAGTTAGTAGATATTAGTTTTCAGAAGTTAGTAGATATTAGTTTTCAGAAGTTAGTAGATATTAGTTTTCAGAAGTTAGTAGATATTAGTTTTCAGAAGTTAGTAGATATTAGTTTTTAGAAGTTAGTAGATATTAGTTTTCAGAAGTTAGTAGATATTAGTTTTCAGAAGTTGGTAGATATTAGTTTTCAGAAGTTTGTAGATATTGGTTTTCAGAATATATTAGTTTTCAGAAGTTAGTAGATATTAGTTTTCAGAAGTTAGTAGATATTAGTTTTCAGAAGTTAGTAGATATTAGTTTTCAGAAGTTAGTAGATATTAGTTTTCAGAAGTTAGTAGATATTGGTTTTCAGAAGTTAGTAGATATTAGTTTTCAGAAGTTAGTAGATATTAGTTTTCAGAAGGTAGTAGATATTAGTTTTCAGAAGTTAATAGATATTAGTTTTCAGAAGATATTAGTTTTCAGAAGTTAGTAGATATTAGTTTTCAGAAGTTAGTAGATATTAATTTTCAGAAGTTAGTAGATATTAGTTTTCAGAAGATATTAGTTTTCAGAAGTTAGTAGATATTAGTTTTCAGAAGTTAGTAGATATTAGTTTCCAGAAGTTAGTAGATATTAGTTTTCAGAAGATATTAGTTTTCAGAAGTTAGTAGATATTAGTTTTCTGAAGATATTAGTTTCAGAAGTTAGTAGATATTAGTTTTCAGAAGATATTAGTTTTCAGAAGGTATTAGTTTTCAGAAGTTAGTAGATATTAGTTTTCAGAAGATATTAGTTTTCAGAAGTTAGTAGATATTAGTTTTCAGAAGATATTAGTTTTCAGAAGTTAGTAGATATTAGTTTTCTAAAGATATTAGTTTTCAGAAGTTAGTAGATATTAGTTTTCAGAAGATATTAGTTTTCAGAAGGTATTAGTTTTCAGAAGTTAGTAGATATCAGTTTTCAGAAGATATTAGTTTTTAGAAGTTAGTAGATATTAGTTTTCTGAAGATATTAGTTTTCAGAAGATATTAGTTTTCAGAAGATATTAGTTTTCAGAAGATATTAGTTTTCAGAAGATATTAGTTTTCAGAAGATATTAGTTTTCAGAAGATATTAGTTTTCAGAAGTTAGTAGATATTAGTTTTCAGAAGATATTAGTTTTCACAAGATATTAGTTTTCAGAAGTTAGTAGATATTAGTTTTCACAAGATATTAGTTTTCAGAAGATATTAGTTTTCAGAAGTTAGTAGATATTAGTTTTCAGAAGTTAGTAGATATTAGTTTTCAGAAGTTAGTAGATATTAGTTTTCAGAAGTTAGTAGATATTAGTTTTCAGAAGTTAGTAGATATTAGTTTTCAGAAGTTAGTAGATATTAGTTTTCAGAAGATATTAGTTTTCAGAAGTTAGTAGATATTAGTTTTCAGAAGATATTAGTTTTCAGAAGTTAGTAGATATTAGTTTTCAGAAGTTAGTAGATATTAGTTTTCAGAAGATATTAGTTTTCAGAAGTTAGTAGATATTAGTTTTCAGAAGTTAGTAGATATTAGTTTTCAGAAGTTAGTAGATATTAGTTTTCAGAAGTTAGTAGATATTAGTTTTCAGAAGTTAGTAGATATTAGTTTTCAAAAGTTAGTAGATATTAGTTCTCAGAAGATATTAGTTTTCAGAAGATATTAGTTTTCAGAAGTTAGTAGATATTAGTTTTCAGAAGTTAGTAGATATTAGTTTTCAGAAGATATTAGTTTTCAGAAGTTAGTAGTTATTAGTATTCAGAAGTAAGTAGATATTAGTTTTCAGAAGTTAGTAGATATTAGTTTTCAGAAGATATTAGTTTTCAGAAGTTAGTAGATATTGGTTTTCAGAAGTTAGTAGATATTAGTTTTCAGAAGTTAGTAGATATTAGTTTTCAGAAGTTAGTAGATATTAGTTTTCAGAAGTTAGTAGATATTAGTTTTCAGAAGTTAGTAGATATTAGTTTTCAGAAGTTAGTAGATATTAGTTTTCAGAAGTTAGTAGATATTAGTTTTCAGAAGTTAGTAGATATTAGTTTTCAGAAGTTAGTAGATATTAGTTTTCAGAAGTTTGTAGATATTGGTTTTCAGAATATATTAGTTTTCAGAAGTTAGTAGATATTAGTTTTCAGAAGTTAGTAGATATTAGTTTTCAGAAGTTAGTAGATATTACTTTTCAGAAGTTAGTAGATATTAGTTTTCAGAAGTTAGTAAAAATTAGTTTTCAGAAGTTAGTAAATATTCGTTTTCAGAAGTTAGTAGATATTAGTTTTCAGAAGTTAGTAGATATTAGTTTTCAGAAGTTAGTAGATATTACTTTTCAGAAGATATTAGTTTTCAGAAGATATTAGTTTTCAGAAGATAGTAGATATTAGTTTTCAGAAGTTAGTAGATATTAGTTTTCAGAAGATATTAGTTTTCAGAAGTTATTAGACATTAGTTTTCAGAAGTTAGTAGATATTAGTTTTCAGAAGTTAGTAAATATTAGTTTTCAGAAGTTTGTAGATATTAGTTTTCAGAAGTTAGTAGATATTAGTTTTCAGAAGATAGTAGATATTAGTTTTCAGAAGTTAGTAGATATTAGTTTTCAGAAGTTAGTAGATATTAGTTTTCAGAAGTTAGTAGATATTAGTTTTCAGAAGTTAGTAGATATTAGTTTTCAGAAGATATTAGATATTAGTTTTCAGAAGTTAGTAGATATTAGTTTTCAGAAGTTAGTAGATATTAGTTTTCAGAAGTTAGTAGATATTAGTTTTCAGAAGTTATTAGACATTAGTTTTCAGAAGTTAGTAGATATTATTTTTCAGAAGATAGTAGATATTTGTTTTCAGAAGTTAGTAGATATTAGTTTCCAGAAGTTAGTAGATATTAGTTTTCAGAAGATATTAGATATTAGTTTTCAGAAGTTAGTAGATATTAGTTTTCAGAAGTTAGTAGATATTAGTTTTCAGAAGTTAGTAGATATTAGTTTTCAGAAGTTAGTAGATATTAGTTTTCAGAAGTTAGTAGATATTAGTTTTCAGAAGTTAGTAGATATTAGTTTTTAGAAGTTAGTAGATATTAGTTTTCAGAAGTTAGTAGATATTAGTTTTCAGAAGTTGGTAGATATTAGTTTTCAGAAGTTTGTAGATATTGGTTTTCAGAATATATTAGTTTTCAGAAGTTAGTAGATATTAGTTTTCAGAAGTTAGTAGATATTAGTTTTCAGAAGTTAGTAGATATTAGTTTTCAGAAGTTAGTAGATATTAGTTTTCAGAAGTTAGTAGATATTGGTTTTCAGAAGTTAGTAGATATTAGTTTTCAGAAGTTAGTAGATATTAGTTTTCAGAAGTTAGTAGATATTAGTTTTCAGAAGTTTGTAGATATTGGTTTTCAGAATATATTAGTTTTCAGAAGTTAGTAGATATTAGTTTTCAGAAGTTAGTAGATATTAGTTTTCAGAAGTTAGTAGATATTAGTTTTCAGAAGTTAGTAGATATTAGTTTTCAGAAGTTAGTAGATATTGGTTTTCAGAAGTTAGTAGATATTAGTTTTCAGAAGTTAGTAGATATTAGTTTTCAGAAGTTAGTAGATATTAGTTTTCAGAAGTTAGTAGATATTATTTTTCAGAAGATAGTAGATATTAGTTTTCAGAAGATAGTAGATATTAGTTTTCAGAAGTTAGTAGGTATTAGTTTTCAGAAGATAGTAGATATTAGTTTTCAGAAGTTAGTAAATATTAGTTTTCAGAAGTTTGTAGATATTAGTTTTCAGAAGTTAGTAGATATTAGTTTTCAGAAGTTAGTAGATATTAGTTTTCAGAAGATAGTAGATATTAGTTTTCAGAAGTTAGTAAATATTAGTTTTCAGAAGTTAGTAGATATTAGTTTTCAGAAGTTAGTAGATATTAGTTTTCAGAAGTTAGTAAATATTAGTTTTCAGAAGTTAGTAGATATTATTTTTCAGAAGTTAGTAGATATTAGTTTTCAGAAGTTAGTAGATATTGGTTTTCAGAAGTTAGTAGATATTAGTTTTCAGAAGTTAGTAGATATTAGTTTTCAGAAGTTAGTAGATATTAGTTTTCAGAAGTTAGTAGATATTAGTTTTCAGAAGTTAGTAGATATTAGTTTTCAGAAGTTAGTAGATATTAGTTTTCAGAAGATATTAGTTTTAAGAAGTTAGTAGATATTAGTTTTCAGAAGATATTAGTTTTCAGAAGTTAGTAGATATTAGTTTTCAGAAGTTAGTAGATATTAGTTTTCAGAAGTTAGTAGATATTAGTTTTCAGAAGATATTAGTTTTCAGAAGTTAGTAGATATTAGTTTTCAGAAGTTAGTAGATATTAGTTTTCAGAAGTTAGAAGATATTAGTTTTCAGAAGTTAGTAGATATTAGTTTTCAGAAGTTAGTAGATATTAGTTTTCAAAAGTTAGTAGATATTAGTTTTCAGAAGATATTAGTTTTCAGAAGTTAGTAGATATTATTTTTTAGAAGATAGTAGATATTTGTTTTCAGAAGTTAGTAGATATTAGTTTCCAGAAGTTAGTAGATATTAGTTTTCAGAAGATATTAGATATTAGTTTTCAGAAGTTAGTAGATATTAGTTTTCAGAAGTTAGTAGATATTAGTTTTCAGAAGTTAGTAGATATTAGTTTTCAGAAGTTAGTAGATATTAGTTTTCAGAAGTTAGTAGATATTAGTTTTCAGAAGTTAGTAGATATTAGTTTTTAGAAGTTAGTAGATATTAGTTTTCAGAAGTTAGTAGATATTAGTTTTCAGAAGTTGGTAGATATTAGTTTTCAGAAGTTTGTAGATATTGGTTTTCAGAATATATTAGTTTTCAGAAGTTAGTAGATATTAGTTTTCAGAAGTTAGTAGATATTAGTTTTCAGAAGTTAGTAGATATTAGTTTTCAGAAGTTAGTAGATATTAGTTTTCAGAAGTTAGTAGATATTGGTTTTCAGAAGTTAGTAGATATTAGTTTTCAGAAGTTAGTAGATATTAGTTTTCAGAAGTTAGTAGATATTAGTTTTCAGAAGTTTGTAGATATTGGTTTTCAGAATATATTAGTTTTCAGAAGTTAGTAGATATTAGTTTTCAGAAGTTAGTAGATATTAGTTTTCAGAAGTTAGTAGATATTAGTTTTCAGAAGTTAGTAGATATTAGTTTTCAGAAGTTAGTAGATATTGGTTTTCAGAAGTTAGTAGATATTAGTTTTCAGAAGTTAGTAGATATTAGTTTTCAGAAGTTAGTAGATATTAGTTTTCAGAAGTTAGTAGATATTATTTTTCAGAAGATAGTAGATATTAGTTTTCAGAAGATAGTAGATATTAGTTTTCAGAAGTTAGTAGGTATTAGTTTTCAGAAGATAGTAGATATTAGTTTTCAGAAGTTAGTAAATATTAGTTTTCAGAAGTTTGTAGATATTAGTTTTCAGAAGTTAGTAGATATTAGTTTTCAGAAGTTAGTAGATATTAGTTTTCAGAAGATAGTAGATATTAGTTTTCAGAAGTTAGTAAATATTAGTTTTCAGAAGTTAGTAGATATTAGTTTTCAGAAGTTAGTAGATATTAGTTTTCAGAAGTTAGTAAATATTAGTTTTCAGAAGTTAGTAGATATTATTTTTCAGAAGTTAGTAGATATTAGTTTTCAGAAGTTAGTAGATATTGGTTTTCAGAAGTTAGTAGATATTAGTTTTCAGAAGTTAGTAGATATTAGTTTTCAGAAGTTAGTAGATATTAGTTTTCAGAAGTTAGTAGATATTAGTTTTCAGAAGTTAGTAGATATTAGTTTTCAGAAGTTAGTAGATATTAGTTTTCAGAAGATATTAGTTTTAAGAAGTTAGTAGATATTAGTTTTCAGAAGATATTAGTTTTCAGAAGTTAGTAGATATTAGTTTTCAGAAGTTAGTAGATATTAGTTTTCAGAAGTTAGTAGATATTAGTTTTCAGAAGATATTAGTTTTCAGAAGTTAGTAGATATTAGTTTTCAGAAGTTAGTAGATATTAGTTTTCAGAAGTTAGAAGATATTAGTTTTCAGAAGTTAGTAGATATTAGTTTTCAGAAGTTAGTAGATATTAGTTTTCAAAAGTTAGTAGATATTAGTTTTCAGAAGATATTAGTTTTCAGAAGTTAGTAGATATTAGTTTCAGAAGTTAGTAGATATTAGTTTTCAGAAGTTAGTAGATATTAGTTTTCAGAAGTTAGTAGATATTAGTTTTCAGAAGTTAGTAGATATTAGTTTTCAGAAGTTAGTAGATATTAGTTTTCAGAAGTTAGTAGATATTAGTTCTCAGAAGTTAGTAGATATTAGTTTTCAGAAGATATTAGTTTTCAGAAGTTAGAAGATATTAGTTTTCAGAAGTTAGTAGATATTAGTTTTCAGAAGATATTAGTTTTCAGAAGTTAGTAGATATTAGTTTTCAGAAGGTAGTAGATATTAGTTTTCAGAAGTTAATAGATATTAGTTTTCAGAAGTTAGTAGATATTAGTTTTCAGAAGATATTAGTTTTCAGAAGTTAGTAGATATTAGTTTTCAGAAGTTAGTAGATATTAATTTTCAGAAGTTAGTAGATATTAGTTTTCAGAAGTTAGTAGATATTGGTTTTCAGAAGTTAGTAGATATTAGTTTTCAGAAGTTAGTAGATATTAGTTTTCAGAAGTTAGTAGATATTAGTTTTCAGAAGTTAGTAGATATTAGTTTTCAGAAGTTAGTAGATATTAGTTTTCAGAAGTTAGTAGATATTAGTTTTCAGAAGATATTAGTTTTAAGAAGTTAGTAGATATTAGTTTTCAGAAGATATTAGTTTTCAGAAGTTAGTAGATATTATTTTTCAGAAGTTAGTAGATATTAGTTTTCAGAAGTTAGTAGATATTGGTTTTCAGAAGTTAGTAGATATTAGTTTTCAGAAGTTAGTAGATATTAGTTTTCAGAAGTTAGTAGATATTAGTTTTCAGAAGTTAGTAGATATTAGTTTTCAGAAGTTAGTAGATATTAGTTTTCAGAAGTTAGTAGATATTAGTTTTCAGAAGATATTAGTTTTAAGAAGTTAGTAGATATTAGTTTTCAGAAGATATTAGTTTTCAGAAGTTAGTAGATATTAGTTTTCAGAAGTTAGTAGATATTAGTTTTCAGAAGTTAGTAGATATTAGTTTTCAGAAGATATTAGTTTTCAGAAGTTAGTAGATATTAGTTTTCAGAAGTTAGTAGATATTAGTTTTCAGAAGTTAGAAGATATTAGTTTTCAAAAGTTAGTAGATATTAGTTTTCAGAAGATATTAGTTTTCAGAAGTTAGTAGATATTAGTTTCAGAAGTTAGTAGATATTAGTTTTCAGAAGTTAGTAGATATTAGTTTTCAGAAGTTAGTAGATATTAGTTTTCAGAAGTTAGTAGATATTAGTTTTCAGAAGTTAGTAGATATTAGTTTTCAGAAGTTAGTAGATATTAGTTCTCAGAAGTTAGTAGATATTAGTTTTCAGAAGATATTAGTTTTCAGAAGTTAGAAGATATTAGTTTTCAGAAGTTAGTAGATATTAGTTTTCAGAAGATATTAGTTTTCAGAAGTTAGTAGATATTAGTTTTCAGAAGGTAGTAGATATTAGTTTTCAGAAGTTAATAGATATTAGTTTTCAGAAGTTAGTAGATATTAGTTTTCAGAAGATATTAGTTTTCAGAAGTTAGTAGATATTAGTTTTCAGAAGTTAGTAGATATTAATTTTCAGAAGTTAGTAGATATTAGTTTTCAGAAGTTAGTAGATATTGGTTTTCAGAAGTTAGTAGATATTAGTTTTCAGAAGTTAGTAGATATTAGTTTTCAGAAGTTAGTAGATATTAGTTTTCAGAAGTTAGTAGATATTAGTTTTCAGAAGTTAGTAGATATTAGTTTTCAGAAGTTAGTAGATATTAGTTTTCAGAAGATATTAGTTTTAAGAAGTTAGTAGATATTAGTTTTCAGAAGATATTAGTTTTCAGAAGTTAGTAGATATTAGTTTTCAGAAGTTAGTAGATATTAGTTTTCAGAAGTTAGTAGATATTAGTTTTCAGAAGATATTAGTTTTCAGAAGTTAGTAGATATTAGTTTTCAGAAGTTAGTAGATATTAGTTTTCAGAAGTTAGAAGATATTAGTTTTCAGAAGTTAGTAGATATTAGTTTTCAGAAGTTAGTAGATATTAGTTTTCAAAAGTTAGTAGATATTAGTTTTCAGAAGATATTAGTTTTCAGAAGTTAGTAGATATTATTTTTTAGAAGATAGTAGATATTTGTTTTCAGAAGTTAGTAGATATTAGTTTCCAGAAGTTAGTAGATATTAGTTTTCAGAAGATATTAGATATTAGTTTTCAGAAGTTAGTAGATATTAGTTTTCAGAAGTTAGTAGATATTAGTTTTCAGAAGTTAGTAGATATTAGTTTTCAGAAGTTAGTAAATATTAGTTTTCAGAAGTTAGTAGATATTAGTTTTCAGAAGTTAGTAGATATTAGTTTTCAGAAGTTAGTAAATATTAGTTTTCAGAAGTTAGTAGATATTATTTTTCAGAAGTTAGTAGATATTAGTTTTCAGAAGTTAGTAGATATTGGTTTTCAGAAGTTAGTAGATATTAGTTTTCAGAAGTTAGTAGATATTAGTTTTCAGAAGTTAGTAGATATTAGTTTTCAGAAGTTAGTAGATATTAGTTTTCAGAAGTTAGTAGATATTAGTTTTCAGAAGTTAGTAGATATTAGTTTTCAGAAGATATTAGTTTTAAGAAGTTAGTAGATATTAGTTTTCAGAAGATATTAGTTTTCAGAAGTTAGTAGATATTAGTTTTCAGAAGTTAGTAGATATTAGTTTTCAGAAGTTAGTAGATATTAGTTTTCAGAAGATATTAGTTTTCAGAAGTTAGTAGATATTAGTTTTCAGAAGTTAGTAGATATTAGTTTTCAGAAGTTAGAAGATATTAGTTTTCAGAAGTTAGTAGATATTAGTTTTCAGAAGTTAGTAGATATTAGTTTTCAAAAGTTAGTAGATATTAGTTTTCAGAAGATATTAGTTTTCAGAAGTTAGTAGATATTATTTTTTAGAAGATAGTAGATATTTGTTTTCAGAAGTTAGTAGATATTAGTTTCCAGAAATTAGTAGATATTAGTTTTCAGAAGATATTAGATATTAGTTTTCAGAAGTTAGTAGATATTAGTTTTCAGAAGTTAGTAGATATTAGTTTTCAGAAGTTAGTAGATATTAGTTTTCAGAAGTTAGTAGATATTAGTTTTCAGAAGTTAGTAGATATTAGTTTTCAGAAGTTAGTAGATATTAGTTTTTAGAAGTTAGTAGATATTAGTTTTCAGAAGTTAGTAGATATTAGTTTTCAGAAGTTGGTAGATATTAGTTTTCAGAAGTTTGTAGATATTGGTTTTCAGAATATATTAGTTTTCAGAAGTTAGTAGATATTAGTTTTCAGAAGTTAGTAGATATTAGTTTTCAGAAGTTAGTAGATATTAGTTTTCAGAAGTTAGTAGATATTAGTTTTCAGAAGTTAGTAGATATTGGTTTTCAGAAGTTAGTAGATATTAGTTTTCAGAAGTTAGTAGATATTAGTTTTCAGAAGTTAGTAGATATTAGTTTTCAGAAGTTTGTAGATATTGGTTTTCAGAATATATTAGTTTTCAGAAGTTAGTAGATATTAGTTTTCAGAAGTTAGTAGATATTAGTTTTCAGAAGTTAGTAGATATTAGTTTTCAGAAGTTAGTAGATATTAGTTTTCAGAAGTTAGTAGATATTGGTTTTCAGAAGTTAGTAGATATTAGTTTTCAGAAGTTAGTAGATATTAGTTTTCAGAAGTTAGTAGATATTAGTTTTCAGAAGTTAGTAGATATTATTTTTCAGAAGATAGTAGATATTAGTTTTCAGAAGATAGTAGATATTAGTTTTCAGAAGTTAGTAGGTATTAGTTTTCAGAAGATAGTAGATATTAGTTTTCAGAAGTTAGTAAATATTAGTTTTCAGAAGTTTGTAGATATTAGTTTTCAGAAGTTAGTAGATATTAGTTTTCAGAAGTTAGTAGATATTAGTTTTCAGAAGATAGTAGATATTAGTTTTCAGAAGTTAGTAAATATTAGTTTTCAGAAGTTAGTAGATATTAGTTTTCAGAAGTTAGTAGATATTAGTTTTCAGAAGTTAGTAAATATTAGTTTTCAGAAGTTAGTAGATATTATTTTTCAGAAGTTAGTAGATATTAGTTTTCAGAAGTTAGTAGATATTGGTTTTCAGAAGTTAGTAGATATTAGTTTTCAGAAGTTAGTAGATATTAGTTTTCAGAAGTTAGTAGATATTAGTTTTCAGAAGTTAGTAGATATTAGTTTTCAGAAGTTAGTAGATATTAGTTTTCAGAAGTTAGTAGATATTAGTTTTCAGAAGTTAGTAGATATTAGTTTTCAGAAGATATTAGTTTTAAGAAGTTAGTAGATATTAGTTTTCAGAAGATATTAGTTTTCAGAAGTTAGTAGATATTAGTTTTCAGAAGTTAGTAGATATTAGTTTTCAGAAGTTAGTAGATATTAGTTTTCAGAAGATATTAGTTTTCAGAAGTTAGTAGATATTAGTTTTCAGAAGTTAGTAGATATTAGTTTTCAGAAGTTAGAAGATATTAGTTTTCAGAAGTTAGTAGATATTAGTTTTCAGAAGTTAGTAGATATTAGTTTTCAAAAGTTAGTAGATATTAGTTTTCAGAAGATATTAGTTTTCAGAAGTTAGTAGATATTAGTTTCAGAAGTTAGTAGATATTAGTTTTCAGAAGTTAGTAGATATTAGTTTTCAGAAGTTAGTAGATATTAGTTTTCAGAAGTTAGTAGATATTAGTTTTCAGAAGTTAGTAGATATTAGTTTTCAGAAGTTAGTAGATATTAGTTCTCAGACGTTAGTAGATATTAGTTTTCAGAAGATATTAGTTTTCAGAAGTTAGAAGATATTAGTTTTCAGAAGTTAGTAGATATTAGTTTTCAGAAGATATTAGTTTTCAGAAGTTAGTAGATATTAGTTTTCAGAAGGTAGTAGATATTAGTTTTCAGAAGTTAATAGATATTAGTTTTCAGAAGTTAGTAGATATTAGTTTTCAGAAGATATTAGTTTTCAGAAGTTAGTAGATATTAGTTTTCAGAAGTTAGTAGATATTAATTTTCAGAAGTTAGTAGATATTAGTTTTCAGAAGTTAGTAGATATTGGTTTTCAGAAGTTAGTAGATATTAGTTTTCAGAAGTTAGTAGATATTAGTTTTCAGAAGTTAGTAGATATTAGTTTTCAGAAGTTAGTAGATATTAGTTTTCAGAAGTTAGAAGATATTAGTTTTCAGAAGTTAGTAGATATTAGTTTTCAGAAGATATTAGTTTTAAGAAGTTAGTAGATATTAGTTTTCAGAAGATATTAGTTTTCAGAAGTTAGTAGATATTATTTTTCAGAAGTTAGTAGATATTAGTTTTCAGAAGTTAGTAGATATTGGTTTTCAGAAGTTAGTAGATATTAGTTTTCAGAAGTTAGTAGATATTAGTTTTCAGAAGTTAGTAGATATTAGTTTTCAGAAGTTAGTAGATATTAGTTTTCAGAAGTTAGTAGATATTAGTTTTCAGAAGTTAGTAGATATTAGTTTTCAGAAGATATTAGTTTTAAGAAGTTAGTAGATATTAGTTTTCAGAAGATATTAGTTTTCAGAAGTTAGTAGATATTAGTTTTCAGAAGTTAGTAGATATTAGTTTTCAGAAGTTAGTAGATATTAGTTTTCAGAAGATATTAGTTTTCAGAAGTTAGTAGATATTAGTTTTCAGAAGTTAGTAGATATTAGTTTTCAGAAGTTAGAAGATATTAGTTTTCAGAAGTTAGTAGATATTAGTTTTCAGAAGTTAGTAGATATTAGTTTTCAAAAGTTAGTAGATATTAGTTTTCAGAAGATATTAGTTTTCAGAAGTTAGTAGATATTAGTTTCAGAAGTTAGTAGATATTAGTTTTCAGAAGTTAGTAGATATTAGTTTTCAGAAGTTAGTAGATATTAGTTTTCAGAAGTTAGTAGATATTAGTTTTCAGAAGTTAGTAGATATTAGTTTTCAGAAGTTAGTAGATATTAGTTCTCAGAAGTTAGTAGATATTAGTTTTCAGAAGATATTAGTTTTCAGAAGTTAGAAGATATTAGTTTTCAGAAGTTAGTAGATATTAGTTTTCAGAAGATATTAGTTTTCAGAAGTTAGTAGATATTAGTTTTCAGAAGGTAGTAGATATTAGTTTTCAGAAGTTAATAGATATTAGTTTTCAGAAGTTAGTAGATATTAGTTTTCAGAAGATATTAGTTTTCAGAAGTTAGTAGATATTAGTTTTCAGAAGTTAGTAGATATTAATTTTCAGAAGTTAGTAGATATTAGTTTTCAGAAGTTAGTAGATATTGGTTTTCAGAAGTTAGTAGATATTAGTTTTCAGAAGTTAGTAGATATTAGTTTTCAGAAGTTAGTAGATATTAGTTTTCAGAAGTTAGTAGATATTAGTTTTCAGAAGTTAGTAGATATTAGTTTTCAGAAGTTAGTAGATATTAGTTTTCAGAAGATATTAGTTTTAAGAAGTTAGTAGATATTAGTTTTCAGAAGATATTAGTTTTCAGAAGTTAGTAGATATTAGTTTTCAGAAGTTAGTAGATATTAGTTTTCAGAAGTTAGTAGATATTAGTTTTCAGAAGATATTAGTTTTCAGAAGTTAGTAGATATTAGTTTTCAGAAGTTAGTAGATATTAGTTTTCAGAAGTTAGAAGATATTAGTTTTCAGAAGTTAGTAGATATTAGTTTTCAGAAGTTAGTAGATATTAGTTTTCAAAAGTTAGTAGATATTAGTTTTCAGAAGATATTAGTTTTCAGAAGTTAGTAGATATTATTTTTTAGAAGATAGTAGATATTTGTTTTCAGAAGTTAGTAGATATTAGTTTCCAGAAGTTAGTAGATATTAGTTTTCAGAAGATATTAGATATTAGTTTTCAGAAGTTAGTAGATATTAGTTTTCAGAAGTTAGTAGATATTAGTTTTCAGAAGTTAGTAGATATTAGTTTTCAGAAGTTAGTAGATATTAGTTTTCAGAAGTTAGTAGATATTAGTTTTCAGAAGTTAGTAGATATTAGTTTTTAGAAGTTAGTAGATATTAGTTTTCAGAAGTTAGTAGATATTATTTTTCAGAAGTTGGTAGATATTAGTTTTCAGAAGTTTGTAGATATTGGTTTTCAGAATATATTAGTTTTCAGAAGTTAGTAGATATTAGTTTTCAGAAGTTAGTAGATATTAGTTTTCAGAAGTTAGTAGATATTAGTTTTCAGAAGTTAGTAGATATTAGTTTTCAGAAGTTAGTAGATATTGGTTTTCAGAAGTTAGTAGATATTAGTTTTCAGAAGTTAGTAGATATTAGTTTTCAGAAGTTAGTAGATATTAGTTTTCAGAAGTTTGTAGATATTGGTTTTCAGAATATATTAGTTTTCAGAAGTTAGTAGATATTAGTTTTCAGAAGTTAGTAGATATTAGTTTTCAGAAGTTAGTAGATATTAGTTTTCAGAAGTTAGTAGATATTAGTTTTCAGAAGTTAGTAGATATTGGTTTTCAGAAGTTAGTAGATATTAGTTTTCAGAAGTTAGTAGATATTAGTTTTCAGAAGTTAGTAGATATTAGTTTTCAGAAGTTAGTAGATATTATTTTTCAGAAGATAGTAGATATTAGTTTTCAGAAGATAGTAGATATTAGTTTTCAGAAGTTAGTAGGTATTAGTTTTCAGAAGATAGTAGATATTAGTTTTCAGAAGTTAGTAAATATTAGTTTTCAGAAGTTTGTAGATATTAGTTTTCAGAAGTTAGTAGATATTAGTTTTCAGAAGTTAGTAGATATTAGTTTTCAGAAGATAGTAGATATTAGTTTTCAGAAGTTAGTAAATATTAGTTTTCAGAAGTTAGTAGATATTAGTTTTCAGAAGTTAGTAGATATTAGTTTTCAGAAGTTAGTAAATATTAGTTTTCAGAAGTTAGTAGATATTATTTTTCAGAAGTTAGTAGATATTAGTTTTCAGAAGTTAGTAGATATTGGTTTTCAGAAGTTAGTAGATATTAGTTTTCAGAAGTTAGTAGATATTAGTTTTCAGAAGTTAGTAGATATTAGTTTTCAGAAGTTAGTAGATATTAGTTTTCAGAAGTTAGTAGATATTAGTTTTCAGAAGTTAGTAGATATTAGTTTTCAGAAGATATTAGTTTTAAGAAGTTAGTAGATATTAGTTTTCAGAAGATATTAGTTTTCAGAAGTTAGTAGATATTAGTTTTCAGAAGTTAGTAGATATTAGTTTTCAGAAGTTAGTAGATATTAGTTTTCAGAAGATATTAGTTTTCAGAAGTTAGTAGATATTAGTTTTCAGAAGTTAGTAGATATTACTTTTCAGAAGTTAGAAGATATTAGTTTTCAGAAGTTAGTAGATATTAGTTTTCAGAAGTTAGTAGATATTAGTTTTCAAAAGTTAGTAGATATTAGTTTTCAGAAGATATTAGTTTTCAGAAGTTAGTAGATATTAGTTTCAGAAGTTAGTAGATATTAGTTTTCAGAAGTTAGTAGATATTAGTTTTCAGAAGTTAGTAGATATTAGTTTTCAGAAGTTAGTAGATATTAGTTTTCAGAAGTTAGTAGATATTAGTTTTCAGAAGTTAGTAGATATTAGTTCTCAGAAGTTAGTAGATATTAGTTTTCAGAAGATATTAGTTTTCAGAAGTTAGAAGATATTAGTTTTCAGAAGTTAGTAGATATTAGTTTTCAGAAGATATTAGTTTTCAGAAGTTAGTAGATATTAGTTTTCAGAAGGTAGTAGATATTAGTTTTCAGAAGTTAATAGATATTAGTTTTCAGAAGTTAGTAGATATTAGTTTTCAGAAGATATTAGTTTTCAGAAGTTAGTAGATATTAGTTTTCAGAAGTTAGTAGATATTAATTTTCAGAAGTTAGTAGATATTAGTTTTCAGAAGATAATAGTTTTCAGAAGTTAGTAGATATTAGTTTTCAGAAGTTAGTAGATATTAGTTTCCAGAAGTTAGTAGATATTAGTTTTCAGAAGATATTAGTTTTCAGAAGTTAGTAGATATTAGTTTTCTGAAGATATTAGTTTCAGAAGTTAGTAGATATTAGTTTTCAGAAGATATTAGTTTTCAGAAGGTATTAGTTTTCAGAAGTTAGTAGATATTAGTTTTCAGAAGATATTAGTTTTCAGAAGTTAGTAGATATTAGTTTTCAGAAGATATTAGTTTTCAGAAGTTAGTAGATATTAGTTTTCTAAAGATATTAGTTTTCAGAAGTTAGTAGATATTAGTTTTCAGAAGATATTAGTTTTCAGAAGGTATTAGTTTTCAGAAGTTAGTAGATATCAGTTTTCAGAAGATATTAGTTTTTAGAAGTTAGTAGATATTAGTTTTCTGAAGATATTAGTTTTCAGAAGATATTAGTTTTCAGAAGATATTAGTTTTCAGAAGATATTAGTTTTCAGAAGATATTAGTTTTCAGAAGATATTAGTTTTCAGAAGTTAGTAGATATTAGTTTTCAGAAGATATTAGTTTTCACAAGATATTAGTTTTCAGAAGTTAGTAGATATTAGTTTTCACAAGATATTAGTTTTCAGAAGATATTAGTTTTCAGAAGTTAGTAGATATTAGTTTTCAGAAGTTAGTAGATATTAGTTTTCAGAAGTTAGTAGATATTAGTTTTCAGAAGTTAGTAGATATTAGTTTTCAGAAGTTAGTAGATATTAGTTTTCAGAAGTTAGTAGATATTAGTTTTCAGAAGATATTAGTTTTCAGAAGTTAGTAGATATTAGTTTTCAGAAGATATTAGTTTTCAGAAGTTAGTAGATATTAGTTTTCAGAAGTTAGTAGATATTAGTTCTCAGAAGATATTAGTTTTCAGAAGTTAGTAGATATTAGTTTTCAGAAGTTAGTAGATATTAGTTTTCAGAAGTTAGTAGATATTAGTTTTCAGAAGTTAGTAGATATTAGTTTTCAGAAGTTAGTAGATATTAGTTTTCAAAAGTTAGTAGATATTAGTTCTCAGAAGATATTAGTTTTTAGAAGATATTAGTTTTCAGAAGTTAGTAGATATTAGTTTTCAGAAGATATTAGTTTTCAGAAGTTAGTAGATATTAGTATTCAGAAGTAAGTAGATATTAGTTTTCAGAAGTTAGTAGATATTAGTTTTCAGAAGATATTAGTTTTCAGAAGTTAGTAGATATTGGTTTTCAGAAGTTAGTAGATATTAGTTTTCAGAAGTTAGTAGATATTAGTTTTCAGAAGTTAGTAGATATTAGTTTTCAGAAGTTAGTAGATATTAGTTTTCAGAAGTTAGTAGATATTAGTTTTCAGAAGTTAGTAGATATTAGTTTTCAGAAGTTAGTAAATATTAGTTTTCAGAAGTTAGTAGATATTAGTTTTCAGAAGTTAGTAGATATTAGTTTTCAGAAGTTTGTAGATATTGGTTTTCAGAATATATTAGTTTTCAGAAGTTAGTAGATATTAGTTTTCAGAAGTTAGTAGATATTAGTTTTCAGAAGTTAGTAGATATTACTTTTCAGAAGTTAGTAGATATTAGTTTTCAGAAGTTAGTAAATATTAGTTTTCAGAAGTTAGTAAATATTCGTTTTCAGAAGTTAGTAGATATTAGTTTTCAGAAGTTAGTAGATATTAGTTTTCAGAAGTTAGTAGATATTACTTTTCAGAAGATATTAGTTTTCAGAAGATATTAGTTTTCAGAAGTTAGTAGATATTAGTTTTCAGAAGTTAGTAGATATTAGTTTTCAGAAGATATTAGTTTTCAGAAGTTATTAGACATTAGTTTTCAGAAGTTAGTAGATATTAGTTTTCAGAAGTTAGTAAATATTAGTTTTCAGAAGTTTGTAGATATTAGTTTTCAGAAGTTAGTAGATATTAGTTTTCAGAAGATAGTAGTTATTAGTTTTCAGAAGTTAGTAGATATTAGTTTTCAGAAGTTAGTAGATATTAGTTTTCAGAAGTTAGTAAATATTAGTTTTCAGAAGTTATTAGACATTAGTTTTCAGAAGTTAGTAGATATTATTTTTCAGAAGATAGTAGATATTTGTTTTCAGAAGTTAGTAGATATTAGTTTCCAGAAGTTAGTAGATATTAGTTTTCAGAAGATATTAGATATTAGTTTTCAGAAGTTAGTAGATATTAGTTTTCAGAAGTTAGTAGATATTAGTTTTCAGAAGTTAGTAGATATTAGTTTTCAGAAGTTAGTAGATATTAGTTTTCAGAAGTTAGTAGATATTAGTTTTCAGAAGTTAGTAGATATTAGTTTTTAGAAGTTAGTAGATATTAGTTTTCAGAAGTTAGTAGATATTAGTTTTCAGAAGTTGGTAGATATTAGTTTTCAGAAGTTTGTAGATATTGGTTTTCAGAATATATTAGTTTTCAGAAGTTAGTAGATATTAGTTTTCAGAAGTTAGTAGATATTAGTTTTCAGAAGTTAGTAGATATTAGTTTTCAGAAGTTAGTAGATATTAGTTTTCAGAAGTTAGTAGATATTGGTTTTCAGAAGTTAGTAGATATTAGTTTTCAGAAGTTAGTAGATATTAGTTTTCAGAAGTTAGTAGATATTAGTTTTCAGAAGTTTGTAGATATTGGTTTTCAGAATATATTAGTTTTCAGAAGTTAGTAGATATTAGTTTTCAGAAGTTAGTAGATATTAGTTTTCAGAAGTTAGTAGATATTAGTTTTCAGAAGTTAGTAGATATTAGTTTTCAGAAGTTAGTAGATATTGGTTTTCAGAAGTTAGTAGATATTAGTTTCAGAAGTTAGTAGATATTAGTTTTCAGAAGTTAGTAGATACTAGTTTTCAGAAGTTAGTAGATATTATTTTTCAGAAGATAGTAGATATTAGTTTTCAGAAGATAGTAGATATTAGTTTTCAGAAGTTAGTAGGTATTAGTTTTCAGAAGATAGTAGATATTAGTTTTCAGAAGTTAGTAAATATTAGTTTTCAAAAGTTTGTTGATATTAGTTTTCAGAAGTTAGTAGATATTAGTTTTCAGAAGTTAGTAGATATTAGTTTTCAGAAGATAGTAGATATTAGTTTTCAGAAGTTAGTAAATATTAGTTTTCAGAAGTTAGTAGATATTAGTTTTCAGAAGTTAGTAGATATTAGTTTTCAGAAGTTAGTAAATATTAGTTTTCAGAAGTTAGTAGATATTATTTTTCAGAAGTTAGTAGATATTAGTTTTCAGAAGTTAGTAGATATTGGTTTTCAGAAGTTAGTAGATATTAGTTTTCAGAAGTTAGTAGATATTAGTTTTCAGAAGTTAGTAGATATTAGTTTTCAGAAGTTAGTAGATATTAGTTTTCAGAAGTTAGTAGATATTAGTTTTCAGAAGTTAGTAGATATTAGTTTTCAGAAGATATTAGTTTTAAGAAGTTAGTAGATATTAGTTTTCAGAAGATATTAGTTTTCAGAAGTTAGTAGATATTAGTTTTCAGAAGTTAGTAGATATTAGTTTTCAGAAGTTAGAAGATATTAGTTTTCAGAAGTTAGTAGATATTAGTTTTCAGAAGTTAGTAGATATTAGTTTTCAAAAGTTAGTAGATATTAGTTTTCAGAAGATATTAGTTTTCAGAAGTTAGTAGATATTAGTTTTCAGAAGATATTAGTTTTCAGAAGTTAGTAGATATTAGTTTTCAGAAGCTAGTAGATATTAGTTTTCAGAAGTTAGTAGATATTAGTTTTCAGAAGATATTAGTTTTCAGAAGTTAGTAGATATTGGTTTTCAGAAGTTAGTAGATATTAGTTTTCAGAAGTTAGTAGATATTAGTTTCAGAAGTTAGTAGATATTAGTTTTCAGAAGTTAGTAGATATTAGTTTTCAGAAGTTAGTAGATATTAGTTTTCAGAAGTTAGTAGATATTAGTTTTCAGAAGTTAGTAGATATTAGTTTTCAGAAGTTAGTAGATATTAGTTTTCAGAAGTTAGTAGATATTAGTTTTCAGAAGATATTAGTTTTCAGAAGTTAGAAGATATTAGTTTTCAGAAGTTAGTAGATATTAGTTTTCAGAAGATATTAGTTTTCAGAAGTTAGTAGATATTAGTTTTCAGAAGTTAGTAGATATTAGTTTTCAGAAGTTAATAGATATTAGTTTTCAGAAGTTAGTAGATATTAGTTTTCAGAAGATATTAGTTTTCAGAAGTTAGTAGATATTAGTTTTCAGAAGTTAGTAGATATTAATTTTCAGAAGTTAGTAGATATTAGTTTTCAGAAGATATTAGTTTTCAGAAGTTAGTAGATATTAGTTTTCAGAAGTTAGTAGATATTAGTTTCCAGAAGTTAGTAGATATTAGTTTTCAGAAGATATTAGTTTTCAGAAGTTAGTAGATATTAGTTTTCTGAAGATATTAGTTTTCAGAAGTTAGTAGATATTAGTTTTCAGAAGATATTAGTTTTCAGAAGGTATTAGTTTTCAGAAGTTAGTAGATATTAGTTTTCAGAAGATATTAGTTTTCAGAAGTTAGTAGATATTAGTTTTCAGAAGATATTAGTTTTCAGAAGTTAGTAGATATTAGTTTTCTGAAGATAATAGTTTTCAGAAGTTAGTAGATATTAGTTTTCAGAAGATATTAGTTTTCAGAAGGTATTAGTTTTCAGAAGTTAGTAGATATCAGTTTTCAGAAGATATTAGTTTTCAGAAGTTAGTAGATATTAGTTTTCTGAAGATATTAGTTTTCAGAAGATATTAGTTTTCAGAAGATATTAGTTTTCAGAAGATATTAGTTTTCAGAAGTTAGTAGATATTAGTTTTCAGAAGATATTAGTTTTCAGAAGTTAGTAGATATTAGTTTTCAGAAGATATTAGTTTTCACAAGATATTAGTTTTCAGAAGTTAGTAGATATTAGTTTTCACAAGATATTAGTTTTCACAAGATATTAGTTTTCAGAAGTTAGTAGATATTAGTTTTCAGAAGTTAGTAGATATTAGTTTTCAGAAGTTAGTAGATATTAGTTTTCAGAAGTTAGTAGATATTAGTTTTCAGAAGTTAGTAGATATTAGTTTTCAGAAGTTAGTAGATATTAGTTTTCAGAAGTTAGTAGATATTAGTTTTCAGAAGTTAGTAGATATTAGTTTTTAGAAGTTAGTAGATATTAGTTTTCAGAAGTTAGTAGATATTAGTTTTCAGAAGTTGGTAGATATTAGTTTTCAGAAGTTTGTAGATATTGGTTTTCAGAATATATTAGTTTTCAGAAGTTAGTAGATATTAGTTTTCAGAAGTTAGTAGATATTAGTTTTCAGAAGTTAGTAGATATTAGTTTTCAGAAGTTAGTAGATATTAGTTTTCAGAAGTTAGTAGATATTGGTTTTCAGAAGTTAGTAGATATTAGTTTTCAGAAGTTAGTAGATATTAGTTTTCAGAAGTTAGTAGATATTAGTTTTCAGAAGTTTGTAGATATTGGTTTTCAGAATATATTAGTTTTCAGAAGTTAGTAGATATTAGTTTTCAGAAGTTAGTAGATATTAGTTTTCAGAAGTTAGTAGATATTAGTTTTCAGAAGTTAGTAGATATTAGTTTTCAGAAGTTAGTAGATATTGGTTTTCAGAAGTTAGTAGATATTAGTTTTCAGAAGTTAGTAGATATTAGTTTTCAGAAGTTAGTAGATATTAGTTTTCAGAAGTTAGTAGATATTATTTTTCAGAAGATAGTAGATATTAGTTTTCAGAAGATAGTAGATATTAGTTTTCAGAAGTTAGTAGGTATTAGTTTTCAGAAGATAGTAGATATTAGTTTTCAGAAGTTAGTAAATATTAGTTTTCAGAAGTTTGTAGATATTAGTTTTCAGAAGTTAGTAGATATTAGTTTTCAGAAGTTAGTAGATATTAGTTTTCAGAAGATAGTAGATATTAGTTTTCAGAAGTTAGTAAATATTAGTTTTCAGAAGTTAGTAGATATTAGTTTTCAGAAGTTAGTAGATATTAGTTTTCAGAAGTTAGTAAATATTAGTTTTCAGAAGTTAGTAGATATTAGTTTTCAGAAGTTAGTAAATATTAGTTTTCAGAAGTTAGTAGATATTGGTTTTCAGAAGTTAGTAGATATTAGTTTTCAGAAGTTAGTAGATATTAGTTTTCAGAAGTTAGTAGATATTAGTTTTCAGAAGTTAGTAGATATTAGTTTTCAGAAGTTAGTAGATATTAGTTTTCAGAAGTTAGTAGATATTAGTTTTCAGAAGATATTAGTTTTAAGAAGTTAGTAGATATTAGTTTTCAGAAGATATTAGTTTTCAGAAGTTAGTAGATATTAGTTTTCAGAAGTTAGTAGATATTAGTTTTCAGAAGTTAGTAGATATTAGTTTTCAGAAGATATTAGTTTTCAGAAGTTAGTAGATATTAGTTTTCAGAAGTTAGTAGATATTAGTTTTCAGAAGTTAGAAGATATTAGTTTTCAGAAGTTAGTAGATATTAGTTTTCAGAAGTTAGTAGATATTAGTTTTCAAAAGTTAGTAGATATTAGTTTTCAGAAGATATTAGTTTTCAGAAGTTAGTAGATATTAGTTTCAGAAGTTAGTAGATATTAGTTTTCAGAAGTTAGTAGATATTAGTTTTCAGAAGTTAGTAGATATTAGTTTTCAGAAGTTAGTAGATATTAGTTTTCAGAAGTTAGTAGATATTAGTTTTCAGAAGTTAGTAGATATTAGTTTTCAGAAGTTAGTAGATATTAGTTTTCAGAAGATATTAGTTTTCAGAAGTTAGAAGATATTAGTTTTCAGAAGTTAGTAGATATTAGTTTTCAGAATATATTAGTTTTCAGAAGTTAGTAGATATTAGTTTTCAGAAGGTAGTAGATATTAGTTTTCAGAAGTTAATAGATATTAGTTTTCAGAAGTTAGTAGATATTAGTTTTCAGAAGATATTAGTTTTCAGAAGTTAGTAGATATTAGTTTTCAGAAGTTAGTAGATATTAATTTTCAGAAGTTAGTAGATATTAGTTTTCAGAAGATATTAGTTTTCAAAAGTTAGTAGATATTAGTTTTCAGAAGTTAGTAGATATTAGTTTCCAGAAGTTAGTAGATATTAGTTTTCAGAAGATATTAGTTTTCAGAAGTTAGTAGATATTAGTTTTCTGAAGATATTAGTTTCAGAAGTTAGTAGATATTAGTTTTCAGAAGATATTAGTTTTCAGAAGGTATTAGTTTTCAGAAGTTAGTAGATATTAGTTTTTAGAAGATATTAGTTTTCAGAAGTTAGTAGATATTAGTTTTCAGAAGATATTAGTTTTCAGAAGTTAGTAGATATTAGTTTTCTAAAGATATTAGTTTTCAGAAGTTAGTAGATATTAGTTTTCAGAAGATATTAGTTTTCAGAAGGTATTAGTTTTCAGAAGTTAGTAGATATCAGTTTTCAGAAGATATTAGTTTTTAGATATTAGTTTTCTGAAGATATTAGTTTTCAGAAGATATTAGTTTTCAGAAGATATTAGTTTTCAGAAGATATTAGTTTTCAGAAGATATTAGTTTTCAGAAGATATTAGTTTTCAGAAGTTAGTAGATATTAGTTTTCAGAAGATATTAGTTTTCACAAGATATTAGTTTTCAGAAGTTAGTAGATATTAGTTTTCACAAGATATTAGTTTTCAGAAGATATTAGTTTTCAGAAGTTAGTAGATATTAGTTTTCAGAAGTTAGTAGATATTAGTTTTCAGAAGTTAGTAGATATTAGTTTTCAGAAGTTAGTAGATATTAGTTTTCAGAAGTTTGTAGATATTAGTTTTCAGAAGTTAGTAGATATTAGTTTTCAGAAGATATTAGTTTTCAGAAGTTAGTAGATATTAGTTTTCAGAAGATATTAGTTTTCAGAAGTTAGTAGATATTAGTTTTCAGAAGTTAGTAGATATTAGTTTTCAGAAGATATTAGTTTTCAGAAGTTAGTAGATACTAGTTTTCAGAAGTTAGTAGATATTAGTTTTCAGAAGTTAGTAGATATTAGTTTTCAGAAGTTAGTAGATATTAGTTTTCAGAAGTTAGTAGATATTAGTTTTCAGAAGTTAGTAGATATTAGTTTTCAAAAGTTAGTAGATATTAGTTCTCAGAAGATATTAGTTTTCAGAAGATATTAGTTTTCAGAAGTTAGTAGATATTAGTTTTCAGAAGATATTAGTTTTCAGAAGTTAGTAGATATTAGTATTCAGAAGTAAGTAGATATTAGTTTTCAGAAGTTAGTAGATATTAGTTTTCAGAAGATATTAGTTTTCAGAAGTTAGTAGATATTGGTTTTCAGAAGTTAGTAGATATTAGTTTTCAGAAGTTAGTAGATAATATTAGTTTTCAGAAGTTAGTAGATATTAGTTTTCAGAAGTTAGTAGATATTAGTTTTCAGAAGTTAGTAGATATTAGTTTTCAGAAGTTAGTAGATATTAGTTTTCAGAAGTTAGTAAATATTAGTTTTCAGAAGTTAGTAGATATTAGTTTTCAGAAGTTAGTAGATATTAGTTTTCAGAAGTTTGTAGATATTGGTTTTCAGAATATATTAGTTTTCAGAAGTTAGTAGATATTAGTTTTCAGAAGTTAGTAGATATTAGTTTTCAGAAGTTAGTAGATATTACTTTTCAGAAGTTAGTAGATATTAGTTTTCAGAAGTTAGTAAATATTAGTTTTCAGAAGTTAGTAAATATTCGTTTTCAGAAGTTAGTAGATATTAGTTTTCAGAAGTTAGTAGCTATTAGTTTTCAGAAGTTAG
Organism: Caprella mutica; assembly: GCA_947561585.1. Lineage (NCBI taxonomy): Eukaryota > Metazoa > Arthropoda > Malacostraca > Amphipoda > Caprellidae > Caprella > Caprella mutica. The sequence continues at coordinate 179,647 of CANNZV010000898.1, forward strand.
TAGATATTACTTTTCAGAAGATATTAGTTTTCAGAAGATATTAGTTTTCAGAAGTTAGTAGATATTAGTTTTCAGAAGTTAGTAGATATTAGTTTTCAGAAGTTAGTAGATATTAGTTTTCAGAAGATATTAGTTTTCAGAAGTTATTAGACATTAGTTTTCAGAAGTTAGTAGATATTAGTTTTCAGAAGTTAGTAAATATTAGTTTTCAGAAGTTTGTAGATATTAGTTTTCAGAAGTTAGTAGATATTAGTTTTCAGAAGATAGTAGTTATTAGTTTTCAGAAGTTAGTAGATATTAGTTTTCAGAAGTTAGTAGATATTAGTTTTCAGAAGTTAGTAAATATTAGTTTTCAGAAGTTATTAGACATTAGTTTTCAGAAGTTAGTAGATATTATTTTTCAGAAGATAGTAGATATTTGTTTTCAGAAGTTAGTAGATATTAGTTTCCAGAAGTTAGTAGATATTAGTTTTCAGAAGATATTAGATATTAGTTTTCAGAAGTTAGTAGATATTAGTTTTCAGAAGTTAGTAGATATTAGTTTTCAGAAGTTAGTAGATATTAGTTTTCAGAAGTTAGTAGATATTAGTTTTCAGAAGTTAGTAGATATTAGTTTTCAGAAGTTAGTAGATATTAGTTTTTAGAAGTTAGTAGATATTAGTTTTCAGAAGTTAGTAGATATTAGTTTTCAGAAGTTAGTAGATATTAGTTTTCAGAAGTTAGTAGATATTAGTTTTCAGAAGTTAGTAGATATTAGTTTTCAGAAGTTAGTAAATATTAGTTTTCAGAAGTTAGTAGATATTAGTTTTCAGAAGTTAGTAGATATTAGTTTTCAGAAGTTTGTAGATATTGGTTTTCAGAATATATTAGTTTTCAGAAGTTAGTAGATATTAGTTTTCAGAAGTTAGTAGATATTAGTTTTCAGAAGTTAGTAGATATTACTTTTCAGAAGTTAGTAGATATTAGTTTTCAGAAGTTAGTAAATATTAGTTTTCAGAAGTTAGTAAATATTCGTTTTCAGAAGTTAGTAGATATTAGTTTTCAGAAGTTAGTAGATATTAGTTTTCAGAAGTTAGTAGATATTACTTTTCAGAAGATATTAGTTTTCAGAAGATATTAGTTTTCAGAAGTTAGTAGATATTAGTTTTCAGAAGTTAGTAGATATTAGTTTTCAGAAGATATTAGTTTTCAGAAGTTATTAGACATTAGTTTTCAGAAGTTAGTAGATATTAGTTTTCAGAAGTTAGTAAATATTAGTTTTCAGAAGTTTGTAGATATTAGTTTTCAGAAGTTAGTAGATATTAGTTTTCAGAAGTTAGTAGATATTAGTTTTCAGAAGTTAGTAGATATTAGTTTTCAGAAGTTAGTAAATATTAGTTTTCAGAAGTTATTAGACATTAGTTTTCAGAAGTTAGTAGATATTATTTTTCAGAAGATAGTAGATATTTGTTTTCAGAAGTTAGTAGATATTAGTTTCCAGAAGTTAGTAGATATTAGTTTTCAGAAGATATTAGATATTAGTTTTCAGAAGTTAGTAGATATTAGTTTTCAGAAGTTAGTAGATATTAGTTTTCAGAAGTTAGTAGATATTAGTTTTCAGAAGTTAGTAGATATTAGTTTTCAGAAGTTAGTAGATATTAGTTTTCAGAAGTTAGTAGATATTAGTTTTTAGAAGTTAGTAGATATTAGTTTTCAGAAGTTAGTAGATATTAGTTTTCAGAAGTTGGTAGATATTAGTTTTCAGAAGTTTGTAGATATTGGTTTTCAGAATATATTAGTTTTCAGAAGTTAGTAGATATTAGTTTTCAGAAGTTAGTAGATATTAGTTTTCAGAAGTTAGTAGATATTAGTTTTCAGAAGTTAGTAGATATTAGTTTTCAGAAGTTAGTAGATATTAGTTTTCAGAAGTTAGTAGATATTAGTTTTCAGAAGTTAGTAGATATTGGTTTTCAGAAGTTAGTAGATATTAGTTTTCAGAAGTTAGTAGATATTAGTTTTCAGAAGTTAGTAGATATTAGTTTTCAGAAGTTAGTAGATATTATTTTTCAGAAGATAGTAGATATTAGTTTTCAGAAGATAGTAGATATTAGTTTTCAGAAGTTAGTAGGTATTAGTTTTCAGAAGATAGTAGATATTAGTTTTCAGAAGTTAGTAAATATTAGTTTTCAGAAGTTTGTAGATATTAGTTTTCAGAAGTTAGTAGATATTAGTTTTCAGAAGTTAGTAGATATTAGTTTTCAGAAGATAGTAGATATTAGTTTTCAGAAGTTAGTAAATATTAGTTTTCAGAAGTTAGTAGATATTAGTTTTCAGAAGTTAGTAGATATTAGTTTTCAGAAGTTAGTAAATATTAGTTTTCAGAACTTAGTAGATATTATTTTTCAGAAGTTAGTAGATATTAGTTTTCAGAAGTTAGTAGATATTGGTTTTCAGAAGTTAGTAGATATTAGTTTTCAGAAGTTAGTAGATATTAGTTTTCAGAAGTTAGTAGATATTAGTTTTCAGAAGTTAGTAGATATTAGTTTTCAGAAGTTAGTAGATATTAGTTTTCAGAAGTTAGTAGATATTAGTTTTCAGAAGATATTAGTTTTAAGAAGTTAGTAGATATTAGTTTTCAGAAGATATTAGTTTTCAGAAGTTAGTAGATATTAGTTTTCAGAAGTTAGTAGATATTAGTTTTCAGAAGTTAGTAGATATTAGTTTTCAGAAGATATTAGTTTTCAGAAGTTAGTAGATATTAGTTTTCAGAAGTTAGTAGATATTAGTTTTCAGAAGTTAGAAGATATTAGTGTTCAGAAGTTAGTAGATATTAGTTTTCAGAAGTTAGTAGATATTAGTTTTCAAAAGTTAGTAGATATTAGTTTTCAGAAGATATTAGTTTTCAGAAGTTAGTAGATATTAGTTTCAGAAGTTAGTAGATATAAGTTTTCAGAAGTTAGTAGATATTAGTTTTCAGAAGTTAGTAGATATTAGTTTTCAGAAGTTAGTAGATATTAGTTTTCAGAAGTTAGTAGATATTAGTTTTCAGAAGTTAGTAGATATTAGTTTTCAGAAGTTAGTAGATATTAGTTTTCAGAAGATATTAGTTTTCAGAAGTTAGAAGATATTAGTTTTCAGAAGTTAGTAGATATTAGTTTTCAGAAGATATTAGTTTTCAGAAGTTAGTAGATATTAGTTTTCAGAAGGTAGTAGATATTAGTTTTCAGAAGTTAATAGATATTAGTTTTCAGAAGTTAGTAGATATTAGTTTTCAGAAGTTAGTAGATATTAATTTTCAGAAGTTAGTAGATATTAGTTTTCAGAAGATATTAGTTTTCAGAAGTTAGTAGATATTAGTTTTCAGAAGTTAGTAGATATTAGTTTCCAGAAGTTAGTAGATATTAGTTTTCAGAAGATATTAGTTTTCAGAAGTTAGTAGATATTAGTTTTCTGAAGATATTAGTTTCAGAAGTTAGTAGATATTAGTTTTCAGAAGATATTAGTTTTCAGAAGGTATTAGTTTTCAGAAGTTAGTAGATATTAGTTTTCAGAAGTTAGTAGATATTAGTTTTCAGAAGATATTAGTTTTCAGAAGTTAGTAGATATTAGTTTTCAGAAGATATTAGTTTTCAGAAGTTAGTAGATATTAGTTTTCTAAAGATATTAGTTTTCAGAAGTTAGTAGATATTAGTTTTCAGAAGTTAGTAGATATTAGTTTTCAGAAGTTAGTAAATATTAGTTTTCAGAAGTTAGTAGATATTAGTTTTCAGAAGTTAGTAGATATTAGTTTTCAGAAGTTTGTAGATATTGGTTTTCAGAATATATTAGTTTTCAGAAGTTAGTAGATATTAGTTTTCAGAAGTTAGTAGATATTAGTTTTCAGAAGTTAGTAGATATTACTTTTCAGAAGTTAGTAGATATTAGTTTTCAGAAGTTAGTAAATATTAGTTTTCAGAAGTTAGTAAATATTCGTTTTCAGAAGTTAGTAGATATTAGTTTTCAGAAGTTAGTAGATATTAGTTTTCAGAAGTTAGTAGATATTACTTTTCAGAAGATATTAGTTTTCAGAAGATATTAGTTTTCAGAAGTTAGTAGATATTAGTTTTCAGAAGTTAGTAGATATTAGTTTTCAGAAGATATTAGTTTTCAGAAGTTATTAGACATTAGTTTTCAGAAGTTAGTAGATATTAGTTTTCAGAAGTTAGTAAATATTAGTTTTCAGAAGTTTGTAGATATTAGTTTTCAGAAGTTAGTAGATATTAGTTTTCAGAAGATAGTAGTTATTAGTTTTCAGAAGTTAGTAGATATTAGTTTTCAGAAGTTAGTAGATATTAGTTTTCAGAAGTTAGTAAATATTAGTTTTCAGAAGTTATTAGACATTAGTTTTCAGAAGTTAGTAGATATTATTTTTCAGAAGATAGTAGATATTTGTTTTCAGAAGTTAGTAGATATTAGTTTCCAGAAGTTAGTAGATATTAGTTTTCAGAAGATATTAGATATTAGTTTTCAGAAGTTAGTAGATATTAGTTTTCAGAAGTTAGTAGATATTAGTTTTCAGAAGTTAGTAGATATTAGTTTTCAGAAGTTAGTAGATATTAGTTTTCAGAAGTTAGTAGATATTAGTTTTCAGAAGTTAGTAGATATTAGTTTTTAGAAGTTAGTAGATATTAGTTTTCAGAAGTTAGTAGATATTAGTTTTCAGAAGTTGGTAGATATTAGTTTTCAGAAGTTTGTAGATATTGGTTTTCAGAATATATTAGTTTTCAGAAGTTAGTAGATATTAGTTTTCAGAAGTTAGTAGATATTAGTTTTCAGAAGTTAGTAGATATTAGTTTTCAGAAGTTAGTAGATATTAGTTTTCAGAAGTTAGTAGATATTAGTTTTCAGAAGTTAGTAGATATTAGTTTTCAGAAGTTAGTAGATATTGGTTTTCAGAAGTTAGTAGATATTAGTTTTCAGAAGTTAGTAGATATTAGTTTTCAGAAGTTAGTAGATATTAGTTTTCAGAAGTTAGTAGATATTATTTTTCAGAAGATAGTAGATATTAGTTTTCAGAAGATAGTAGATATTAGTTTTCAGAAGTTAGTAGGTATTAGTTTTCAGAAGATAGTAGATATTAGTTTTCAGAAGTTAGTAAATATTAGTTTTCAGAAGTTTGTAGATATTAGTTTTCAGAAGTTAGTAGATATTAGTTTTCAGAAGTTAGTAGATATTAGTTTTCAGAAGATAGTAGATATTAGTTTTCAGAAGTTAGTAAATATTAGTTTTCAGAAGTTAGTAGATATTAGTTTTCAGAAGTTAGTAGATATTAGTTTTCAGAAGTTAGTAAATATTAGTTTTCAGAAGTTAGTAGATATTATTTTTCAGAAGTTAGTAGATATTAGTTTTCAGAAGTTAGTAGATATTGGTTTTCAGAAGTTAGTAGATATTAGTTTTCAGAAGTTAGTAGATATTAGTTTTCAGAAGTTAGTAGATATTAGTTTTCAGAAGTTAGTAGATATTAGTTTTCAGAAGTTAGTAGATATTAGTTTTCAGAAGTTAGTAGATATTAGTTTTCAGAAGATATTAGTTTTAAGAAGTTAGTAGATATTAGTTTTCAGAAGATATTAGTTTTCAGAAGTTAGTAGATATTAGTTTTCAGAAGTTAGTAGATATTAGTTTTCAGAAGTTAGTAGATATTAGTTTTCAGAAGATATTAGTTTTCAGAAGTTAGTAGATATTAGTTTTCAGAAGTTAGTAGATATTAGTTTTCAGAAGTTAGAAGATATTAGTGTTCAGAAGTTAGTAGATATTAGTTTTCAGAAGTTAGTAGATATTAGTTTTCAAAAGTTAGTAGATATTAGTTTTCAGAAGATATTAGTTTTCAGAAGTTAGTAGATATTAGTTTCAGAAGTTAGTAGATATAAGTTTTCAGAAGTTAGTAGATATTAGTTTTCAGAAGTTAGTAGATATTAGTTTTCAGAAGTTAGTAGATATTAGTTTTCAGAAGTTAGTAGATATTAGTTTTCAGAAGTTAGTAGATATTAGTTTTCAGAAGTTAGTAGATATTAGTTTTCAGAAGATATTAGTTTTCAGAAGTTAGAAGATATTAGTTTTCAGAAGTTAGTAGATATTAGTTTTCAGAAGATATTAGTTTTCAGAAGTTAGTAGATATTAGTTTTCAGAAGGTAGTAGATATTAGTTTTCAGAAGTTAATAGATATTAGTTTTCAGAAGTTAGTAGATATTAGTTTTCAGAAGTTAGTAGATATTAATTTTCAGAAGTTAGTAGATATTAGTTTTCAGAAGATATTAGTTTTCAGAAGTTAGTAGATATTAGTTTTCAGAAGTTAGTAGATATTAGTTTCCAGAAGTTAGTAGATATTAGTTTTCAGAAGATATTAGTTTTCAGAAGTTAGTAGATATTAGTTTTCTGAAGATATTAGTTTCAGAAGTTAGTAGATATTAGTTTTCAGAAGATATTAGTTTTCAGAAGGTATTAGTTTTCAGAAGTTAGTAGATATTAGTTTTCAGAAGTTAGTAGATATTAGTTTTCAGAAGATATTAGTTTTCAGAAGTTAGTAGATATTAGTTTTCAGAAGATATTAGTTTTCAGAAGTTAGTAGATATTAGTTTTCTAAAGATATTAGTTTTCAGAAGTTAGTAGATATTAGTTTTCAGAAGATATTAGTTTTCAGAAGGTATTAGTTTTCAGAAGTTAGTAGATATCAGTTTTCAGAAGATATTAGTTTTTAGAAGTTAGTAGATATTAGTTTTCTGAAGATATTAGTTTTCAGAAGATATTAGTTTTCAGAAGATATTAGTTTTCAGAAGATATTAGTTTTCAGAAGATATTAGTTTTCAGAAGATATTAGTTTTCAGAAGTTAGTAGATATTAGTTTTCAGAAGATATTAGTTTTCACAAGATATTAGTTTTCAGAAGTTAGTAGATATTAGTTTTCACAAGATATTAGTTTTCAGAAGATATTAGTTTTCAGAAGTTAGTAGATATTAGTTTTCAGAAGTTAGTAGATATTAGTTTTCAGAAGTTAGTAGATATTAGTTTTCAGAAGTTAGTAGATATTAGTTTTCAGAAGTTAGTAGATATTAGTTTTCAGAAGTTAGTAGATATTAGTTTTCAGAAGATATTAGTTTTCAGAAGTTAGTAGATATTAGTTTTCAGAAGATATTAGTTTTCAGAAGTTAGTAGATATTAGTTTTCAGAAGTTAGTAGATATTAGTTTTCAGAAGATATTAGTTTTCAGAAGTTAGTAGATATTAGTTTTCAGAAGTTAGTAGATATTAGTTTTCAGAAGTTAGTAGATATTAGTTTTCAGAAGTTAGTAGATATTAGTTTTCAGAAGTTAGTAGATATTAGTTTTCAAAAGTTAGTAGATATTAGTTCTCAGAAGATATTAGTTTTCAGAAGATATTAGTTTTCAGAAGTTAGTAGATATTAGTTTTCAGAAGATATTAGTTTTCAGAAGTTAGTAGATATTAGTATTCAGAAGTAAGTAGATATTAGTTTTCAGAAGTTAGTAGATATTAGTTTTCAGAAGATATTAGTTTTCAGAAGTTAGTAGATATTGGTTTTCAGAAGTTAGTAGATATTAGTTTTCAGAAGTTAGTAGATATTAGTTTTCAGAAGTTAGTAGATATTAGTTTTCAGAAGTTAGTAGATATTAGTTTTCAGAAGTTAGTAGATATTAGTTTTCAGAAGTTAGTAGATATTAGTTTTCAGAAGTTAGTAAATATTAGTTTTCAGAAGTTAGTAGATATTAGTTTTCAGAAGTTAGTAGATATTAGTTTTCAGAAGTTTGTAGATATTGGTTTTCAGAATATATTAGTTTTCAGAAGTTAGTAGATATTAGTTTTCAGAAGTTAGTAGATATTAGTTTTCAGAAGTTAGTAGATATTACTTTTCAGAAGTTAGTAGATATTAGTTTTCAGAAGTTAGTAAATATTCGTTTTCAGAAGTTAGTAAATATTCGTTTTCAGAAGTTAGTAGATATTAGTTTTCAGAAGTTAGTAGATATTAGTTTTCAGAAGTTAGTAGATATTACTTTTCAGAAGATATTAGTTTTCAGAAGATATTAGTTTTCAGAAGTTAGTAGATATTAGTTTTCAGAAGTTAGTAGATATTAGTTTTCAGAAGATATTAGTTTTCAGAAGTTATTAGACATTAGTTTTCAGAAGTTAGTAGATATTAGTTTTCAGAAGTTAGTAAATATTAGTTTTCAGAAGTTTGTAGATATTAGTTTTCAGAAGTTAGTAGATATTAGTTTTCAGAAGATAGTAGTTATTAGTTTTCAGAAGTTAGTAGATATTAGTTTTCAGAAGTTAGTAGATATTAGTTTTCAGAAGTTAGTAAATATTAGTTTTCAGAAGTTATTAGACATTAGTATTCAGAAGTTAGTAGATATTATTTTTCAGAAGATAGTAGATATTTGTTTTCAGAAGTTAGTAGATATTAGTTTCCAGAAGTTAGTAGATATTAGTTTTCAGAAGATATTAGATATTAGTTTTCAGAAGTTAGTAGATATTAGTTTTCAGAAGTTAGTAGATATTAGTTTTCAGAAGTTAGTAGATATTAGTTTTCAGAAGTTAGTAGATATTAGTTTTCAGAAGTTAGTAGATATTAGTTTTCAGAAGTTAGTAGATATTAGTTTTTAGAAGTTAGTAGATATTAGTTTTCAGAAGTTAGTAGATATTAGTTTTCAGAAGTTGGTAGATATTAGTTTTCAGAAGTTTGTAGATATTGGTTTTCAGAATATATTAGTTTTCAGAAGTTAGTAGATATTAGTTTTCAGAAGTTAGTAGATATTAGTTTTCAGAAGTTAGTAGATATTAGTTTTCAGAAGTTAGTAGATATTAGTTTTCAGAAGTTAGTAGATATTAGTTTTCAGAAGTTAGTAGATATTGGTTTTCAGAAGTTAGTAGATATTAGTTTTCAGAAGTTAGTAGATATTAGTTTTCAGAAGTTAGTAGATATTAGTTTTCAGAAGTTTGTAGATATTGGTTTTCAGAATATATTAGTTTTCAGAAGTTAGTAGATATTAGTTTTCAGAAGTTAGTAGATATTAGTTTTCAGAAGTTAGTAGATATTAGTTTTCAGAAGTTAGTAGATATTAGTTTTCAGAAGTTAGTAGATATTGGTTTTCAGAAGTTAGTAGATATTAGTTTTCAGAAGTTAGTAGATATTAGTTTTCAGAAGTTAGTAGATATTAGTTTTCAGAAGTTAGTAGATATTATTTTTCAGAAGATAGTAGATATTAGTTTTCAGAAGATAGTAGATATTAGTTTTCAGAAGTTAGTAGGTATTAGTTTTCAGAAGATAGTAGATATTAGTTTTCAGAAGTTAGTAAATATTAGTTTTCAGAAGTTTGTTGATATTAGTTTTCAGAAGTTAGTAGATATTAGTTTTCAGAAGTTAGTAGATATTAGTTTTCAGAAGATAGTAGATATTAGTTTTCAGAAGTTAGTAAATATTAGTTTTCAGAAGTTAGTAGATATTAGTTTTCAGAAGTTAGTAGATATTAGTTTTCAGAAGTTAGTAAATATTAGTTTTCAGAAGTTAGTAGATATTATTTTTCAGAAGTTAGTAGATATTAGTTTTCAGAAGTTAGTAGATATTGGTTTTCAGAAGTTAGTAGATATTAGTTTTCAGAAGTTAGTAGATATTAGTTTCAGAAGTTAGTAGATATTAGTTTTCAGAAGTTAGTAGATATTAGTTTTCAGAAGTTAGTAGATATTAGTTTTCAGAAGTTAGTAGATATTAGTTTTCAGAAGATATTAGTTTTAAGAAGTTAGTAGATATTAGTTTTCAGAAGATATTAGTTTTCAGAAGTTAGTAGATATTAGTTTTCAGAAGTTAGTAGATATTAGTTTTCAGAAGTTAGTAGATATTAGTTTTCAGAAGTTAGTAGATATTAGTTTTCAGAAGTTAGTAGATATTAGTTTTCAGAAGATATTAGTTTTAAGAAGTTAGTAGATATTAGTTTTCAGAAGATATTAGTTTTCAGAAGTTAGTAGATATTAGTTTTCAGAAGTTAGTAGATATTAGTTTTCAGAAGTTAGTAGATATTAGTTTTCAGAAGATATTAGTTTTCAGAAGTTAGTAGATATTAGTTTTCAGAAGTTAGTAGATATTAGTTTTCAGAAGTTAGAAGATATTAGTTTTCAGAAGTTAGTAGATATTAGTTTTCAGAAGTTAGTAGATATTAGTTTTCAAAAGTTAGTAGATATTAGTTTTCAGAAGATATTAGTTTTCAGAAGTTAGTAGATATTAGTTTTCAGAAGATATTAGTTTTCAGAAGTTAGTAGATATTAGTTTTCAGAAGCTAGTAGATATTAGTTTTCAGAAGTTAGTAGATATTAGTTTTCAGAAGATATTAGTTTTCAGAAGTTAGTAGATATTAGTTTTCAGAAGCTAGTAGATATTAGTTTTCAGAAGTTAGTAGATATTAGTTTTCAGAAGATATTAGTTTTCAGAAGTTAGTAGATATTGGTTTTCAGAAGTTAGTAGATATTAGTTTTCAGAAGTTAGTAGATATTAGTTTCAGAAGTTAGTAGATATTAGTTTTCAGAAGTTAGTAGATATTAGTTTTCAGAAGTTAGTAGATATTAGTTTTCAGAAGTTAGTAGATATTAGTTTTCAGAAGTTAGTAGATATTAGTTTTCAGAAGTTAGTAGATATTAGTTTTCAGAAGATATTAGTTTTCAGAAGTTAGAAGATATTAGTTTTCAGAAGTTAGTAGATATTAGTTTTCAGAAGATATTAGTTTTCAGAAGTTAGTAGATATTAGTTTTCAGAAGTTAGTAGATATTAGTTTTCAGAAGTTAATAGATATTAGTTTTCAGAAGTTAGTAGATATTAGTTTTCAGAAGATATTAGTTTTCAGAAGTTAGTAGATATTAGTTTTCAGAAGTTAGTAGATATTAATTTTCAGAAGTTAGTAGATATTAGTTTTCAGAAGATATTAGTTTTCAGAAGTTAGTAGATATTAGTTTTCAGAAGTTAGTAGATATTAGTTTCCAGAAGTTAGTAGATATTAGTTTTCAGAAGATATTAGTTTTCAGAAGTTAGTAGATATTAGTTTTCTGAAGATATTAGTTTTCAGAAGTTAGTAGATATTAGTTTTCAGAAGATATTAGTTTTCAGAAGGTATTAGTTTTCAGAAGTTAGTAGATATTAGTTTTCAGAAGATATTAGTTTTCAGAAGTTAGTAGATATTAGTTTTCAGAAGATATTAGTTTTCAGAAGTTAGTAGATATTAGTTTTCTGAAGATAATAGTTTTCAGAAGTTAGTAGATATTAGTTTTCAGAAGATATTAGTTTTCAGAAGGTATTAGTTTTCAGAAGTTAGTAGATATCAGTTTTCAGAAAATATTAGTTTTCAGAAGTTAGTAGATATTAGTTTTCTGAAGATATTAGTTTTCAGAAGATATTAGTTTTCAGAAGATATTAGTTTTCAGAAGATATTAGTTTTCAGAAGTTAGTAGATATTAGTTTTCAGAAGATATTAGTTTTCACAAGATATTAGTTTTCAGAAGTTAGTAGATATTAGTTTTCACAAGATATTAGTTTTCAGAAGATATTAGTTTTCAGAAGTTAGTAGATATTAGTTTTCAGAAGTTAGTAGATATTAGTTTTCAGAAGTTAGTAGATATTAGTTTTCAGAAGTTAGTAGATATTAGTTTTCAGAAGTTAGTAGATATTAGTTTTCAGAAGTTAGTAGATATTAGTTTTCAGAAGTTAGTAGATATTAGTTTTCAGAAGTTAGTAGATATTAGTTTTCAGAAGATATTAGTTTTCAGAAGTTAGTAGATATTAGTTTTCAGAAGATATTAGTTTTCAGAAGTTAGTAGATATTAGTTTTCAGAAGATATTAGTTTTCAGAAGTTAGTAGATATTAGTTTTCAGAAGTTAGTAGATATTAGTTTTCAGAAGTTAGTAGATATTAGTTTTCAGAAGTTAGTAGATATTAGTTTTCAGAAGTTAGTAGATATTAGTTTTCAAAAGTTAGTAGATATTAGTTTTCAGAAGATATTAGTTTTCAGAAGATATTAGTTTTCAAAAGTTAGTAGATATTAGTTTTCAGAAGATATTAGTTTTCAGAAGTTAGTAGATATTAGTTTTCAGAAGTTAGTAGATATTAGTTTTCAGAAGTTAGTAGATATTAGTTTTCAGAAGATATTAGTTTTCAGAAGTTAGTAGATATTGGTTTAAAGAAGTTAGTAGATATTAGTTTTCAGAAGTTAGTAGATATTAGTTTTCAGAAGTTAGTAGATATTAGTTTTCAGAAGTTAGTAGATATTAGTTTTCAGAAGTTAGTAGATATTAGTTTTCAGAAGTTAGTAGATATTAGTTTTCAGAAGTTAGTAGATATTAGTTTTCAGAAGTTAGTAGATATTAGTTTTCAGAAGTTTGTAGATATTGGTTTTCAGAATATATTAGTTTTCAGAAGTTAGTAGATATTAGTTTTCAGAAGTTAGTAGATATTAGTTTTCAGAAGTTAGTAGATATTAGTTTTCAGAAGTTAGAAGATATTAGTTTTCAGAAGTTAGTAGATATTAGTTTTCAGAAGTTAGTAGATATTAGTTTTCAAAAGTTAGTAGATATTAGTTTTCAGAAGATATCAGTTTTCAGAAGTTAGTAGATATTAGTTTTCAGAAGATATTAGTTTTCAGAAGTTAGTAGATATTAGTTTTCAGAAGCTAGTAGATATTAGTTTTCAGAAGTTAGTAGATATTAGTTTTCAGAAGATATTAGTTTTCAGAAGTTAGTAGATATTGGTTTTCAGAAGTTAGTAGATATTAGTTTTCAGAAGTTAGTAGATATTAGTTTCAGAAGTTAGTAGATATTAGTTTTCAGAAGTTAGTAGATATTAGTTTTCAGAAGTTAGTAGATATTAGTTTTCAGAAGTTAGTAGATATTAGTTTTCAGAAGTTAGTAGATATTAGTTTTCAGAAGTTAGTAGATATTAGTTTTCAGAAGTTAGTAGATATTAGTTTTCAGAAGATATTAGTTTTCAGAAGTTAGAAGATATTAGTTTTCAGAAGTTAGAAGATATTAGTTTTCAGAAGTTAGTAGATATTAGTTTTCAGAAGATATTAGTTTTCAGAAGTTAGTAGATATTAGTTTTCAGAAGTTAGTAGATATTAGTTTTCAGAAGTTAATAGATATTAGTTTTCAGAAGTTAGTAGATATTAGTTTTCAGAAGATATTAGTTTTCAGAAGTTAGTAGATATTAGTTTTCAGAAGTTAGTAGATATTAATTTTCAGAAGTTAGTAGATATTAGTTTTCAGAAGATATTAGTTTTCAGAAGATATTAGTTTTCAGAAGTTAGTAGATATTAGTTTTCAGAAGTTAGTAGATATTAGTTTCCAGAAGTTAGTAGATATTAGTTTTCAGAAGATATTAGTTTTCAGAAGTTAGTAGATATTAGTTTTCTGAAGATATTAGTTTTCAGAAGTTAGTAGATATTAGTTTTCAGAAGATATTAGTTTTCAGAAGGTATTAGTTTTCAGAAGTTAGTAGATATTAGTTTTCAGAAGATATTAGTTTTCAGAAGGAAGTAGATATTAGTTTTCAGAAGATATTAGTTTTCAGAAGGTATTAGTTTTCAGAAGTTAGTAGCTATTAGTTTTCAGAAGATATTAGTTTTCAAAAGTTAGTAGATATTAGTTTTCAGAAGATATTAGTTTTCAGAAGTTAGTAGATATTAGTTTTCTGAAGATAATAGTTTTCAGAAGTTAGTAGATATTAGTTTTCAGAAGATATTAGTTTTCAGAAGGTATTAGTTTTCAGAAGTTAGTAGATATCAGTTTTCAGAAGATATTAGTTTTCATAAGTTAGTAGATATTAGTTTTCTGAAGATATTAGTTTTCAGAAGATATTAGTTTTCAGAAGATAGTAGTTTTCAGAAGATATTAGTTTTCAGAAGTTAGTAGATATTAGTTTTCAGAAGATATTAGTTTTCAGAAGTTAGTAGATATTAGTTTTCAGAAGATATTAGTTTTCACAAGATATTAGTTTTCAGAAGTTAGTAGATATTAGTTTTCAGAAGTTAGTAGATATTAGTTTTCAGAAGTTAGTAGATATTAGTTTTCAGAAGTTAGTAGATATTAGTTTTCAGAAGTTAGTAGATATTAGTTTTCAGAAGTTAGTAGACATTAGTTTTCAGAAGATATTAGTTTTCAGAAGTTAGTAGATATTAGTTTTCAGAAGATATTAGTTTTCAGAAGTTAGTAGATATTAGTTTTCAGAAGTTAGTAGATATTAGTTTTCAGAAGTTAGTAGATATTAGTTTTCAGAAGTTAGTAGATATTAGTTTTCAAAAGTTAGTAGATATTAGTTTTCATAAGATATTAGTTTTCAGAAGATATTAGTTTTCAGAAGTTAGTAGATATTAGTTTTCAGAAGATATTAGTTTTCAGAAGTTAGTAGATATTAGTTTTCAGAAGTTAGTAGATATTAGTTTTCAGAAGTTAGTAGATATTAGTTTTCAGAAGATATTAGTTTTCAGAAGTTAGTAGATATTGGTTTTCAGAAGTTAGTAGATATTAGTTTTCAGAAGTTAGTAGATATTAGTTTTCAGAAGTTAGTAGATATTAGTTTTCAGAAGTTAGTAGATATTAGTTTTCAGAAGTTAGTAGATATTAGTTTTCAGAAGTTAGTAGATATTAGTTTTCAGAAGTTAGTAGATATTAGTTTTCAGAAGTTAGTAGATATTAGTTTTCAGAAGTTTGTAGATATTGGTTTTCAGAATATATTAGTTTTCAGAAGTTAGTAGATATTAGTTTTCAGAAGTTAGTAGATATTAGTTTTCAGAAGTTAGTAGATATTACTTTTCAGAAGTTAGTAGATATTAGTTTTCAGAAGTTAGTAAATATTAGTTTTCAGAAGTTAGTAAATATTAGTTTTCAGAAGTTAGTAGATATTAGTTTTCAGAAGTTAGTAGATATTAGTTTTCAGAAGTTAGTAGATATTACTTTTCAGAAGATATTAGTTTTCAGAAGATATTAGTTTTCAGAAGTTAGTAGATATTAGTTTTCAGAAGTTAGTAGATATTAGTTTTCAGAAGATATTAGTTTTCAGAAGTTATTAGACATTAGTTTTCAGAAGTTAGTAGATATTAGTTTTCAGAAGTTAGTAAATATTAGTTTTCAGAAGTTTGTAGATATTAGTTTTCAGAAGTTAGTAGATATTAGTTTTCAGAAGATAGTAGATATGAGTTTTCAGAAGTTAGTAGATATTAGTTTTCAGAAGTTAGTAGATATTAGTTTTCAGAAGTTAGTAAATATTAGTTTTCAGAAGTTATTAGACATTAGTTTTCAGAAGTTAGTAGATATTATTTTTCAGAAAATAGTAGATATTTGTTTTCAGAAGTTAGTAGATATTAGTTTCCAGAAGTTAGTAGATATTAGTTTTCAGAAGATATTAGATATTAGTTTTCAGAAGTTAGTAGATATTAGTTTTCAGAAGTTAGTAGATATTAGTTTTCAGAAGTTAGTAGATGTTAGTTTTCAGAAGTTAGTAGATATTAGTTTTCAGAAGTTAGTAGATATTAGTTTTCAGAAGTTAGTAGATATTAGTTTTCAGAAGATATTAGTTTTCAGAAGATATTAGTTTTCAAAAGTTAGTAGATATTAGTTTTCAGAAGATATTAGTTTTCAGAAGTTAGTAGATATTAGTTTTCAGAAGTTAGTAGATATTAGTTTTCAGAAGTTAGTAGATATTAGTTTTCAGAAGATATTAGTTTTCAGAAGTTAGTAGATATTGGTTTAAAGAAGTTAGTAGATATTAGTTTTCAGAAGTTAGTAGATATTAGTTTTCAGAAGTTAGTAGATATTAGTTTTCAGAAGATATTAGTTTTCAGAAGTTAGTAGATATTAGTTTTCAGAAGTTAGTAGATATTAGTTTTCAGAAGTTAGTAGATATTAGTTTTCAGAAGTTAGTAGATATTAGTTTTCAGAAGTTTGTAGATATTGGTTTTCAGAATATATTAGTTTTCAGAAGTTAGTAGATATTAGTTTTCAGAAGTTAGTAGATATTAGTTTTCAGAAGTTAGTAGATATTAGTTTTCAGAAGTTAGAAGATATTAGTTTTCAGAAGTTAGTAGATATTAGTTTTCAGAAGTTAGTAGATATTAGTTTTCAAAAGTTAGTAGATATTAGTTTTCAGAAGATATCAGTTTTCAGAAGTTAGTAGATATTAGTTTTCAGAAGATATTAGTTTTCAGAAGTTAGTAGATATTAGTTTTCAGAAGCTAGTAGATATTAGTTTTCAGAAGTTAGTAGATATTAGTTTTCAGAAGATATTAGTTTTCAGAAGTTAGTAGATATTGGTTTTCAGAAGTTAGTAGATATTAGTTTTCAGAAGTTAGTAGATATTAGTTTCAGAAGTTAGTAGATATTAGTTTTCAGAAGTTAGTAGATATTAGTTTTCAGAAGTTAGTAGATATTAGTTTTCAGAAGTTAGTAGATATTAGTTTTCAGAAGTTAGTAGATATTAGTTTTCAGAAGTTAGTAGATATTAGTTTTCAGAAGTTAGTAGATATTAGTTTTCAGAAGATATTAGTTTTCAGAAGTTAGAAGATATTAGTTTTCAGAAGTTAGAAGATATTAGTTTTCAGAAGTTAGTAGATATTAGTTTTCAGAAGATATTAGTTTTCAGAAGTTAGTAGATATTAGTTTTCAGAAGTTAGTAGATATTAGTTTTCAGAAGTTAATAGATATTAGTTTTCAGAAGTTAGTAGATATTAGTTTTCAGAAGATATTAGTTTTCAGAAGTTAGTAGATATTAGTTTTCAGAAGTTAGTAGATATTAATTTTCAGAAGTTAGTAGATATTAGTTTTCAGAAGATATTAGTTTTCAGAAGATATTAGTTTTCAGAAGTTAGTAGATATTAGTTTTCAGAAGTTAGTAGATATTAGTTTCCAGAAGTTAGTAGATATTAGTTTTCAGAAGATATTAGTTTTCAGAAGTTAGTAGATATTAGTTTTCAGAAGTTAGTAGATATTAGTTTTCTGAAGATATTAGTTTTCAGAAGTTAGTAGATATTAGTTTTCAGAAGATATTAGTTTTCAGAAGGTATTAGTTTCCAGAAGTTAGTAGATATTAGTTTTCAGAAGATATTAGTTTTCAGAAGGAAGTAGATATTAGTTTTCAGAAGATATTAGTTTTCAGAAGGTATTAGTTTTCAGAAGTTAGTAGATATTAGTTTTCAGAAGATATTAGTTTTCAAAAGTTAGTAGATATTAGTTTTCAGAAGATATTAGTTTTCAGAAGTTAGTAGATATTAGTTTTCTGAAGATAATAGTTTTCAGAAGTTAGTAGATATTAGTTTTCAGAAGATATTAGTTTTCAGAAGGTATTAGTTTTCAGAAGTTAGTAGATATCAGTTTTCAGAAGATATTAGTTTTCATAAGTTAGTAGATATTAGTTTTCTGAAGATATTAGTTTTCAGAAGATATTAGTTTTCAGAAGATAGTAGTTTTCAGAAGATATTAGTTTTCAGAAGTTAGTAGATATTAGTTTTCAGAAGATATTAGTTTTCAGAAGTTAGTAGATATTAGTTTTCAGAAGATATTAGTTTTCACAAGATATTAGTTTTCAGAAGTTAGTAGATATTAGTTTTCACAAGATATTAGTTTTCAGAAGATATTAGTTTTCAGAAGTTAGTAGATATTAGTTTTCAGAAGTTAGTAGATATTAGTTTTCAGAAGTTAGTAGATATTAGTTTTCAGAAGTTAGTAGATATTAGTTTTCAGAAGTTAGTAGATATTAGTTTTCAGAAGTTAGTAGACATTAGTTTTCAGAAGATATTAGTTTTCAGAAGTTAGTAGATATTAGTTTTCAGAAGATATTAGTTTTCAGAAGTTAGTAGATATTAGTTTTCAGAAGTTAGTAGATATTAGTTTTCAGAAGATATTAGTTTTCAGAAGTTAGTAGATATTAGTTTTCAGAAGTTAGTAGATATTAGTTTTCAGAAGTTAGTTGATATTAGTTTTCAGAAGTTAGTAGATATTAGTTTTCAGAAGATATTAGTTTTCAGAAGTTAGTAGATATTAGTTTTCAGAAGTTAGTAGATATTAGTTTTCAGAAGTTAGTAGATATTAGTTTTCAGAAGATATTAGTTTTCAGAAGTTAGTAGATATTGGTTTTCAGAAGTTAGTAGATATTAGTTTTCAGAAGTTAGTAGATATTAGTTTTCAGAAGTTAGTAGATATTAGTTTTCAGAAGTTAGTAGATATTAGTTTTCAGAAGTTAGTAGATATTAGTTTTCAGAAGTTAGTAGATATTAGTTTTCAGAAGTTAGTAGATATTAGTTTTCAGAAGTTAGTAGATATTAGTTTTCAGAAGTTTGTAGATATTGGTTTTCAGAATATATTAGTTTTCAGAAGTTAGTAGATATTAGTTTTCAGAAGTTAGTAGATATTAGTTTTCAGAAGTTAGTAGATATTACTTTTCAGAAGTTAGTAGATATTAGTTTTCAGAAGTTAGTAAATATTAGTTTTCAGAAGTTAGTAAATATTAGTTTTCAGAAGTTAGTAGATATTAGTTTTCAGAAGTTAGTAGATATTAGTTTTCAGAAGTTAGTAGATATTACTTTTCAGAAGATATTAGTTTTCAGAAGATATTAGTTTTCAGAAGTTAGTAGATATTAGTTTTCAGAAGTTAGTAGATATTAGTTTTCAGAAGATATTAGTTTTCAGAAGTTATTAGACATTAGTTTTCAGAAGTTAGTAGATATTAGTTTTCAGAAGTTAGTAAATATTAGTTTTCAGAAGTTTGTAGATATTAGTTTTCAGAAGTTAGTAGATATTAGTTTTCAGAAGATAGTAGATATGAGTTTTCAGAAGTTAGTAGATATTAGTTTTCAGAAGTTAGTAGATATTAGTTTTCAGAAGTTAGTAAATATTAGTTTTCAGAAGTTATTAGACATTAGTTTTCAGAAGTTAGTAGATATTATTTTTCAGAAGATAGTAGATATTTGTTTTCAGAAGTTAGTAGATATTAGTTTTTAGAAGTTAGTAGATATTAGTTTTCAGAAGTTAGTAGATATTAGTTTTCAGAAGTTGGTAGATATTAGTTTTCAGAAGTTTGTAGATATTGGTTTTCAGAATATATTAGTTTTCAGAAGTTAGTAGATATTAGTTTTCAGAAGTTAGTAGATATTAGTTTTCAGAAGTTAGTAGATATTAGTTTTCAGAAGTTAGTAGATATTAGTTTTCAGAAGTTAGTAGATATTGGTTTTCAGAAGTTAGTAGATATTAGTTTTCAGAAGTTAGTAGATATTAGTTTTCAGAAGTTAGTAGATATTAGTTTTCAGAAGTTAGTAGATATTATTTTTCAGAAGATAGTAGATATTAGTTTTCAGAAGATAGTAGATATTAGTTTTCAGAAGTTAGTAGGTATTAGTTTTCAGAAGATAGTAGATATTAGTTTTCAGAAGTTAGTAAATATTAGTTTTCAGAAGTTTGTAGATATTAGTTTTCAGAAGATATTAGATATTAGTTTTCAGAAGTTAGTAGATATTAGTTTTCAGAAGATAGTAGATATTAGTTTTCAGAAGTTAGTAAATATTAGTTTTCAGAAGTTAGTAGATATTAGTTTTCAGAAGTTAGTAGATATTAGTTTTCAGAAGTTAGTAAATATTAGTTTTCAGAAGTTAGTAGATATTATTTTTCAGAAGTTAGTAGATATTAGTTTTCAGAAGTTAGTAGATATTGGTTTTCAGAAGTTAGTAGATATTAGTTTTTAGAAGTTAGTAGATATTAGTTTCCAGAAGTTAGTAGATATTAGTTTTCAGAAGTTAGTAGATATTAGTTTTCAGAAGTTAGTAGATATTAGTTTTCAGAAGTTAGTAGATATTAGTTTTTAGAAGTTAGTAGATATTAGTTTTCAGAAGTTAGTAGATATAAGAAAATGAGATTCATTGAAAAACTGATTTCTCAGCCATTGACTATTCCCCACTTCATTTTTGCAATATCCGTTGTACGTACTACAGGAGAGTACCAACTTTTTCACTGTAACAAGAGTTATAAATCGTTAGGTTCAATAGTTACAATCCATTATATTCATTTGATTTGCATTTGCCAGTTGTAAATTTGTCGTATCGACAGGGAACTAAAATGATCACAAGTGATGGGAAAACTTAAATCCTTATAAATTTTGACGGCTATAATAGATTAGTAAAATATTACTTTAATGGATATTACCTTAGAAAGTTTCATAATCAGAATTGCAAGCAAAAATAGAACCATTTGGTTAGCGAAGATATCTATTTTTTTAGATCTAACTCCATAGAGTTATTCAGATCCAACTCTGGAGCTACTTTTCGAGTTACATAATAACTCTTACAATTTATCTTACCATTTATCACCTTCGTTTTTTCTAATCAGATATAATTATGTTAGAAAGTAAAAGTCATAAAAACAGCATCCAAATCGGTTTAAAATTAAAGTTATTATTATATTTCCATGAGGACTTGCTCGCTCGCGCCAGCGGCTAGAGTTCTAGGGTTAAAAGGGCAGTACAGTCATTTTTTGTTTTAACAATTTTAATGTCAAACGATTGCTTAGTAAGAATAAAGTATATCAGGTGACATTGCAATGTTCAATAAAATCTAATAATGGAAATATATCATTTTATATATAATTAATTTCCTAACAAATGCTAACGGTAGGTGGCGCCAGAATCAGGGTCGCTGTCTTGTACATACAAACTGAGTTAAGTTTCTACCTAGATTCTAGCTCTGGTGAAGAGATGGCTTTACTTTTAATACTATGCCTTCTTGTCTACGAATTCACATAATATTTTCACCATTTTGACACAAACAAAGCATGATTACTGCATAACTAAATTAATATGAAAACAACAAAC
Source organism: Caprella mutica (assembly GCA_947561585.1). Lineage (NCBI taxonomy): Eukaryota > Metazoa > Arthropoda > Malacostraca > Amphipoda > Caprellidae > Caprella > Caprella mutica. The sequence continues at coordinate 200,495 of CANNZV010000898.1, forward strand.
ATACTCACGTACATACTAATGATTGGTAATGCTTCCGCTAGGTGTCGCTAATTTTATTATATACTTTTTATACGTACATTTTAAAAATAAACGAGCATTCAAATATTACATAATTAAATATTCTAAATCGATTTAAAGCCAATTTCGCGATTGTTTGATTTTAACTTTACTGTCCCTTTTAAAACCTCCCACTTCATATTAATTAGGTATCGATAGAGACATTTTATAGCACGTGACTTGCCCAATTTCTGTTGAATTTTTGTGCTGTCAGTACTTATTATTCAAAATAGCTATTCACTATTTTCAAATTATGAAAATTTCTATATTATTCAAATTGTGAAGAGTAAAAATATGTCTCTTCATTAGTTTAATAATTGAATTAGAAGAAATTAAATACCTATGTCCCATCCATTTCAATCAATTAATAAAATTCGTTATTATTTCACTAAATACGTTTTAAATATCATACATTTTAAATATTGATTCATATTTCAATCGTTAATTATCACCAATCAAAATAAATATTATATTTTCAATCATGCGAAATGTGTCTTTTATTTGCGTGAGCGAAAATGATAATCTGCGTGATTTTTTTAACATTTTTGTCATATCTCTTAAATAAAACAACTAAAAATAGACATTTATGGAAAATATTATAGGTACCTATAACCTATACCGTTTGTGAATCTGTAGGAATATACTAAATATAAATTCATCCAGTTCATCAATAACTGGGGTCATAATCATCCAATTGTTCTCATTACATTTCCTATTTAATCTTTGGTACAGATGAAGAGTTATTTTCCATAACGTCACGTGAATAAGTCGTGCTGCATCCTATCGTGTACGTCATAACTAGGGTTGTGACATTTTGTAAAAAATATTCTCTAAAAATATATAAATTCCATGTAATCCTAAGCGCGACATGAAAAATATTGTGTAGAACCCTTCTAGCTTAGCGATAGGAAGTTCCAATACCCTAAATTTTGATGTCGTTTATAACATTCATGGTGTTTATAGTTTTTACAAAATGTCACAACCCTGGTCATAACCCAAGAAAAGTCAAAATATTTCGCTATATTAGTTTAATTATTGAAGTAGAAGAAATAAAATACCTGCATAACTGACATTTCATTAATTTAAATTAATTAATAAAATGCATTATTGTGTCATTAAGTAAATTTTAGGTATCATTTAATTCTGAATATTAAACCATATTTCCATCACTAAAATGATTAGCAATAAAATAATTAGTCAGGGCTGCCAAAATATTTTTTTCTTGATAGTACCAAATTTATAATGAAAACGTTTACAAAAGTATGCCAATATTTCGGTGGTCCTCTCCTCCTGTGGACCTTAGTGACACTTTTTTATATTCGTATACCCCTAGAAGCTCAGTTCTGTGTCCAAGTGAATTCCAGTTGGGAGCCCCTGACGATCTGATCTAGTTAGTATATTGCTTCGAGTAACACACACATATACCCGGACAGGCAGATGTAACATATTATACTATATAGATACCGATATAAACAGTGATGAGCGAAAAGTACATCGAGAGTACTTAAGTACTAAGTACAAGTACTCGTAAATCAAAGTACTTGAAGTAGTTGCCCAAGTACTCAAATAAAAAAGCACTTTCGAAGTACAAGTACCAAGTACTTTTTAAAGTACTTTCAAAATACAAGTACCAAGTACTTTTTAAAGTACTTTCAAAGTACAAGTACCAAGTACTTTTTAAAGTACTTTCAAAGTACAAGTACCAAGTACTTTTTAAAGTACTTTTATGTACCAAGTACATTTACTATACATATAATTTAAAACAAATATTGTATTCTGTTAACTCTGACAGTACATCATAACAGTGACTCTTTTCTCTGATAGTACATCATCACAGTGACTCTTTTCTCTGATAGTACATCATCACAGTGACTCTTTTCTCTGATAGTACATCATCACAGTGACTCTTTTCTCTGATAGTACATCATCACAGTGACTCTTTTCTCTGATAGTACATCATCACAGTGACTCTTTTCTCTGATAGTACATCATCACAGTGACTTTTCTCTGATACTACATCGTCACAGTGACTCTTTTCTCTGATAGTACATCATCACAGTGACTCTTTTCTCTGATAGTACATCATCACAGTGACTCTTTTCTCTGATAGTACATCACCACAGTGACTCTTTTCTCTGATAGTACATCATCACAGTGACTCTTTTCTCTGATAGTACATCATCACAGTGACTCTTTTCTCTGATAGTACATCACCACAGTGACTCTTTTCTCTGATAGTACATCATCACAGTGACTCTTTTCTCTGATAGTACATCATCACAGTGACTCTTTTCTCTGATAGTACATCATCTCAGTGACTCTTTTCTCTGATAGTACATCATCACAGTGACTTTTCTCTGATAGTACATCATCACAGTGACTTTTCTCTGATACTACATCATCACAGTGACTCTTTTCTCTGATAGTACATCACCACAGTGACTCTTTTCTCTGATAGTACATCATCACAGTGACTCTTTTCTCTGATAGTACATCATCACAGTGACTCTTTTCTCTGATAGTACATCATCTCAGTGACTCTTTTCTCTGATAGTACATCATCACAGTGACTTTTCTCTGATAGTACATCATCACAGTGACTTTTCTCTGATAGTACATCATCACAGTGACTCTTTTCTCTGATAGTACATCATCACAGTGACTCTTTTCTCTGATAGTACATCGTCACAGTGACTCTTTTCTCTGATAGTACATCATCACAGTGTCTCTTTTCTCTGATAGTACATCATCACAGTGACTCTTTTCTCTGATAGTACATCATCACAGTGACTCTTTTCTCTGATAGTACATCATCACAGTGACTTTTTTCTCTGATAGTACATCATCACAGTGACTCTTTTCTCTGATAGCACATCATCACAGTGACTCTTTTCTCTGATAGTACATCATCACAGTGACTCTTTTCTCTGATGGTACATCATCACAGTGACTCTTTTCTCTGATGGTACATCATCACAGTGACTCTTTTCTCTGATAGTACATCATCACAGTGACTCTTTTCTCTGATAGTACATCATCACAGTGACTCTTTTCTCTGATAGTACATCATCACAGTGACTCTTTTCTCTGATAGTACATCATCACAGTGACTCTTTTCTCTGATAGTACATCATCACAGTGACTCTTTTCTCTGATGGTACATCATCACAGTGACTCTTTTCTCTGATAGTACATCACCAC